>PKML01056212.1:0-39452 GCA_002933935.1 Eutrema yunnanense | reverse complement strand
ATATATGTGAAGAAGAAACTTACGAAAGCTGCAAGTCCTTCTCCTTCGAAGCTATTGTTTCTTTGTCCACTTATCATCTCTAGAAGCGTAACACCGAAGCTATAAACGTCAGATTTAGCTGAGATTTGCCCGCGATTCAGGTATTCGGGAGCCATATATCCACTGCATGTATACAACCAACAACATTAATAATTGATGGTGAGCATATGTATATATGTGTATGTATGGTTGATTGATATATTCTTACCGGGTTCCAGCTATTCGTCTTGTTTCAGCTCGAGTCTCATCAGTGTCGAACAACCTTGCTGTCCCAAAGTCTGCAACTTTAGGGTTCATCTCAGCATCTAAAAGGATGTTGCTTGCCTTCAAGTCTCGGTGGATAATCTTCAGCTGAGAATCTTCATGGAGATAAACAAGACCTCGAGCAACGCCTTCTATAATTTTGAGCCTCACCTCCCATGTAAGAAGTGAACGCTTGTCTTCATCTGCAGAGCTCAAAGAAACATTTTATTGCTAAGAGTTTCTTAAACTATCGAAAATGCAGCTGTCTTTCCAAGTCTCACCAAAGATGAAGTGATCAAGACTTGAGTTGGGGACAAACTCGTAGACAAGAATCTCTTCATCTCCTTCATTACAGAAACCAAGAAGCTTAACCAGATTCTTATGTTGGAGTCTTGTCAAGAGTGAAACCTCATTCTTAAACTCCATACCTCCTTCCTCTGAACCTCTTGTTAATCTCTTCACCGCTATCTCTTTCCCGTTTAGTAATATCCCCTGAAACCGGTTCTCAAGATCTGTTACTCATTCAAGACCAAGATCAACCAATAATTCATTATTACGGAAAAAATGTTATTACTACCTTATAGACCGTACCAAATCCACCTTGGCCAAGCTTGTTTTCAGACGAGAAGTCATTGGTTGCCATTAAGATCATATNGCCTCCTTAGATTTATTATTGCTTTATCGTTATATGAATCGTCTGTACCTTAACTGTTTATTTATATAATCGTGATTAAATCTCTCCTGTCTATTGTGCTAAATTTTGGTCCTACACAAGGTACACTTACCATTGGTTCTGTTGTTTAATTTTCTCCTCCGAGCATTGACTTTGAAGAAACCAATAAATACCAAAAGATTAATGAAAGTAAGAACCACAATTATCGCGAGAATTCCCCTATACCCTATGCTTCTTCCTGCAAATTATTAACCCTTTTTAGTCTGAGAACCTCTTTATCATATACATACAAATTGTGGCAAAGCGCAGGAACTCATTTGTTTTACCTTTCTTGTCTGGTATAGAGCCACCCTTTTCCTGATCCTGAGGTCGAGGAGGCGCAGGAACTCTTGTTACATTATCAAAAGCACTACGATGGAAAGGATATAGATCCCACCTGAAAAAACAGCTTGGAAAACTAGCCATGCCTCCTTGTCTTCCCTGATACTGTTCTCGAAAGTACGTCACGCAATCTCCCAAACATCTCTTGCAATCTTGGGAAGTTATGTCGGGAGTGCATTGCATCAGCATGTAAACATTTGGAAACTCGGTGAACTCGGCTTCTACGGCACTAAAGTACTTAAGTACCGAGGAAGTCTCAGCTTTTGTGGCAGCCTCGAGGGTCCGATTAGCCGTTGCTTCCCACTGTTGCATGAAAAGGGTCATGTCTTTAGATGGCTCGATGCGATCTGGATTTGGGGATTTAACAGGAGGGCTAAGCTCGAGGTTCCCGTAAGTTGAATGGTTTGAGGAACGCACAAGACAAGAAACACGGTCTTCATCGTCATTGCCCCAAATGAACGAATCCGTGTTGTTTAGACAATTCCTTTGTGTGTGCTCAATCAAATTTTCGACACAACTGAAACAAGCTTGTTGCTTGTAGCCTCTTGCGCAGAGGACAAGAGCGTTAACTTTGTTGGGATTTTGGCCGAGTGAAGCGTTGTAGAATCCGCCGTTAGTGACGACTTTATTAGCAAGAGTAGAGAAGAGAATGCGGCGATTCTGAGCGTAGGCTGCGTAGCTGACGTTGCCGTTGAAAGAGCTTCCGAAACACTCGACGGCGTTAACAACTTCGAGGGTTTGAAGGACAAGAAGAAGAGAAGAAGCGAAGAAGATCATCAAAACAGGGCATTTCCCCTTTTTTTTTTTTTAAATGATAACAACTTTTTTTTTGTTTTCTTTTGTACTACTTCGTTATTGTTAAGGAGTACTCGAGTATTGTTATATTTATAAAGGTGAGATAAGAAAACGAGTATTGGTTGACTTCCAAAGACTGCGAAAACGAGTATTTCTAGATGCATGTGCTCAAACCAGGTCATAGAGGGGCCATGGTGGTTATTGCTTGACTTCCAAGGACAGAGAAAATGGAAAATGCAGGTTATATTGGTTAATTTTCAAGATGGAAAACCCTAAATTTCTAGAAAATATGGAAAAGAAAGATCTAATTCGCAGCAGCTTGAAATTTCGAGAAAGGAAAAAACAACAGCAAAAATCTTGTCTAGTTTGATGTGTTAACTACTACAATTTAATATTAAAAAAAAACGCAAATGAGGTTTTCACTTTTTTTCTCTATCACACACATCTCACGCGCGAGAAACACAGTGGCAGACAAGTTAGCACGAGGTGCCCGAATCTACCCATCAGTTTTTACTTATGTAAACTTGATACCCCGGTTTGGTTTACTGATCCGGTATNAAAAAAAACGCAAATGATGTTAAGTAAAATAAATTAATAACGTAAATTAATATTTAATTTAAAATCTATATGTAAAATTGTATTAAAAATTTTTAAAAACAAATTTGGTAGGCCTTGACAAAATAAGTACTATCATAAAACGAAAGTTTGGTAATCCTGAAAAACCGTAAAAATAAATGACCGTAGGCTTATACTGCCTGTACTTTGGGGTCGGGTTTGGAGGTAAATGCACCCACTCAAAATCTTATAACTAATATAATTTTCTTAAGATCCAAATTTTACAACATGATCGGGGCAAATGCACCTACTCAAACAGCACCATGGTCATGGGCGGATGTACATACATCAAGGAAGGGGCAAGTGCATCCACTCAATAAATTTGTTTCCCCCTCAAACGATGGTATATATAAATAAAACCTCTCACATTTTTGACAAGCAGAATAATATTAATATTACCATCTCAAACTATTTGATTTGATGATGTGTCGGCTCCTCGGCGAGTTTCAATTGTGAAAAGATGCTGATGTCCTTGATTACTTGTCTGATGTGTCGTGTGTCTGTTTCTTATTCGCAGTGGTCTGTTTATATATCTGGTATACTTAAAACGAAATGAAATTGCGATAACCATATTTTTTTTGTTTGATTTTCGACCCGGTTTTTGATCCGGTGGACCTCATGATTGAACATGTACTTCATCGCCGAGTCATCCTAAAACCGGCGTCAAATTAAACCTATTAGGCCATGTTCAAACTACATACGGGTATTTATACACAAGTATTCTTCACTATATTATTTACAAGTATAACCTATATATAGTATTAGCTAATACACATCCCCCCCCCCCCCTCAAACCTTTGGATTGGAACCATCTGGTGGAAAATAAAGGCTTGAAATAGACATACGGTTGGGATAGAGTGGAAAGGATCTAGATGTAGTGGCTTGGTCAGAATATCAGCATGTTGAATAGCACTAGAAACATGCATCAAGTTCAAGAAATCATTCTTGACTTGATCCCTAACCGTATGGCAGTTTATATTGTCTATTTCAACGTGTTTAGTCCTTTCATGGAATACGGGATTAGTGGCAATGTGCATCGTAGATTTATTATCACAAAAAAGTTTGGCAGGAGTATGTACTATGATCTTCAAATCTATGAGAAGCTGTTGTAGCCAGAGTAGTTCCCAGGTTGCATGAGCCATGCTTATGTATTAAGCTTCAGTGCTACTACGGCTAACAACGTCTTGCTTCTTCGATTTCCAAGTGATGAGAGATTCACCTAGATAGACACAATATCCAGTAATGGATCTTCTTGTATTCGGGCAAGTAGTCCAATCTGCATCTGCAAAAGCATTGATGGATATCTTGAAAGTTGCTGAATAGAATAAACCTTGTCCAAGATTATTCTTGATATACTTCATGACTTTGTGAGCAGTTTGAAGATGAAAATCAGTAGGAGCTGACATAAACTGACTAAGACAGTGAACAACAAAGGTTATATATGGATGTGTGATGGTCAAATACAAGAGACGGCCAATAAGTGCTATGTATGGAGTAGGGTCAGGTAGAGGAGTTCATGTCGTCTTGCTCAGCTTTATAGTAGGATCCATCGAGACAGTGCTTGGGTTGCAGTCTAATAAGCATGCATCAGCCTTAAGATTCAGAGCATATTTCCTCTGACAAACTGAGATTCCTGCAGCACTTCTTGCAATTTCCAGGCCTAAGAAGAATCTCAATGCTCCCAAGTCTTTGATCTTGAATTTAGAATTGAGTGCATCCTTGAGAGCTCTGACTTCAGTATCATTGTTGCTTCCAATCATAATATCATCAACATAGACCAAAACAACAGTGAATTGTGAACCATATTGTTTCAAAAACAAAGTATTATCAGCTGGGGATTGAACAAAACCGGCTAATTTCAATACTGCAGAGAGACAGTGATACCATTGCCTTGATGCATGTTTCAGGCCATACAAGGACTTATGTAGTTTACATACATGATTAGGAGGTAGAGTACCTAAAGAGGGTGGGTGTGTATCCCTAAGGCAAACTCATATAAATCTCCTCATCAAGGTCACTATGCAAAAATGCATTGGAAACATCCATTTGAGAAAGATTCCAACCAGTAGTAGCCGCTAAACTAAGTAGCAACTTGACACTCGCAAGCTTAGCTACTGGGCAAAATATATTAGTGAAGTCTACTCCTTCTTGATGTGTGAATCATTTAGCAACCAGTCTGGCTTTGTATCTCTCAATGCTACCATCGGCATTGTACTTAATGGTGTAAACCCATTTGCAGCCTACAACATTCTTTCTGGGAGGCAAAGAATCAACTGTCCATGTTTTATTGATCTCCATAGCCAGAAGTTCCTCATTCATTGATTTATTGAAATGAGGTGATAATATGGCTTGCTTAAAAGAAGTTAGTTCTGTTTCAAGAGAATAAGAGAAAACATAGGACTAGTATAGAGGTTTGAGGTTAGAATAGGAGAGAACAAAGGTTAATTTGGTGATAGGAGTAGAAATTTTGGTTAAATAATAGTGGAAATTATATAAGTAACATGGAGCCTTGACCGTACGTTTTGGCATAGCATTGAGAAGTTGAGCCTGACATGTGCATTGTGTGACAGTCTCGTGTGATATAGGTGTGGCATTAGAGTGTGATGCAGATGCATGAGATGCAGAGGCATGAGACGATGATGTAGAGGAAGGAGATGGTGAAAGTGATGATGAATGGTTATCATGAACATGAATAGCAGAATCTAAAACAGATGGAATGGGTAATGGCAAGATTGTTTTAGAAAAGGGATCAACAGATGGATGACAACTACTCATGGATCCACAGAAGTTGGTAGAGGTAATTGTGACACCAGTCTCTAGGATATATAGATCATGTATAAGAGTTCCTCTACCAATCGTCAAGTCATGAATAAATGCATGGATCAAGCAATAATCAGTATATAAATGAGCAGAACAATGATTGTCTTTAAGCAAACGACTAACATTGATGAGATTAAATCTAAAAGATGGAACATGCAGAACATTATGCAATACAAGAGATGATGAAACATGAATTGTGCATGTGTGAGTGATTGGTTTTCTAATGCCATTTGGTAGAGAGACCGTAACACCATACACATATGAGGTTCCACTAAACATTGCCAAGTCAGAACACACATGTGTAGTGGCTCCAGTGTCAATTATCCAAGCACCACTAGGGAGTGTGCTGGAAAGAGAGGAGAGACACTGGTATTGGAATGTGAGACAGTTATTTTCAAAACGAACAGGCTTGGCTCATTAAAAACTAAGGGCCCTGTGCTAAAATAAATAAAAAAATAAAAAAATTTGGACCATGTTTTGAAAATTTTTTAAAAATAAGGTCCCTAAAATCAAATTTTTTAAAACACAAGGCCCTAAAATCAATTTTTTTAAAAAAAAACAGAGCCCTAAAAACTAAATAAAATGGTTGTAAATTGAATGGGCCCTGTGCAAAAGCACCTTGAGCACATGGCAAGAACCGGGCCTGAAAACGAAGAGAAGTGGTAGGAAATGAAATTGTACCAGAAGTAGATGAAGAAGCCATATGACCATTCTCAGTTATAGAAGCTAGAGGGACCGCATGCTCTGAAGTTCTCACATGAGATTGAAACTGCTGGATGAGATTTTGGACATGATTTTGATCCATTTGACTGAAGCCAAGATTGACAACATTAGTTGTTGGTGGAGGCATGTAGAGCTGAGATCCAGTCATGACATTAGCCACTGCATTAGACTTCTGAATTTGTTGTTGTGCAGGCTGGAATTGAGCTGGTGACTGGAAAGAATGTCGAGGAGTAAAATTGTTATGTCCTCTTGGAACAAAACCAATTGGAGTATATCCTCTGAAATTACCAGTTCATGAAGTAGAGTTGTTGAATTTATGTCTATGAGGATATCCATGGATCTTGAAACACTTTTGAACAATGTGGCCAAGTTGACCACAATAAGTGCAAAGAGGCCTCTGTTTGGGACGATAGTTGTTGTTATTCATAGCAAAAGCAGAATGTTCAGTCTGATCGTTGTAGACTTGAGATTCAGGAGATGCAGAACTCTGAAAGACAACATTATCAGACTTTGAACTTGGTTTAATTGATTTCTGCCTTTCATCTTGTGTGAGCACGTTGAAGACCTCTTTTATGGAAGGAATTGGTTTCAACATTAAGATGTGCCTTCTGCTTGATTCATATGCTGCATTCAATCCCATCAGGAACTTAGTCACATGACTACGTTGCTGCAATATTTCCCAAAGTTCAGATGCATTACACTCGCATTTTCCACAAGTGCATACCGGAAGCTCCACAAAATTATTGTATTCTTCCCTAGAGAGTATTGAGTTATGTATAGTAAGTACTAATATTCATAGAACCTTGTTGAATGCTACTTAATCGTTGTTCAATTTCATAAACTCTAGGTGCATCGTTCTGGTTATACCTAGACAATAGATTCTTCCAAATATGTTCAGCGGTAGATAAGAAAAGGAGACTCTGACTAATCTTCTTTGAGATTGGGTTCATTAACCAAGTCGCTACCATATCGTTGCATCGGGACCAAGAACCAGCATCTCTATGAGATTCATGGGGTTTAGGAATGGTACCGTCGATGAAACCGAGTTTGTTGCAGACGTTGAGAGCCATTCGAAAGGATCGACGCAAAGAGTGAAATTATGCACCAGTCGTGAGATGATCGGAGACCAGAACAAAGCCTGCGTGATCCGAACTGTGCAAGAAATAGGGATTTTCATACTGATCCAAATACTGAGATTGATTTGAAGCGGGATTCGCTTCAGGAGCCATCGCTAACCAGAAGATGAGGTTGCGAGAAAGAAGAATAGAATATTGTACCGAAGATGAATCGAAAAAGATCGATAACAATCGAAGGTCAAATAAACGAAATTATAAGGGGGAAGATGAAGGAAACAAGTTCAATATGTCAGAAAATCAAGCGGACGATGAAATGAAGATCAATTGACGATAAGAAACACTCATCGGAGTTGGATTGAAGATCGACGAATCTCAACGAAGCTCAAATCGCCAAATGAAGAAAAGTTTGTTAGCGGAAGAGAGAGAACCTATTTGCTCTGATACCATATTAAATCAGAATAAATAATTTTGTTATTCTCATTAATTACTGTACATACAGATATTTATACACAAGTATTCTTCACTATATTATTTACAAGTATAACTTATATACAGTATAGCTAATACTCCAATCTAAAATTCACTAGTTTACCAAATAAAAAACACATACACAAACCACGGTACATTTGTGTTGAATGTTTTAATACATTAAAAAATCATCGAAGAATTTTTATTACAAAAATTTCATGAAGACTGTTAGGAATTATTGTTAGACCTTATTCTGAATGTTCTAAAATAAAATGTATCCAACAATTCACCTTATATTTTAGGTATGTTTTTAAAAATATGGAGGATGCTTGGTTCACAAATTTCAAACTTCTCGTGACTTTTTTTTAAAACAACTTTTTTTCCGACATCTTCAACTTTGTTTTTGGTTTGATCCGGAGGATAAACGGGATAAGCGAAAGATTCATACCACCAATTTTTTTATTTTCTTTAAGACCACTTTTTTTTTCTTACAGAGTAACGGTTTATAATTTAAGAACTACTAAGTTTGTTATTTTTGACTAAAAAACCTAATATTATTCTAGTGGAAGATGCCACAATTTTCTTGTAGATTCGTAACATCAATTTCATTAAACACCTACATATAATTTTTTGTTTTAGACCATCTTAGATCCTATTGATTTGTTTTTTTTTCAAGCATATTGGTAATGTGGTATACCAATTATTCGCGTTTTGAAAATATGATTCCGCTATTTATTATCATTCTTAATTTCCATCAAAATTTTACGTTTTTTGTTTTTGAAAAATGATATCGTTATATACAATTAGCGTGTTGAAAATATAACTAGAAAATAAAACGTAATTAATTTACTAAAACTAGTTTTTCGGCGTTCTATAATTTTCTTATGAAAACTTGATCCATTTCAATTCTTTTCGCTAACAATTATTCAATTATTCTATAATTCTGATATTTTGCTATTAATCTACATACCAGTTAAGCGTCCATTATATATCTACCTTTCAAATACATATATATTTTTCTTTAGACCCGTATAGTTTTGAAACCATTATTAGTCTTGTGATTTTATTTTCATGGTCGTGTGGTCCATGGAGAGTACATGACACGTTACATAATAAAAATAGGAAACGATGTCGTTATTTCCAATGTTGTCATGAGCAGACGACATTGCATGCACTTACGGACAATAATAAGGACCAAACAATTTACCTTACATTTTTTTTTTTTGAAACTGATTTTAACCTTACATTTTTTCAGTTTTCTTATAAAAATCTTGAGGATAACTAATGACTACAAACAAAACATATAAAAATATCCTGGAAATATCGGTTGTAAATTGGTCAAAAAAAAATATATATATCGGTTGTAAATTGGTGGGAAGCGACCGTTTTCAACAAAACTGAAATGGTGGGAAATCATTCATTGCAAATTAAAAATGGTCGGAAAACGGTGAGAAATTTCCCACCAAAATATTGTTCGGGAATCGGTTGGAAAATAACCCACCGATCTCCCATCGAATTCCGACGAAATAGAGAAATAATATTTTAAAAAATATTATAATAAAAATGAAAATACAACAAAACTAAAAAAATCAGAGAAATAGAGAAAACAAAAAATATAGAAAATTAAAAAAAAAAATCAACGTTTGTGCTCTTTCGGTGATGTATTTCCGGTGTAGCCGGAGATTTGGTAGCATTTGCAGACAAAGGCCGGTGATGGTGAGGTATCGCTGGTGAGATGAGTCGTATTTGTGCTCCTTTGGTGCTTCTGGCAAAAACGCACACACCTTCCAATAGTTTTCTTTCCGTTGGAAATCAATAGAAAATTTTCAATCGATTTTTATAGATGAAATTTTTCCACCGATTTCTCACCAATTCATACAATCGTGATATTTGTTGGGATTATTACAAACAATCCACTAAAATATGCCAGTGTCTAAATAATAAGTGCAGAAGCGGAAGCGTATCTTTTGGATTCATTGCTTAGGTTCTGAATTTTGGAATGGTTCTTCCAAAGCAAACCCTGAATAGCTTTAGGTCTCTGTTGATGGGATGCAGAGAATTTTCTGTATTTATGATTAGGGTTGCCATGGGGACCATAACCTTCTATTTATATAGAAACAATTTCTAATTCGGTCCTTCATCAAATTAGAAATTATTTAATGTATCATCACATTAAATTTCCATAACACTTATGCCACATAGTCTTTTATTTTATACTTAAGTGACCACATAAGGATTGACTACTTTAAATAATGACCCTAACACATTGATTATACACATGTGACCCCAAAATAATTCTTACGATCTCCCACTGGGTCACATATGTATCCAAAATTGTGATAGACTTTATGAGCTCAAAATTGTCATTATGCAGCAGAGCATAAACAATCACGTCCATTGACTATAGAAATATAGGATCATAGCGGTCTTCGTTATAATAATAAAAATAACTAAACCTTGCATTGTCACTAAAATCAATATAGTCAAATGACATTGATCAATTCTGAAAAGTGTGACATGAAAAACACATGAAAAGTGATCAATACATGTCGATTTTTAACTGGTCCTACCTTATTGAGATCCTTTAACTTTATTGTACAAAGAGTAAACAAAAAAACTTTATTTCTGATCAGAAAAAAAAATGTGCATAAACACAACCAAAACATAAAACCCAAAACCAAATGGAAAAACTCACACTAATCCAAATGATCATCAAAGACTTAAATACCCATTCGAGCAGTATGCTCATGAAAGACCTTCGGTGGAATATCTTTAGTGAGAGGATCTGCTATCATGGAGTTTGTCCCTAAGTGTTCTATATATGGAAATCTCTCCACTTTGTACTCTCTCCTGAACAATCTGGAACTTAATTTCAATAAACTTGGACTTTGTCGCATTCCTAGTTTTGTTGGAGTACTGAACCGCTGATTTATTGTCACAATAAAACTTTAGTGGTCATTCAATTTCTTCAAGAATTCGCAGCCTAGTGACAAAATTCTTCAGCCAAAGTCCTTGATTGGATGCCTTAAAAACTGCTACAACTTCTGCTGCCATAGTGGAGGAAGCTACGAGTGATTATTTCGCACTACGTCAAGCAACAGCTCCACCAGCCAACAAAAAAAAACATAGCCTGAAGTGGACTTTCTACTATCTTGACATCCAGCAAAATCAAAATCAGAATACCCAATGATCTCCAAATTATCCGATCTCTGATATTTGAGCATATAGTCCTTTGTCCTTTGCAGGTACCTCATGACCCTTTTGGCTGCTTTCCAATGGTCCAAACCTGGATTACTTAAGTATATGCCAAAAACTCCAACAATGTACGCTAAATCCGGACTCGTACAAACTTGAGCATACATCAAACTCCCTACAGCCGACGCATAAGGAATCTTTTGCATCTCCTGGATTTCCTTTCGGGCACTGACTGAGACAAAATTTGTCTCCTTTAGCGACTGGGGTGTCACCTGTTTGCAATCCTGCATGCCAAATCTATTGAGTACTTTATCGATATAGCTCTTTTCGATATAATCCAAGAATTCCTCGAGTTCGATCTCGATGAATATTGATTCTTAATACAAAAGATGCTTCACCAAGATCTTTCATCTCAAAATTTTCCTTAAGAAATTTCTTGGTTTCATGCAGCATGCTTGTATCGTTAGTAGCTAGTAGTATGTCATCAACATACAATACTAGGAAAATGCATTTACTCCCACTGAATTTCTGATCGCACAATCTTCAACCAAATTCACCTCAAAACCAAAGGAGGTGATTACTTCATGAAATTTATGGTACCATTGACGAGAAACTTGTTTTAGTTCATAGAGGGATTTATTTAACTTTCATACCATCTTATTTGAATCACCTAATACAAACTTTTCTGGTTGCTCCATATAAATCGTCTCATCAATGTTCCCATTGAGAAACGATGTCTTGACATCCATCTGATGAAGCTCTAAGTCATAATGTGCAACAAGGGCCATAATTGTCCTAAAAGAATCCTGGAGAAAAGATTTCTTTGTAGTCAATCCCTTCTTTATGAGTATAGCATTTAGCTACTAGACGAGTCTTATACCTTTCCACATTACCACTTGAATCCATTTTAGTCTAAAATATCCATTTGCAACCAATCGGTTTCTTTCCTTCTGGTAATTGGACAAGGTCTCAAACTTTATTGTCTAGCATTGACTGATATTCTTCTTCACTATCTTTGACCCACTTATCTGAATTGGAACTACTCATGGCCTCACGGAAGTTGATAGGATCATCTTCCAACTGGGTTTGATTTTCCTCTTGTTCCATAAAAAACAGTATGTAATCATCTGGAATATCGCTTCTCTTTTCTCTAGTGGATCGCCGCAAAGGCATTTGTTCTTGTTGCACCATTTCCTGAGAATTTTGAATTTGTCCTTCATGTTCGATAACATTGTCATCTTCATTTTGAGGAAGGACTTCAGCATCAACTTGAGGTCCCAAATTTGCTTTATCCAAAGCAACTATATGAATCGGTATAGAACATGAATCTGATTCTTCCTCAAAGATGATGTCTTTAACTTCATTTCTCCCCCAAAATTCAACATCCTCAAAGAACGTAGTTGTTCCCGTTTCAAAAATATTCTTATGTATGAGATCATAAAACTTATAGCCCCTAGATCGCTCAGAATAACCAACAGAGTAAATGCTCACAGTTCTGGAGTCCAATTTCTTCTCAAACGGCCTATAAGGCCTAGCCTCAGCTGGACATCCCCAAATATGAAAATGCTTTAGACTAGGTTTTCTGCCAGTCCAAATCTCATAAGATATTTTTGCAGTTGCTTTAGTTGGCACTCTATTAAGAATGTAAGATGCAGTCTTTAGTGCCTCTCCCCAAAGTGATTCAGGTAAGGTGGAATGACTGATCATACTCCTCACCATATCCTTAAGAGTGTGGTTGCGTCTTTCTGACACATCATTCATGCTGGGAGACCCATGCATGGTATATTGTGGGACAATTCCACACTCCTCTAGATACCTGACAAATGGTCTTGGACGTTGTTCACTTGAACCGTCATACCGACCATAATATTCACCACCACGATCAGATCTGACAGATTTTATCCTTCGCTCAAGTTGGTTCTCAAATTCAACCTTAAACTTCTTGGACACATCCATAGACTCTAACTTTTCATGAATAAGAAATAAGTATGCATATCGAGAGTAATCGTCTATGAAATATATAATAAATTTTTGACCGTTCCAAGAATCCGTAGGGAATGGTCCACAATATCCGTATGTATCAACTCAAGAACTTATGTAGCTATGTATGCACCTAATTTATTTTGTTTAGTCTGTTTTCCTTTAATGCAATCCACACAGACATCAAAATTTGTGAAGTCAACATAACCCAATATACCATCTGACACAAGTCGCTCAATTCTATTTTTAGAGATGTGACCTAATCGTTTGTGTCACAGAATTCATGAACTTGCATTTTCGAATTTACGTTTAGTACCCCTTAATTCAACACTTAAACTTTTATCATGAGAAGTTAGAGTGTCAAGCATATAAAGACTGTGATTATCCATAAGTGTACCAGTTCCGATTAAAACTGAATTTAAAGACAGGGTGGCTTTTCCATGCTCAGTTAAACAAGAATAACCAGATTTGTCTAAATAAGGACCAGAAACCAAATTCCGTATAAATGATGGTGCAACAAAAGTGTCTTTCAAATCCAAAAAGCGACCAGTACTAAAAAAGAATCTAAAACGCGCAATTGCCTCCACATCCACCGAAAATCCATTAGCCACATGAATGCGTCTTTCAGCTTCAGTTTGTTTTTGGTAGCTCAGGCAACCCTTTCTTTCCACGCCATGTGTGGTATTTTTGGCAGTCCTTCTTCATGTGTCCAGCTTTCTTACAAAAGAAGCAGGTATTTTCAATCTTAGTCTTCTTCCTTTGAGATGGACCTTTAGCAGCATCATTCTTAACAACCTCAATTTTCCTTCTCTTGCCCTGACCCTTAGAGGTGTTAACCATATGAGCACTTTCAGACCTTTCTTGTTTCATCATATTCTTCTCTTGCACACAATAGGAAATAAGCTCATTAAGAGACAATTTCTCCTTATGTGTGTTGTAACTGGATTTCAATTAATTGAATTGAGGAGGAAGAGAGTTCAAGACAAAAAAAATATTAGCACTTCTTCTGGAAGCTCAGTCTTGAGGGTCTTTAGTTTTGAAACAATGTTGGACATTTCCAAAATGTACTCCCTTATGTTTCTTTTGCCGTGATACCTCATGGTACTAAAGCGATACATAAGCGTACTTATTTATGCTTTATCGCTACTTGCAAAACGCAAGTCCATCTAAGCAAGGAACTGTTTGAGATCTTTGATCTCCTCATCACCTCTAAATGTTTCTGGAATGGTGTCCACAATGATCATTAAACCAATACGATTAGAACGTTCCCACTTCTCATAAACCGCCTTATACTCAGCAGTGTTGGTGTCTGTAGGAGAAGTGGGTTATTCCATCCTTAACGCAAGGTTAAGATCCATACACCCAAGGATAATCTTTTGTAGTTGGAACCAGTAAGTATTGGAATTGAACCTAAGTTTGCAGATACTGTAGTGAAATTTGCTGAAAAAAAATGGGAGAACAATCCTTATCTATAACTCATTACTTAACCGAAGATAATCAATAATAAATTAAAAAAAATATTGTACAACCCATCTGAAGATACCAAATGCAACATTAATATCAAGTCTTTGGACAGTAATATTAACTGCTAGCGATACTCTTGTTGTAATGATCAAACACTGAAAATAATGCATGATGAATAATAAACCTATTTTTGGATCAATTTAT
The DNA here is from genome assembly GCA_002933935.1 of Eutrema yunnanense. Taxonomy (NCBI): domain Eukaryota; kingdom Viridiplantae; phylum Streptophyta; class Magnoliopsida; order Brassicales; family Brassicaceae; genus Eutrema; species Eutrema yunnanense. Next base: position 24,776 of record PKML01056212.1, on the reverse strand, counting down.
CATTCACATGGTTATTCCTAATAATTGTCACATGTTCATCATCGCATGTATGTATGTAATTCGGCTAAATACAAACCTACATTTGGGTCGATTTAATATTCGCATGAATATACACACAAACAACATTTAATATTATTCATGGGAAAATATCCACAAGAGAAGTCACTTTGGCGACATCCTGTATCAATCGATCCACTTCAAATATTAAACTTGTACAATCAAAATTATGTATTGATTTAAATATTAATTGTATTCTTGCTCAGACATATATCAAAAAAAAGTATGGGGCTCTTTATGCAAGAATTATACAGCGGCATAGTGGTTGAAGAAGGGAAGGATATGAAGCCCCTATCTGCTCGATGTAGGTTCGAATCCAGTCAACAACAAATTCATGACGTCACTGACTGTGTATTGGGTCGGCAGCCCAATCCTAACCTTTTTTTAATGTAATTGGGCCTTCCAAAAATTTAAAGCTCAATACCAAATCCCTCTAGTGAAACGAAGCGTTTCATCCTTCTACAACTCTAAAGAGGTTTTCACCAGAAAACCCTAAATACAGCCGCTAGCCGCCATGGCTGATCTCTAAACCGATATTTGCTCCAAAAACAAAACAAAAAACCGGAAACCAACCTTAGATCCGAAAATTTAACCTTGTGAGCAATAACCTTAGAGACTTTCTACCGATTTTAATCCAAAAATTTCTCCAAAAGAAAAAAAAAAATCCGAAAATATTTGTCAAAATTTCCAGAAAACAAAACCTTATGAGCAACAGATCTTAGATTCGATTTTATTAAGATATAACCATGCTTTCTTCTAGAGCAAAGTTAACCACATACTAGATGTAAACATGTAAAACTTAAACCACAGATTCCAGAATACTTAATCCAAGCATGAATCTCAAAGAAAAAATCAGTTTCAACAATCTGATTTTTTTTCACATGATAATAAATCTGAATTTATTAACAAAATCAACTTTATTACTAAATAGAAACTGAACATTGTGCTCCGATACCAATTGTTGGGATTATTACAAACAATCCACTAAAGCATGCCAGTGTCTAAAAAATAAGGGCAGAAGCTGATATATCATGGTTTTTACCCTATTTAGGCCATGATATAAGTCCTTTTTATAGAGTCTTTCTAGTATTTTGTAGTCTTTTAGAGTCTTTTACAGGTCTTGGCACGTTTGGAGGATTATTGGAGATATTGAAGATTATGGGAGCACTTTGGAACAGAAGCTGAAGTCGTGTCGCTGAGTATCTGTTTTCACGGCCAGTATCGATCGATACCCCCTGGTATCGATCGATACCCATCGCAGCAAGACACGACCCGCGAGTTTTATCAAGATTTGAAGAATTGCAAAAAGTGCCCAGAAGTCTCTGATAATTACAAGAAGACCCCAAGTCGTGTTTTAGGTTATAAATAGGAGTTTTAAGCCATCTGTTTAGGCTATGCCTCCTTAAGCTTTATTTTTACTTTGGTTTGAGACAAGTCTGAATCTCCCTTCGTCCGAGATCAGATCTCAAGAACCTTTTGTTACTCTTATTTTCTATTGATGATTTATTCAGATATATTGATTGTTTTATTCTCTATGTCTGAGTAGATCCACTTTAGGTTTAGGGTTTTCTCATAAAGGATTTCTTTGAATGCTAGGTTGATTTATTATTAGGATTCACCATCTAAATTAGTTCTTCGCCTTAGGTTGTTCTTAAAACTAATTCTAGGTTGACGAATCTGGAACTTAGATCTTAGGATAATTGATTAGGCACGAGAGTGCGATTAATTACCTGATAGAACCTTAGGTGAGCAAATTGATTATTCGCAAAGAGATTTGGCTTAATTGATTTGTGAACATATCAAACCTGATTTTAAAGCTGATTTAGACTTTAGGATTCGCAAAGAGATTTGGAATTCCTAGGATTTAGATTTAGATAGTTTTCGCAACGAGAGTTGGTTAGCTATATTTTAGTGATTTGAGTTCAAGAACTGCGCTAAATCTGAATCCTGCTAGTTAGTTTATCTGCATTCATTGATTTCCTGAAAAAAACCCTGGGCCTATAATTCCTGATTGATTTACAACTCTTTTAATTTCTGCATTGCTTTAAATTACATCTGTTTGGCTTAGCGTAATTCGATACTATATAATCTATTGTGTGATCTCTGTGAGTCTTTGTGGTTCGACCCCTAGCTTTACTATAACAACTGCTTTAGTACTTTAGGGTATTAAATTGAGCAGATCAGAAGCGGAAGCGTATGGGAAACATAACCTTTTATTTATATAGAAACAATTTTTAATTCGGCTCTTCATCAAATTAAAAATTATTGAATGTATCATCACATTAAATTTCTATAACACTTATGCCCTATAATATTTTTTTTTAACGTCTAGATTTTATTAATTTATTAAAGATACACTTATGCCTCATAATCTTTTATTTTATACTTAAGTGATCACATAAAGATTGACTATTTTAAATAATGACCCTAACACATTGATTATATATATGTGACCTCAAAACAATTCTTACAATATTTTTTTGGGATATCAGTCGATTATTTTTCCAATCAAAATTTTGGTGAGAAATTCGATGGAGATTCAACATATTTTCTTATAGTGAAAGTTCGTTTCAGAGTATGTTAGATATTTGTTTTTGTTACCATTTTTTTTTTAATTTGTCTGATTTTGCATCACCGGAGACTTCCAATCTTATACGCAATTGCTATATGAAAATTTTAATCAGTTTCAAAACCATCTCATGATCTTTTCTTTTGATTTGACTTCCATGGTTTTGTGATCATTTGACTGTAGATGAAACACGTAAGCCTTGACTCGATTCATATTCATTTGTCGTTTCCAATGTTGTTTGGAATCGGAAACGACGTCGGTTTTCTAATGTTGAAGTCGCATAGACATTGCATAACACTTAAGGTCGATGAAGTGTTTCGACGTGTGGTTTACGTTGTGATAGAGAAAAGTCTCTTCCTTTCTCCTCACGTCACTAGACAAAAGTCAGGGTTTCTAAAAAGTTTTTTTCCACTGATGAAAACGATATGACAGTAGAAAAGTCTATTCCCTTCTCTATTCTTGTTTGACTTTCAATGAAATTTTACAAATCAACTCTCTTTATATAAAGCCAAATCAAAGGTTTTAATAATCACACGTGAATTGTTTTTATAGATGGAAAAATCTGTTCTCTTTCACAGCCCTTGTTTTCTTCTCTTTCTTCTCTTAACCATCAATGGCGTTCACACTAAGCTCATGTGCGGCGACGAAACCTTCACTCCAAACACAACATATGGCGAAAGCCTCGACTCTCTCTTGCCTTCTCTTGCCTCAAACGTTATCGCACAAGGCGGTTTCTATAACGCTTCGCTAGGTGGAGTTTACGCTCTTGCCCTTTGTCGTAAAGACTACATGGTTCAAGATTGTCTTCGTTGCGTCGATAGAACAAGCAGGAATATGTTTATACAGTGCCAAGGCAAAACAGAAGCATATCACTGGAATTCCGAAGACGATGCAAACGTTTCTTGTCTAGTACGGTACTCAGACCTCCCTACATTTGGCAAACTAAAGCTTGATCCACTCGGGAATACTCCTCACTCTAGTCTTCCCTCTTCGAATCTGACCCGTTTCACCGAAGAGTTTAGTGCGATGGCTGATCGAACAATCGAGGTTGCATCCAAGGCTGATGAGTCTTCAGCATTGAAGTACTATGGAGTCTCAAGTGCGGAGTTTACTGATTTTCCTGAGGTTTATATGTTGATGCAATGCACACCTGATCTATCTTCCAGTGACTGTAGATATTGTCTGAGAGAGAATGTTAGGTATAATCAAGAACAATACTGGGAAAAGATCGGAAGCACGATTGCGCGTCCTAGTTGCTATTTCCGGTGGGATTTATACCATTTTGTTGGAGCATTTGATAATCTAAAGAGAGTTTCTGCGCCTCCTCGACCTCCTCAACCTCCTCCAGAAGATTCTCATATCAAGAAAGGTGCTTAAATATATAATCTTTTTGGCTAAAATGTTTAATTGACTTCACTTGCATAAAACTTGACTTTTTTGGGGGGCTCTTCAGGAAGAATTTTTCAGCCGTGGAGCGTTGTGGTTATTGTTAGAATTCAAGAGTATAGCTTGCGGAATTAAGAGAATAGAGAAGGGATTGCTTAAGAGAATAAGAGGTTAGAGAGAATAGAGAAGAGTAGAGAGAATAAGTCTCCAAGGATTGTATTATTGATACATATTACATCTCTCTTTATAGAGAATCAAAAGAGAGCTTACAAAACCCTAAAAGAACTTTTCTTTGAAAAAGAGACGTTAGAGAACTAAAGGAGCCGTTGGAAGAGAGATGAGTATTTAATTCTCATGAGCTTTTGTACTGAAGGTTCTGTGTTGACGACCGTATCCTCGACACAGAGACTTGCTCAAGTTTCTGAAGATCCTGTGTTGACGACTGTGTCCTCGACACAGAGACTTGCTCAAGTTCCTGAAGATCCTGTGTTGACGACTGTGTCCTCGACACAGAGGCTTACTTCACTTTTCCTTGTTCAATAGTTATCGTCGTTCCTACGGTCACTAATATTTTCGTGTTTGTTGCTTTCGTGCTTGCTTATCGCCAGATGCGGAGGAGGATTTATGCTGGACTCAACAGTGAGTGAAGTTTCAGGGTTTTTGAGTAAATGTTTGAAAAGTTTTGGTGCTTTGTTTTGAAGGACGATTTCATTTATGTGCAGAAAATTCTGATTCTGATGGTCAATCTATGACAAGATTTGATCTTGGCATGATCTTAATCGCAACAGATGAGTTCTCACCGGAAAATAAACTTGGACAAGGTGGATTTGGATCTGTCTATAAGGTAAGAACTTTCATAAAAACTTGCAAATATCTTATCAAAATCTTTATGTGGGTCGATCAATGATCATACATCGGTTTCAGGGAGTTTTACCGAGCGGACAAGAGATAGCGGTAAAGAGATTAGCTGGAGGTTCAGGACAAGGAGATTTGGAGTTTAAGAATGAGGTCTTACTCTTGACAAGACTCCAGCATAGGAATCTAGTTAAGCTTCTTGGCTTCTGTAATGAAGGAGGTGAAGAGATTCTTGTTTACGAGCATGTCCCTAATTCCAGTCTTGATCACTTTATCTTCGGTAAGCCTTCGCAAAAGCTCAATACAATCTATTTTTCGTTATAACACTTTTATCATATTCAGACTAGAGACAAAAACGTTCTCTTTGACAATTTGTAGATGAAGACAAACGTTGGCTTCTTACATGGGATGTGAGGTGCAGAATCATAGAAGGAGTTGCAAGAGGACTTCTTTATCTACACGAAGATTCTCAACTGAGGATTATTCATCGAGACATGAAGGCGAGTAACATTCTCTTAGATGCTGAGATGAACCCTAAAGTTGCAGACTTTGGGATGGCGAGGTTGTTCAACATGGATGAGACTCGAGGAGAGACAAGCAGAGTAGTTGGAACCTAGTAAGTATGCTCTGTTTCAGACATAAATGCTCTGTTCTAGACTAGGAAATGTGCAATTTTAGACTTCGCTGCTCTGTTTTAGCATGGATAATTTTTTTTTTTGCTTTTAAAGATTCTTTAATCAGCATCACCATTAATGTGATTTTGGTTCTTGCAGCGGATATATGGCTCCGGAGTATGTGAGACATGGACAATTCTCAGCTAAATCTGATGTTTACAGCTTCGGCGTTATGCTTTTGGAGATAATAAGTGGCGAAAGAAACAAGAACTTCGAAGCAGAAGGACTTCCAGCTTTTGTAAGCTTCTTGATCACATTTTCTTTTTTTGTTTATCTTCTCAATTTCTGTAAAGAAACAAGTAAGAACATTTTCTTTTGATTCAGGCATGGAAGAGATGGGTCGAAGGAGAGCCTGAGAGTATAATCGATCCTTACTTAAGCGAACATCCGATAAACGAAATCATAAAGTTGATTCAGATTGGTTTGTTGTGTGTTCAAGAAAATGCAGCAAAGAGACCAACTATGAACTCTGTAATAGTTTGGCTTGCAAGAGACGGTAGTTTGACAATACCTAAACCTACAGAAGCTGCTTTCGTCACTCTCCCTCTGTCGGTGACACCTGCAAATAGATCTTTGAATAAGTATAAAGACAAGGATTCTGCATTTTCAGTGGACAAGGTTTCGATTACTGTGTTGTATCCTCGGTGAATCTTCCATTTTATGTCTTTTGAGAGTTTCATGTTATAGAAGTTTCTTTGGACACACGTTAACCTCATCTGCATTCAATAAATAAACTTTAGTGTTGGATAGCGTAAGATGCAAGAAAGTTATTGTGAACTTGTTTGAGGTGGATATTGGGAAAATTCGGTTCAGTTTGGTTCAATTTTGTCACCGATTTATTTCAGTTGGGTTCGATTGTATAGGTAGATTTAGGCATGACCAAAATGGAACCGTAACCGTATTTCGGACCGTAACCGTATCGTTTTCAAACCGTAACCAGATCGTAACCGTGTCAGACGGTTAAAAACCGTAACCNAACGCTTACTTTTCATATATTTCTTAAACTAGGACTTAACATGCGCTATAATTAGCGCGGGGTAATTTTTTTATAAGAAATTGTGTTAAAATTAAAAAATATATATTTTTATAATATGTGTAATTCATGATTATAGATAGAGTTGTCAAACAGAATAATTTGTCTATTTAACCCGTTTTGCAGTGGAATAAAATATTATTCGGGATAACCCGTAAAACCTATAATCTTGAAAACATAACTTTATTATGCACCGTTTAATGACTCTAGTTTTGTGGTTAGTTCAAGAACTCTTAAAAATCAATTTTTTGTGTTTATTTTTTTAATAAAATTAGTAAAATATTTTTTTAACTTTTATTTTGATATAAATTCAAATAAAATATAATAAACTATAGTAAAAAATATATCAAGATTTCGAATAAATTTTGGTTTTTTGAATATATATGAATTGATTATTATTTAAAAATATATAGTATATAACATCTTTAATACAAAATAAATACTTTCCATATTCTTATCACTAATTGTAAAAGAAAATTATATCTTTTCCTATTTCAATTATTTTTTGTTATTTGTAATGGCATTTCATGTAATAACTTACAAAACAAAGTTCATTTTCAAAAATGTCTTCTTAAATAATATTATAGAGATAGAGATAGTAGATAATATCTTTAATGCAAAATAAATACTTTCTATATTTTTATCACTAATTGTAAAAGACAATTATATCATTTCTTATTTCAATTATTCTTTGTTATTTGTAATGGTATTTCATGTAATAACTTACAAAACAAAGTTCATTTTCAAAAATGTCTTCTTAAATAATATTATAGAGATTAATCTTCCTTTTTGCTTATTTTCTTGCATAATAAATCTTTTCATGAACTATATCACAAAAATATGTCCACCTCCTACAGCTTAACTTAATTATGCTCAAATTGTCGTTGAAGTTTCTATTAAAAAATATATATATATATATCTTTGTAATTACAAGTAAAATAAATTTATTGGCACAAATAAATCAAAGAATGAATGAATTTATCTATACAAATCAATGGAAGTTATCTCTATAAAACCTAGAAAAGCTTGCTTGCGAATTCATTGGCCTTAACCTGAGAGGATTTGGATTTATTCGCGAGATCTCTCAGTTCGGACAAGCTTCTCCCTAGCTTCAACGCAACCCTTGTCTCAAACACTTGTCCGTTCTCTCTCTTCTCTGTCGATTTCATCGTTTCTTCTAACTGAGAGAAGAATCCGGCAGAGTTTCTGTACATCTCAAACACCATTCCCACTTGACCACCATGCTCTAAAGTGTTCACAATCGCAGCCAAAGAAGCACAAGTCATCGCCACAATTCCAGCCAAACCGGAATCTTGACCGATAAAAACAGAACTCACTGCAGAAACTCCGGTTAAAACTGGTCCAGAGATGGCTAAGAACCGGTTTAACTTTAATGCCACGTTACCTAATTTCTCATACTCTTCTGCGTCTCTGCTCTTAACCACACGACCCACTTCTCTCATCTCCATCTCCAGCTCTTGACTCCACCCGTTCGCAAGACCGGTTTTATGGTTTCTCCGTTTGTTTTCAGGCCACCAAGTCGCCGGTTTAAACTCTTCCGGAAATTTCTCGAGCATTGTTCCGATTAGAGGGAGAGGGTAAGCTTTGTCTAGAGACAACACACTCTGTATCGCTTCCTTCACATCTTCTTCGTCGATTTCCTCGTTTTCTCTCAGAAACATCTCGATTTCGATTCTCAGCTTCTTGAACAGCCTCGTCGCGTTCCTCTGTTCTTCAGCGAGCTGTGACGGTTGAATCTTGCTCATCAAGGCAGCGATACCTGTGGCTGAGGTTAGCAAAACCGTTGAAGCTATCTTCACGGCCGTTACAGAATCTCCACCATGACCGTTAACCGAGGATATTCCGGCCATTAAAGCCGCGGTGAGAGTGATCATGTTGACGGAATTGAGCAATAGAGAGTTCCAATTGTTGCGCTGATCTCCGATGTTCTTGTGCATCTCAATCCTATCCATAACTTCTTCAAGAACCACATTGAGGCGTGCCCTTTGGATAGAATTAGAGTCTCTACTCTGTTTCAACGAAAGAGGAAGACTTTCTATGAACCCATCCAACTCAAAGCTCGGTTCTTTAACCGATAAAGTCTGTTTCTTTATCGGTATTTTCGGACCCGAGACGTTAAATTTCGGCAATTTCGGGATGGAGACTGCGGCTTTAGGTCTCGAGCAAGAAGAAGAAGACGAAAGAACTAATCTTGAAACCTGCAACGAAGCCATTGATGTATACAAGAAAGAAATAATAAATTGATTTCTTCTTTCACTCGGTTTAAACCGGTGATTGGTTTGGTTCCCTTGGTTTCTTAACCTCTCTCTTAAGTTTTGTGATTGTGTTTGATGAATGAAGAGAGCTGGTGCTAGCTGTATATATATAGGATTTTGATGATAGGCAGAAAAGCATAGAACAAGAATAGAAAATTAAAGGAATTGAATTGACCAAAGAGAGAATAAGAATTGAATTTTGACCAAAGACCAATAATAATTCTCAGGCTTTGATAGATTCTCCTGTGGCGGTTTTGGTCTAAACCGAAAGCCTCCCAATTTTACCCGCCATCCTCGTAGAACGAGTCTTTAAACCGAACTCAACCGAATCGGTTTGTTTGATTTCATCTGTTGGATCGAACCGGTTCGGTTTTGTTTGTAGGAAATGTGGTACAAAGTGATCAGAAACAGACACAGACACAGACAAAATCAAAAAGAGAAGAATCCAAGAAATGGGATCTTCACCGAAGAAGACGACTCTGCAACGGTACTTGTCACAACTTCAGCAACATCCATTAAGAACAAAGGTTTAATCTTTCTTTTTTTTCTTCTTCTTTGGGGTTTATAGATGATTAATTTTTCTCTGGGGAAGATGATTGATGGTTAAGATGTAGTTTGGTGGTAGGTTCGTTTCTTTTGAAATTAGGGTTATGTTTCATCGATTGAGAGACGAAAATTTTGTTTTCGATTGAAAGTTTGTGTTTTTTAACCAACCCCACAATTTGATGATCTGATTACTAAAAAGCCCGTTGACTTTAATTTTATGAATAGTTGAAATTCTTGGGAAAATGATTTTTAGGTTTTCTGGGTTTATGTCTCTCACTGAAATGAATTTGGCGTCAACATGTGTGTAAATTGCAGGCAATTACTGCTGGAGTAATGTCCGGTGTTAGTGATGTTGTTTCACAGAAACTCTCTGGCATACAGAAGATTCAGCTGAGAAGGGTTCTTCTCAAAGTGGTAAAAAGTTTGAATCTTTCTCTTCTAGGAACCTCAATTTAATGCCAATCATTTCTTCATTCGATGCCTTTTTCGATAACCTCAAGAGGGATTTCTTGAGCTGCTTACCATTGAGTTCTATCGCCTCTCTCCAACAGATATTTGCGGGTGGTTTTCTCGGACCGGCAGGGCATTTCTTTCATACAACTCTAGATAAGTTTTTTCAAGGGAAGAAGGACACAAAGACTGTTGCAAAGAAGGTAACTGTCCAATACCTTTCGATGATTTGTATGTTGAAGATCGAATCGATGTTTTGAAATGTAAAACGTTTGGTAGGTAATCGTGGAACAACTGACATTGTCACCATTGAACCATTTGCTTTTCATGATCTATTATGGAGTAGTCATCGAAAGTAAGCTCCTTTCTCTTTTTTTTCTCACTCCATTTGTGAACCCTGAAAAGCCGTGGATGGTATTAAGAGTTTTGATAACAGTTCTGCAATGTTGAATGAAACAGAAGCTCCCTGGAATCTTGTTAGAGACAGGATCAAGAAAACTTACCCGACAGTCCAGCTTACAGCATGGACGGTAAGTGATAGATATCAATTTAGTTCATGTTCTTTGTTAAAAAGAGTGTGATTCACGAGTTCATTATCGTGACTTTACATTTCTAATGTCTACTCATTTGATTCTGTGTTGTGAACTAATTTTAATCACAGTTTTTCCCGGTCGTGGGATGGATAAACTACAAGTATGTGCCCCTGCATTTGCGGGTCATCTTGCACAGCCTCGTCGCATTCTTTTGGTAAGACAATCATTCGAAACCAAATCAAACCATGATCAAAACTGGAAATTCAGATATCTTGATGGTCTACATCAGTCTGAATGCATGAAAGTGATAGTTAACTTGATTTTAGAATGTTTCTTCTTTTCTGAACACGTAAAGAGAAACCGAATGAAATGAGCGGAATTTTCTCTATTAATGTTTCCATTCTTGTTGTTGTTACTCAATTGTAAACTTCTTCGTAATCTCAACATTCTTCTTCTTTTGTTTTTTCAGGGGAATTTTCCTGACCCTGCGAGCGAGGTCAATGACACTGGCTTTGGCAAAGGCTAAGTGATTAGGGAGACACATCGATCGAGAGAGAACTCAATCACTGGACTCATTATAATCTTAGTACTCTGTAAGTTAAAGCAAATAAAACAGCTGCAACCAAATAACAATCTGTATTAAGATGATACCATTCTAGGATAGCAATGTTTTTAAGTTATTACAACCATTTCAAATTTTGTCTAAAACACATTCACAAACATCATATAAAAAAGGTATTAAAGAAGAGATCATTTTTTAAGCAGCTTTGGCGAATCCAACTCTTGCTTTCCCGTAATCAAACACAGTGTGGTATGGTCCCATGAAGATATCACCCAAGATCCTGCATTTTCACACGATTACAAGATTTTGAGTAAACCCATTTGAGTTTTTTGGTTAGTAGATTAGATTTTTTCAGATAAGAGTTACCAGAGAGGTCCGCGGGGCGGAGGGATATCCATGGCGGTGAAACCACTGGTGCACTGAGCCTGAACTCCATCCCCAATCTTGAATATATACTGATCCACGAAAAAAATGGAAAAGACTTTAACTTAAACTCCTTGTGATGATAATGGTAAGCTGTAATTTTAGGAGAAACTGTTGAGACTAGTTACATCTTGAGGGGAGAGATCAAAGCCTTTGCCACCAATATTGAATGTGACTATAGGCATCGACGAAACCCTCTCACAGTTCACTGCTGATTGTTGGTTCGGGATTGGTATATGGTCACAGAGCTAAAAGATTATACAGAGATTAGAGTTTTAACATGTTTGTGTCCAAAACAAGGCTTCAATAATCTCTCAAAACTCACCTCAGCAGCATAAGTGAGTATGCGTTCTTGTGTTTTGTTCTGAGTCAATTCGCTCTGCATCCACACGGCTGCCATTTCACAGGCGCTGCACATCGCTTCGTTTAGAAGATCCGATGTTTCATCTTCTACAACTGACTTAATCCCCATACTGCAGGCAAACATGAATTAGTTAAGTTTGCTGTCTAATGACCAGAGACTTTTTCGCCTGGACTATGTCAGTACTGACCTCACACTATGTGTGCCATCAAAACCGCAGAGTCCTATCTGTGAGCATACCTTCCTCGGATCCGCCTGTTAAGTCAAATGATGCAGGATTAAAAGATTGTATCGTTTATAAATAGGTAAGTCTGAATGTTTTGGTATGAGAAGTAACTTCAACCTGAGATAGAAGGGAATTCAACATGGTTTTTCCGTATTGACCTACTACGGTTTTGCACTCCTGGCTTGCGATTCCTACTGCTCCAATGGCATGATTGATCATTGTGATGACAGTCTAGACATACAAAACACAAATAAAACTATTCAGCATGTTTCAGGTGCTAAATAGTGAAGAATCTACAAAATCTTTCTCTCACCGATGGACCGGTGAGCAGAGAAGTTCCGGAATCAGCAATGGCAGAACAACCTTTAGCACAATATCCTGAACGACATGGAATGCAGGTGTCAAATTATGTCTAAAGACTCATCCATTTCCGAGACTGAAACATTTCAAAAGCTTACTCACCTGTTGGTTTGCCAGCAATGTTGAGATCACCCATGTCGAATTGCCAGTAACCTTTACGTGTCACTGGAACATAAGTATGCTCTCCTTTGAAGTGCTTAGGGTCGACTCCACCAAAAAAAATCTCACCACCTGCTGGATCTTGCGGGTTACGGTTAAGCCAGAACGAAAAAACCGGTTCCTTAACCAGACCTTTGTCTAACATGTTATACCTATATGTCACATCATATAAATTCCTCATTCAGAATTCAGATGGTACAACAAAGTCTTTTATCAAATGAAGGATCAAATGAATAAAGCATACCAAACCGGAGTTGAATTTCCTACAGCAATCTCTTTGAATCCCAACCCGAGGATACCATCAAACTTTGCCACCAAGAATGTAATACCAGGCTCATCAGTAGCCTCTATGAATTCCTGTAATGATATAGAAGTTGCAGTAAGATATGAAAACCAAAACCAAAACAAAAACAAAAAACAGTAAAACTTGCAAGATTATTCTGAGATATGAAAGCAGATGAATCAAGTTTACCTGATCCTTGATAACAAGATCACCAACTTTAACATCATCATTGCTAAAGTGACCAGAAATAGCACCTGTCCCATAGCGGATTGACGCATGTTTTCCTGTAATGTCAATCATTTTCAGTGTCAAAAACTATCAGAAGACCGGCGATTGTTATATCCCTTTCTTGAAGAGTTATCAAAGGAACATCAAGCTGAAGAAGAAGAACAAACCGTTCTTTTTGTATGTTGATGACTGGCTAGCCTTGTACTTGGAATGAAAATAACAAGCAACCTGAAAGAAAGAAAGAAAAACATTAACCAGACATATATACTTTGTTTTGTTCACATTTAGTATGCATTCCAAAGAACAAATTAACCACTAATGCGCGTACCGATAAATAGCATTCACTAGATGGTATCCAGAGATTAGAGCTTCCGGTATCAAAGATGGCAGTAAACTTCTGAGGTGGAGTACCAATACTAATCTCACCATAGTATTGAGCATCCAAATAGTTTTTCAGCGGAACCATATCCGAATTTTCATCGTTCAGGCGAAAATAATCTTTGGAAGACCAAGACCCTCCTCTGTGTTTCAAGACAAGCTGAGAAGCTAGCCTGTTGGCTCGGTCTAGTTTCCTCTTCTTCAATCCAATTCTAAGCGTTCCATCACCTTTTTGCTCACACGAGGCGGCCGATATAAGGATTAAACATGAAAGCAAGAACACGAGCAAGAAGGATTGGAACCGAGTTCCCATTTTTTTACCTGTCATCAAATAAAAACTTAGTTGTTACTGTTCTATTATGCAACAATTAATCTAGAGATTTTAGGCATTGAAACATTCTTATATGTCTTACTTCGTCTACAAATCAGATCATTAGGAGTCTTTTTCAGATAACCTTAAAACCATCTTCTAATGCGAACAAAAGATGCAAGATTTAAGATCCTTGAATCCTGGACTTTCTAACATATTACAAAATTAAGTTAGAAACAGAAGGTTTTCTAAAGAAGTTAATACACTGAAACTGCTTTGTTCATATAACTCCAGCATGATCTTTACTACACCAAAAATCAACAAAATTTTACATACCAAATTTTAAACAAGAAGACTTATATTACTTCCTTTTCACAAAATTCTAGGGAAGACTAAAACAAGCAGAATCAAACAAACCTCAGATTACTTCCAATCAAACAGTTCTAAAAGTGAAGAATCTAAGGAAACACCCCAAAAAAGATATCAGAAATTGAATGATTTGATAGGAAAATAGTGAAGGAGTATAAGAGCACTCACCGAGAAAATGTGCAGAGATTCTTGAACTAGAAAAAAAGAAGATAAAATCAAAGTTTAACGAGACGAAGAAGAATGGTGCAGGGATGTATATTTATACGTAAATAACTTAAAAAGAGAAACTTGAAGAAAATTACAGTGACAAAAATTCAATTTTTTTTATTACGTGTTGCTTGCAAATGGAAAGTATTAATTGTGTATTAAATTCATAAGCAAGCGTCACGTTTATGTAACCTTGTTTGCGTGGGCCCGGACAGTTTAGCAACAAAATCAGTTTTTTTGAGTTTTCATTTGCATAATCTCTGTTCACCGCTGTAATATATTTCCATTATATATATATTTTTTTTTTAACTTCTGATTTTATTAATTATGTAGCAAACAGGTAATACAAATAGTTTATTAACCAAACATGAGGAATTGCATAAGTTGAAAAAGGAATATTATGTAAAATTTGATTAACATTTCTCATAAACTCTTGGATAAATTTGATAATGAGACTAGATAGTTATGATATGTTACTACTAGCTAATCTTAACTTCAACTGTGTCATCGAACTTTGATCGCATAACTTTGATAATTTTTGATGATGAGACTAGATAGTTATAAATATAAAGATTTTTTAAAAATTAAAATATCATATGTAATTGGTAATAATTTTAAAAAAATAAAAAAAATTGACATCCGGTAATAATTAATTTAAAAAAATAAAAATAGAAAAGATAAGTGAAAACACATGGTAAAAGTTAAAATCTTGAAAGGAATTTCAAAATGAAAACACATACAAAGAGGAAAAAAGTTATCTTATGCAATTATTATTTTTTTTTAATTTTTGAATATATGATATTATTATCTTTTTTTTTTTTATGCCTTTCGGCCCCCGGAGTAATCCTAAGCCCAAAGGCCCAGACTAATCTCCCGGGTGGGAATGACACAGCCCACTTATAATGCTCCACTTGGCCAAGTGCTTGTCCTGGTAATTTCGCTCCCGCGAAGAATCGATCCCTGGCCTAGACCAACAGGACCGACACTCACCGCAGGAAGGGAATTACCCGACCACCAACAACTTGGTTTATATGATATTATTATCAACAAATCAAAATTAAAATTATCAGTTT
The DNA here is from genome assembly GCA_002933935.1 of Eutrema yunnanense. Classification (NCBI taxonomy): domain Eukaryota; kingdom Viridiplantae; phylum Streptophyta; class Magnoliopsida; order Brassicales; family Brassicaceae; genus Eutrema; species Eutrema yunnanense. The sequence goes on along the minus strand of PKML01056212.1, from coordinate 9,458 downwards.
AATATAAGAAAAATATGATGACGAGAGTATAAAACATAGTAGTGTTGATGTTTTTTTTATATATATAATATTAGACCATCCACATTGCACATAAAATGTGATGTCTCACAGATAAAAAAATATTAAAAATACACTCTCTCATCCTTTTACTCAACTTCATACCTTCTCTTTCATCATTTCACTTAACTTTTATTAATTTTATATTTAAACATACTCCTAATTTCACTCTCTTATGTCTTCCCGGAGACACAATCTCTCCAAAACTACTCACTATTTTCTCTTTCTACTTAAATTTTATTAATTTTATATTTCAATACACCCCATTATTTCAACCAAAAACACTCTCTTTCTTCCTTTTACTCAAATTTTAATAATTTTATATTTAAAGACATCCACATTTTATTACCAATGTGGATGCTCTTAGTGTCACTCCCTAGATTTAAATCCGTAAAAAAAATACACTATTGTACTTAAATTTATTTATTTATTATTTGGCATCATGAATATTATGAGTGGGTGATTATGCTTGCAAAGATATTGGCTGATTTAAGTTTGTGTCGCATTAGGTACACTTCACGTTGATGCGTGAGTCCAGCTTAGCAAATACTTTTTTTTGTTACAGTAACGTCTTTAAATCAACTTCTTCACCCTTATAATACTATTTCTATATATGTACATTATTAACCTATGAAATTTTCACAAGAAAAGGTTAAATGGTAAAACAGAGTTTGTTTTTTGCCAAAAATAAAATAATAATAATAGATAGGTCTTTTGATTGGTGTAAATGGAAAATATAAGGTTGCTTTGATTTGTGTCACAAGCAAACGCCTTCACGTTCTTGACGCTGCGTGGGACCTATAAACACGCAAACAACGTTTCGTTTAAAGCTTCAATTTTTCATATTTTCCCATTTAACCCCTTTAGGTTTCCTTAGTTTCACTCTGACCCCTGTACAATGTATTTCCCAATCTCTGACCCGTCTATAGAAAGTCCATTGACTTATTAGCGACACAACTAGTGTAAGCACATAATGACATAAAGCTCAAGGTTATATAGGATGTGTGACTACTGGCTACTAATTTTATTTAAAAAGTATATAGCATATCTTACTTTATAATAAAACTTGACAAATGAATACGTTATATTTTAGATTGTTGCAATTTCTCAACTGCATTTCAAATTGGAATGCTATTTCTTTAATATCAAATTGTGTGATTGCAAATATATCTCAGCAGAAAAACAAAGGGGTTTTTTTTTTATCTTTAGAGGAGAACAATAAAAAAGATTCAGATCAATAACTTTAGTCTTTCAGTAACAAAGGTTTTTGATTGAATAAATTTTACATTCAATTCAATTCAAAAAAAAAAAAAAACTTTAGTCTTTAGCTCAAATATATCGTGCCATTGATTTAGACTCTATTTGGGCCTAGGCTCCTTCTTTACTTTCCCAAAACCAGGCCGATCCTTGAATTATCCATATATACTTTATTTTTACGGTTCATTATGCGGGAATACTATGATAGTGTTAGAGCATCTCCATTGGAGGATTTTAGGAGATATGGGCACATAATCATATGCAAAAAGAAGGAAAAAAAATGAAAAATCGATTTTACGCGGTGAACCGCTCTTTAGCTAAGGAGCTCACTCGACCAATCTCTTCAGCGACGTGGCGCAAGAAGAGTGGTCCCGTTTTTTTTTTCCTTTTTGTCGAGACACTCTGGTTGAGACAGAGGTTTTCCCACAGTTGACATTTCTTTTGGTCTCGCGACCAATTTCTTTTGTAAACGAGAGCTAGGGTTTGGCGACTTGCTTTGCGTGTGAATGATTTTGGGTTTTTCTTAAATCGATTCTGTTTTCGTCTTCTGTTTGAGATTCCGATACATAAACGAAGATCGTCTCATTCCTTCTCTGGTTAGTGAATCCATTTTGTTTTAGATTTTTCGTTTGCGAATTTGGGAAATTATTGTTTGCTTAGATTGAAGTTGATTAGGTTACTGATCCTTTCTGTTTCCATTTCCTTCTTCCTTGATTCGTCTTCTTCTTCCTTGATTAGGTTACTGATCCTTTCTGTTTTAGATATTTCGTTTGCGATTTAGGGAAATTTTCGTTTGCTTAGATTGAAGTTGTTTTTGTCTTCGTTCTTCCTTTATTCGTCCTTGATTCGTCTTGTTTCTTCCTTGATTAAGTTATGGATCCATACATAGAGAAACATGAGAGGAGGGATATGAAGAAGATAAAGGAATACGCAGACATGCTTGGGTTCATAGCCGATGCCCAGTACGGGATTCTGAGACATTGCCCATGTGGAGGATGAATCATTGACGAGGTCTCTCCAAATCCAAAGTATGGGAGAGATTTTGATACTTTTCCTGGGAGGAAATACTTCACTTGCAACGACTATAAGGTAATGGATTTATATTATACGATCATTCTAGATATGAGCATTGTGGATATTAGCATTGTGGATGTGAGCATTCTGGTTTTTGATTATATGAGCATTGTGGATATTAGCATTGTGGATGTGAGCATTCTGGTTTTTGATTATATGAGCATTGTGGATATGAGCATTCTGGTTTTTGATTATATGAGCATTCTGGATTTGTTTATATGAGCATTCTGGTTTTATATGCAGGACGATGGCTTGCACTTTCGGCAACCATGGGTGTTTGGTATCCAGGAAGAGGTTGAGAAACTAAATAAGCGGGTGGAAGATATGGCTGAAGAGATCGCAAAGCTTAAGGAGGCCATGACCCGTCCAAGAGATTAAAGTCAGTTATCTGAACCCCTTAGGAAGTTCACTAATGGAGGAGCAAAAAAATATAAGGTTCTTCACTATTCATTAAAAACAAAAAACTATTAAACAATTTGTTATGAACCCCAAAAGGGGTTCACCAATGAAGATGCTCTTAGCGACAAATTACTAAATCATATGTAATGTAACTCATCTTTTTTTCTTTCTTTTTTGGCGCTAAAATCCTACAGCATTAAAATCTACATCCAGAGCAAATAAAACATTAACCAATCAGCCCCATAAGAAATTGATTACTTTAAAAGAAAAGGCTTCGAACCAAAAAAAAAAAAAGGCAATTTATATTCCTGAACAAAATTGTAGATCATACAGCAACGAGAAAAAAATTGCTCTCAAAGACTCTTGTTGTTCTGGAAATAAATAATAAAAAAAAAGCTAAAAAGCCGTAACTACGATCCAAAATGTAAAAAGAGGAAAAAGTAAAACAAAATCGGCCGATTAAAAAAAACCCTAAAACATAGAAAAAAATGTTATTGCCTGTCAACGTTGCTCGTCGTCGTAACATTATTATTACTGTTGTTACTGTTCCCATTCTGGTGACCATTCGAACCGTTGATAATAGACGTGATGGCTGCGGCTAGAGCCGCTGCAAAGTTAGGATTGGCGGCGATAGCGGCAGTAGCGGCGCTAACGCTCTCGCCAGCGTTCAGCGACTGAGACGGTATTTGTAAACCTGAGAACTTGGACTGTTGTTGTTGGTTAAAATACAAAGCCTGGCCCATCATTTGAGGCAAAACCGATTGGTTCAACTCCGCGAAACCAGACCGTTGAGAGAACTGCATCAGCGGATTGTTATTAGTTGGATTGTTAACGTCTGATGCTGCTGATTCTGTGAGGTCTAATGTAATGGTTGGGAATGGTGCAGATGCTGAGATCGTGGCCATGCTTGAGGAACAAGGCAACATGGTTCTTGCCAATAGATTTGTTGGGTTCATTAAACCGTCTTGGCTCGACATTGTGGAGCCTGAGAGGAGCATGCTTGCGGCTGCGGTTGTGGTTGAAGCCATGCTCATAGCCGCAGGAGGTAATGGATGGTTATGATTTCCTTCGTAGGTTGTTATGAGAATGGATCTGTCTTCTGCGCAACGTTGCACCTGTTGAGTCACTAATTAGTTAGACATATTACATAAAGGTCCACCACGATTTGTCACTGTAATGGTTTACAGTTTTCTATGGTTTTGTTTTATAAAAAGGATCGCTGTTTGCAATAATCTAGAAAGCTGTTAGGAGATCTCGGAGATTATACGAGATTGAGTTAAACACAAATGTTAACTTTTCGTTTAACTCGATCTCGTCTAATCTCCGAGATCTCCTAACAAAAGCAATGGTTAGATATAACGTACTTGCTTGCGAACGGGGCATCCAACGGCCATCGTGCAGCGATAATAAGCTCGAGGGCACGGGTTTCCTTTTGCCATTTTCTGTCCGTATTTTCTCCATTGACATCCATCGTTTAGCTGTAAAACAATCTCACTTAAGTTAATATATTTAGCTCCTAAACATTTGAATAGATCAATCTTTAAACACTAGAGAGAGTAAGACTATTGTTACCATGGGAGCTTCGGATCGAGCACGAACCGAGACACGGGCTTTACGCATGGTGGCTTCAGCAGCCGACTGATCGATAACATTGCCATTGCCATTGCTGGAGGACGCATTGTGTTTGGAAACTTTATTAGGGTTTCCCCAGCCGTTAGATTCTGTCTCTGGGCTTTCTTCTCTCTCAAGTATTCTCTTTCCGCGCTGACGTGAGCTAGAGTTCTCCAGAAGTGATGGCGGAGATCCTGACCTAACCGTCGTCCTCTCCTCGGACGATACTTCAGCAGAAGGCAGTCCCAAATCGATGAACTGTCGTGGAACAATTTCAGGCGCTTCATGTCGTTTATTGGCCTTGTCTTTGCTCTCGGTCGTAGCCTGATCGGTGAAAACAAGAGTTTAAAACCTTAACTAATGTTAACTTTGGGAAGAGTTTGATATTTAAAAGATTAAGGTATAAATTAGAGTGCTATTTAATTACCAGATGATGATCTTCTTGTTGCCTCATGACAGCAACAAGTTGCATCTGCAAGGAGTTGAAGTTGTTGGTTGTTTGACTTAGCATTTCCTTTAGTCTTTGATTCTCATTAGCCGCCTTCTTTAGCTCTTCTCGAAGTTGTGCATTCTTCATTTTATTAAACACAACCATTAGTTAAATAGGCAAATGTATATAGAAAACATTGAACAATAGTATTAAAAGTAATCTGGAGATTAAAAAAAAAGTGAGAAAGAGTTGATTTTACAGATTAAATACGAGAAAGGTGAAAATGGACTGTCAAAATATATAAAAAAAAAACAATCTCGTGAAGATTTAATATACATATACCGTTTTCATGTTGTTGACATTCTATCTTCTTGTATTGATGATTCTTAAGATATATACATTTTGATGTTTGAATTCAGTTTGAAAAATTGTATTTAATTATAACAAAAAGTTATGTTTTCGAAGCTTGAATTTACAAAATTTTGGTTTCGGAATTTCATTACTTTTTTGTTTATTAGAAAAAGTGAGCTACTGAATTAATAAGTGTATACCTCACACTTTGTACGTTTCTCTTCCATATCCACAGACAATCCATCATCCACCATTGACTCGTCGCTTCCCGTATTCGCAGTGAGAAGATTCAGTCCAGTCTATTTAATTACAATAAATGTATAAATTTTAAGGAACAAAATTTCCATCTAATAACGAAATTATTGTTTATAATTTAATTACTAAACTCTGGAAAACAAAAATTATGCGATGGTAAGAAAAATAAATAAGATTAAAAATAGATCGTTATTAACTACTTACATTGATACCAGTAGAACGATCATCATCATCATCATCACGTGAATTCTCCCTTTTGACATGAACCCTATGAGTCTCGTCGGTGATAATATTCTGATCATCTCTCTTCTCCGACCTGAAAAAGTCAACCTCATCCATCACCGCCCGATGATGCTCATCTGACGGTTGTGGCTGCTTTGTATTGTCATGTGGACCTCCAAGACTCACCGGAAAACGAAACATCTCTCTCTCTCTCTATATATATATAGATATCCTAAGTTCTTGATAGATAACCTAAGATCGTGTTTGGTTTAAAGTATGAGTACGGATGATGTTTTGTTATCCAAATTCCGAAACCCTAGTTAAAAAAAGAGAGGATATGATGTTACTTGAAGGACAAGAAAAGGTACGTATCTAATCCACTCTGTGTGTGTGTGTGTGTGTGTGATTGTGCCGTACCATATCTAATCCTCCATATATAGAGAGGGGAAGACGAAGATATCTTAGAAGAGAGAGAAAGAGAGATACTTTGTCGAATATGTGGTTAGAGACGAGGATAGAGAGAGAGAGAGACCTTCTTACCGAACCAGATGCTTCGGCTACAAAAGGGTATTTACGTGGACTTGGATATTGTCAATTTTTTCTACTTAATATATATAATAACTTTTTCGTCTTGTTCAATAATTAATTAATATTATTATTTAAAGACAATTTTGTTGTGTGATATATGTTTTAATTTGGATTCTCGTGGAAAGATATTTGTGGAGATTTGTTTTGGTTCATTTTGCGTCAGTGTCGACGTCATTTGTCTACCATTTAGCCATTGACCCACATCAATAACAAATATATCATGCGACCCAACCATTTTGTTTTATATTACGGACTCGTTGTTGCTGAATTTTTTTTTTTGATCAAACAATTCGCAAAGACTAAAACTTTACTGTTGCTTACAGGAGGGGCTATGGTTTATTAAAGTCGTTTTATGGGTTATTATTTTCTTACTTTGTATGGCCACTTTGTTGCTGTTTTTCTGTTCTTCTTAAAAATTGCGTTGATTCTTCTAGTACAAATTATTGTCGTATAAAGTTTGTTTCCACCTCTTAGAGGCATAATAGGTTAGGATTGACAAAAGTTAAGAATTCTATTTTGGAAATGAGATGAAACATTAAGTAATATGTAATTAATATATACTAATACACTTCTTGTTAATTAGTTTTGACTCAAAACTTTTAAGTTTCAAAAATTATCAAACTGATTATAGTATTAAAATTCCGAGTTTAATCTAAGTAGGATGACCCAAATAAGATATATTGTTAATTTTGGAGTGAGATTCGGTTCTAGGTGAGTTGGAAAAGTCATTATCTTGATAAAGCGTTTTAGGAATCCATCTTTAAATTGAAATAGAACCTAAAATAAATAAATAATATATAGAAAACATGGATCGATTATACATTATCACTTAGTTTAAAGTTGAAATATCTATAGAACTTAACCGCAAATAAACACAAAAGAACGAAAAAATGATTAAGATTAATTAATGACAGAATGATTAGAATTTTTTTTTATTGGAAATGTTGTATATTTTTTAAATTGGTAAATTAATCATCCTATTATTATTAGGATTTTTTGTTTAAAGGGTTTAGTTATGAGTGTATTACATTATAAGAAAATTATATATATATATATAATATCGACCAATCTACTCTACTGAAAAATCTCACCTAAGTATTTTTTTCTTCTAAAAAAAGCACTTTGATCTACGAAATTTATTCAAAGACTTTGTCCTAATTAGTAAAACTTTGAATCCATGGTTGATCAAGTCAATATATGAGCTTTAGAGAAGAAAAACTATTTTTAGGGAAGAAGGTTTTTCAATGAATTCTTATTATAGATGAAATATAGATTTCGCTATTTTTTTTGACTAAATTAGTAAATTTTCTTTAAAATTATTTTCATTTTCCCCTTTTCTAAAAGAAAGACTTTTGACTTGTTCATAGAATTAATACATCAGAAAATAGAAATGAATCTCACCGGTGGCAATTCAATCGGCGCTTCCCACGTGATTGAAATAATTAGACGCTTTCTTTCTATTTAATGCCTGTTAAATATTAAATCACATAAACATAAACATGTACGAAAATTTGTTAATAATAAATTCCGATATGAAATTATTAATTTTTAGTTGTTTTTTTTTTTTATTAGATTCGGAAGTAATCTCAGGCCCTTAACAGGTTCACACTAATCTTCTGAGCGGGAATGACACAGTCCACTTATAATGCCCCATTTGACTAAGAGTTAGTTTGATAATTCCATATCCGAGGGATTCGATCCCTGACCTGGACCAACAGAGCCGAAATTCATCCCGAATGGGAACCACCCCACTACAATCTCTTGATTTAATTTTTAGTTGTTAACATATCGTTAGTATACAAACTGAACTTTGACCAAATTATCCTGAATTATAGTTTAAAAAAAATATATATTCTAAAAATATGTGTGATCTCTCAAACGCTCTACAATCATTTAAAACCAAAAAAGAAGAAGCTCTAAGGCCATGTGCACCCATTAAACTCACAAAGTTTCATAACCATTTTTTTATTATTATTTTTTATATTTTTTTATTGGTTGAGATTTATTATGATACTTGTAGTAAATTTGTTTCCAGCAGTGATACCGGTATCGGTATCTTTGTTTTCTCTCTTCCCCCTATCTGATAATTACACGGAGCCAATAACATCCTGCCACGTACACAATGATACCGTATCATTTAACTCAACAGAGTGATACTTTCAGACAAAGTTTTATTTCTAAATCTATTTTAAAATTATTTTTTTACCTATGAAACCCAGCAAAAATCATTGTTGGACATGTTCTAAAATCATTTTAAATTTAATTACTAATTTACTCGCTATTTCATATTTTCACGACTTTCATCATATTAGGTTTGCATAGAGATTTTTTTTCCTCCGTCATTTTAATATTTTCAACACATAAAATTAAATGTCCTTTAATACAAAATAGACAATGCTTGAGCCAAGTCAACGAGATTGATGGGATACCTCACAGTTCTGACCGGTGACCGGTTAAGGGTCCCACTAGGTTTTCTATAAATAAACAAATGTTTACCGGTAAACTTGTTGACTATCACACCATGGGACGCGGTCACTCTTTGACTTCTTATCCTCAAGAGACGAAGATTTGTTGTCTCTTTATATTTCTTGAAAAACAAAATGTCCTTTCGCCACCAAAACAAAAAAAACAAAACCGTTAGTTTTCACTTTTTGACTTCAGTGAATTTCAGATTGAGTTCCAAACTAATTCTCGAGTCGAATGGAAAATTAGTTCTTTTACCCCCACTTACTGTGTTCTTTTGTGTAACTAACTATAAAATTAAACAACATTATTTTTAACAATCATATTATTTTACTTAAATATACATCTATATAAACTATATTGAGGATTATGCATAAGTTTTTAATAGGTCACAAACAAGCTAACAAATGTGATACTTGAACCAAGTATTTACACCCATGAGCCAAGTTTGGAAAATAAAGACTTCGAAAAAGTTAAACACTTCAAGTAGCAAGCCCTCCTCTCGGGCTGTGTGGCTGCCGAATATAAATTTAGTGGATCAACATTGTGGTACAAATAGCACTACAAGAAAACAGGCATTTTGCAACGAATTTTTGCGACGATTTAATTTCGTTGCAAATTGAAATCGTTTTTCCAACGACTTTACGACGATTCTTGAAGACGTCGTAAAATCGTCGCAAATTTGGGACGAAAACATTCGTTGTAAAATCGTCGCTAATTAGCGACGATTTTACAACGATTACCGACGACT
>PKML01056211.1:10424-23091 GCA_002933935.1 Eutrema yunnanense | reverse complement strand
CCCGGGTCCTAATCATCCCCTCTTCACCGCCTCGATTCCACGATCACGCCTTATCTTTACCTGCATCGACAAAAGTGATGCATCAACATTTGGCTAACCAAATGCTGAGTGAGATTGATCATCCCAACAACAGGCCACCAATAAGCACAATCAACAATTAACAGTACTTAAATCACAATACGAAGAATTAATTCACACAATTAAAACTTCCCGGCACGAAGCCACCGGTATCGATCGATACTCCACGGGTATCGATCGATGCCCAACAACACATGACCCCCAACCAGGGCCCTAGTATCGATCGACACCCCAGCAACACACTGGTATCGATCGATGCCCACACTGGTATCGATCGATACACCACAACTCGAGTTTATCCCCAAACTTGAGACCACCGCCACGGGACAGGTATCGATCGATACCCACATGGTATCGGTCGATACTCCCTGCGATTCCCAACCACCTCCGCGAGATCTCACCCAGAACTCGCCAGGACCACACACACAACATATCAATCAAGCTTAACAACACACACACAAGCTCAATTGCTAACCTTTGGTCCCAACTCACCTTAAAACGGCTGGATCGAGCTCTAGAAGACCTCTCTCTTCTCACCAGCTCACGCCCGAGCCCAGCTTCTCCCAAGCTCTCCTTCGAGCTTCTCACAAGCTCAAACCTCCTTGATCTCGCAAGATCCAAGCTTCGCAAAGCTTCCTCTCTCTTTCTCTCTCCTTCTCTCTCTCTCCCTCTCTTTCTCGACCCTTGCTCCTCTTATCCTCCCAAAGGATAACTTTTAAATAGAAAGAAGATAGAGAAGAAGATAACCACGAGAAAACCCGGCTGGTATCGATCGATACAGGCCGGTATCGATCGATACCGCCCCCGGAACAAACCGAATTAATTATTCTTCCACAATAATCAATTCTTCCGGAACCACGGGCGCTACAATTCTCCCCCACCAACTTAGATTCGTCCTCGAATCTTCGTTACCGTTCATCTCCAATGAACTCTAATCGTCGCAACGATTACACAAACCCTGGCCAACCCGGCCACCTCAACACTCACACGAGGTCCAAAACCAACGTCCGAGGTTTCCCAGTCAGTCCCTATGCTTATGACACCGCGGCATCATATGTACTTATTGCTCAAACACAAACCAACTCCGTCACTCAAGACACCGCGGCATCCCTGAGTTCCGAGCATCAACCATATCCCGCAGGATATCCACCATACCTCGCGAAGTATCAACCATACCACATCACCCAAGACACCGCAGCATCTCCGAGTTCTGGGTATCTGCCATATCCCGCAGGATATCTACCATACCTCGCAAAGTATCTGCCATACCACAGCACCCAAGACACCGCAGCATCTCCGAGTTCTGGGTATATCGCCACTCACACTCTCAGGACACACCGTCCTTCGAGCTATCGGCACCAGAGGAACCAGTCCTCTCAACGAGCAATAAGTCACATATCTCTAAGCATCTCGACTGAACTACCTCCCGTGATCCGTGTAAATCCTCGCAAGGCAACACCGGCATCACCCATACTCCACACCTGGAATATCTGGCGTGCATAACCAACAACCCGGTCATCGCACCGCCCTCGCGCACCCTTCAGTATCGGCTCGTTCCCAAACAAGCTTAACTGAACACGCAACGCTCACCACAGCAATAAGATCATCCATCTTATCACTCCTTCGCATTCACGCTTTCACCCCAAGCGTAATGCGAAACCGTGACTCCCAAGTCACCAATAATAAGAAATACTCATCTTATTACACATCATAATGTAACATCGTTCTCCACAACGGAAATACAAAATGATACACATAGCATACAGCTATAACCGAAACTGGAACCTCTCGATGGAACTCAAGCCGCAGCTTGCCTCTGGAACCACTCCCGGAACCTCGTTCCATCCTACTCTCTGGCTCCCAAGTTTCCTCCGGCACTCGGCCTAGAACTCGGCTCCCCGGACTCAGCGATGGAGTACACTCGAGGCGCTGATGCCACCTGCCTGACGGGCTGCACCACCGTGGTCTCACTCTGCCGCAACTGGGGACACTGAGGCCTAATGTGACCCGCTTCCTTGCAGTGATAGCACACTCGAGAATCCACTCGTACCCCACCCTTCTGAGGACAGCTCGCCACTCGGTGATCCATGCTCCCACAGCCAAAGCAACCCGGACCACCCCGACTACCTCTCGAAGCGCTCTCCCGCTCCCGCTTCTGTCCTTGCATCGGCTTACCGCCTCCGCTCAGACCGGACTGCTGCTGCGCAGATCTCGCCTGAAAACTCGGTGTAACCACTACCACCTCGTCCTTCAGACCCTCCTCCAGCAAAGCCGCAGTCTCAACCAACTCATCAACCGTGTAAAAAGCCCTCACCATGCAACGGTTCCTCAAGTCAACCCGAAGACCCATCAAGAATCTCTGCACACGGGCCGACTCACTCTCAACCGCTCGTCTAACAAAAGACCCGAGCCAGTTGAACTCCACCTCATACTCGCGTACCGACCGATCCCCCTGAGTCAAACTCGCAAGTCTCGACTCGATCCGGTTGAACGCCTCATGAGAGAAAAACTTGGAGTTAAACTCCTCCACAAAATCCGCCCAAGACATCGCGGCATGAACTCTCCGTGCTGCCACACCCCTCCACCAGAGATGCGCATCACCCTCCAGATAATGGACCGCAATGTCCACCTGGTATCCCGCGGGACACCTACTCGAGAGGAAATTCCGCTCCACTCTCCTCAACCATGCATCCACATCCTCAGGATTAGCACCTCTAGAAAAGAAACCCGTGCCAATCCTCTGCATCTGCTCCATTATCCTAAGGTAGGATGGGAGCTCCTCAGCAACCGCATCTGCCACCTGAGGCTGAACCTCCACAACCGCCTGAGCCGGTACCCTCTCTGGTAACCGCTCCAACAACCTCGTCAACAGATCCGCTATGCGATCATCCCGGGCCTGAGCATCACTCGCTGCTACACCCGCAGCACCCGCTGCTACACCCGCAACACCTGCTGGAACACCAGCCACACTGGCCCTCACGCCAGCCACACCCTCAGACCCAACCTGACTCGCACGCGACTCCTCGACCTGCTCTGCCGGCACACGGCCACGACCTCTACCACGGCCTCGACCTCTGCCACGCTCTCTAGCCATCTTCACACGCGCAGAAGCACAAGCTAAGCGAACGAAAATCAATCATCACAATAAAGATACTCACCGTGGAATCTCACAAGGCTCAAGAGGATGATTCTACGACCCCACACAACACCCAATTAATTCTAGAACCACCTAGGCTCCTAGAACCGTATGGGCTCCTAGAACCGCATAGGCTCCTAGAACCGCATAGGCTCTGATACCACAATTGAGAGGACCGCCCCTTTTTATTATTATTATTTTTTTTTTTATGCAGGTAATTAATTAAACAATCAATTATTACAACACAAGAACTCGCAAGTTCTACAGCTTACACAAGCTAACAATACAACAACAAAACAACTGGTATCGATCGATACTCCCCTGGTATCGATCGATACCCCAACAACAGAAGCAACCCCCGGGTCCTAATCATCCCCTCTTCACCGCCTCGATTCCACGATCACGCCGCATCTTTACCTGCATCGACAAAAGTGATGCAACAACATTTGGCTAACCAAATGCTTAGTGAGATTGATCATCCCAACAACAGGCCACCAATAAGCACAATCAACAATTAACAGTACTTAAATAACAATACGAAGAATTAATTCACACAATTAAAACTTCCCGGCACGAAGCCACCGGTATCGATCGATACTCCACGGGTATCGATCGATGCCCAACAACACATGACCCACAACTAGGGCCCTGGTATCGATCGACACTCCAACAACACACTGGTATCGATCGATGCCAACATAACTCAAGACCACCGACAAGGGCTCGGTATCGATCGATGCCCACACTGGTATCGATCGATACACCACAACTCTAGTTTATCCCCAAACTCGAGACCACCGCCACGGGACAGGTATCGATCGATATCCACATGGTATCGGTCGATATTCCCTGCGATTCCCAACCACCTCCGCGAGATCTCACCCAGAACTCGCCAGGACCACACACACAACACCTCAATCAAGCTTAACAACACACACACAAGCTCAATTGCTAACCTTTGGTCCCAACTCACCTTAAAACGGCTGGATCGAGCTCTAGAAGACCTCTCTCTTCTCACCAGCTCACGCCCAAGCCCAGCTTCTCCCAAGCTCTCCTTCGAGCTTCTCACAAGCTCAAACCTCCTTGATCTCGCAAGATCCAAGCTTCGCAAAGGTTCCTCTCTCTTTCTCTCTCCTTCTCTCTCTCTCCCTCTCTTTCTCGACCCTTGCTCCTCTTATCCTCCCAAAGGATAACTTTTAAATAGAAAGAAGATAGAGAAGAAGATAACCACGAGAAAACCCGGCCTGTATCGGTATCGATCGATACCTCCCCCGGAACAATCCGAATTAATTATTCTTCCACAATAATCAATTCTTCCGGAACCACGGGCGCTACAATAAACCTAAAGATTATACACCTATATGGGATATTCAGTCATTTATTTATATTACTATAAACCTAAAGATTACACCTATATGGGGCATTCAGCCTTTTATTTAACGATAACCTTGTCAAGTAAATGATTTGTATAAATGAATTAGTAGTAACAACAACTCACGTGACTTCCTTTGGTTGCAACTTGATAGGGTCATCCGAATCCTCGAGACTCTTGTTGACTGGCTCTGGTTAGGACTTGAAATGTCTATTTAAGTCCCTGAGACTCTTCTCGACTGCATGAATGACCATCTTCTTTATCTATTGAAGCAAACATGCATAACTTATTTAGAAATGATAATCTAACACTTGCTCCAACGAAAGGTAAATGAAGATAACAAATGTACCTCCAAATTATCCTCTTTTCCAAAGTGGTTTGGTGAATGTACGCGGAACTCCTTTGTCAGGCGGAAACACTCCCCAATGTCTTCTGGTGAAACAAAGTCGAGAGCGACCTTTGTGCATGACTGCAAAAGATAAAGAACTGAAATGAGAAACACCTTAACACAAACAACTACTAATATGAATCAACCTTTAACAAGATATCTAAACACTACATTGCTTGGAATATATCATGTATCCAAAACATGAACCGAGAGTCCAGCTTTTAATCTTTTGGTCATAAAATGAAAGAAATTTGAACAAGTCCTTAACAAATCAGATTCTGTAGAGACCAACCACAGCAACTAACAACATCAAGCACCATTCCTCTGTGAACCTAAAAGTTTACCTTCAAGTTTCTCACTTGATGGGGGCAACCTGCTGGGATTAAAACTGCATCTCCAAGCTTTTCTACAAATGTCCATGCCTCAATGCCTAAGAAAGTATGAACAAACAAACAATCAAGACAAGATGGAAAGGAGGAAAAACGAAGAGCATGGAGAGAAAATAAGCAACAAACCATATTCTTCGTTCAACTTTTGTTTATGATTCCATGTCAAATAGAAAGTTTGGTCATAAATTGGATGACCAACCTAGAAGAAACAGAATGTATTATTAGCCATGAAAGATCTTTCTATATCAATTATATCCCATCGAACGGGTGTCCTGAAAAAAAGAAGCAGAGTGAGTACCTGAGTCAAGGGGCGACCATAATAATGTCGGAACTCTCTGAAATGTTTCTTAAGGTACTCCTCCAACTTCGGAATATCCTCTCTCCAGAAAATGTCCCACAAAGCGCTTCCATCACCTTCTAATTTTTCAATTTCTTCACTGGTTTTATAAAGAATTTCACCATTTACCTCGCTATTATCTTCTGTACACATAAGTGCTGCCTCGCTATTATCTTCTGTACACGCAAGTGCTGCCTTGTCTTCTCTTGCGTGCCTTTGTTTAATTTTACTGATTTTCTCAATGTTCTCCTCTTTCAAGGATACTTCACATGTGTGTGTCAAAACATTCACCTGAGACAGAAAATACAGCAATTACAAAAACCACAAAGGAGAGAGAATGAAAACAAAAAGAAAGAGGTCATGAAACAAAACTAAGAAATTATTAAAAAAACTAACCGCATCAGACATGTCGAAGTGAAGCTTGGTTACTGAATCTCCTCTGCCAAGTTATTGAGTAAATCCATAAGCGATGTAAGACTTTGGCCCCATGTCTGGCTTTAAACAGTTTTGAGTTAGTTTAGCGGCAATGTTTAAAGGTCCCTCATCAGGGAGAGTGTATTGCTTAAACGGCAAAATGCTTAAGACCTCCAGGCCATGATGTGGCAGGCTTTCGTGAAAGGAATTAGATGGAGGCCAATCTTTGAGTTTCAGGACACGAGGCCAACCTTCACCATCGTTACAGCCCTTTTCATAACCGTTAAAGAATAGACTGACATTCATAAGATCCTGCATTCATGACCAAACGAATAACCAAACTGAAAAATTAACAAACTCAAACAAACCTAGAGAAACTTTGTATAAATGGTTCGTATGCAAGTATCAAACCCAATAGATAGTAATTGGTTCCAGTGCAAGTATCAAACCCAGTAGATAGTAAATACGCATAAACATAAAGTATTACTACCTTTTGTAAGAATATATTCAGCTTTACTACTAGAACAAAAGCTACAGCCGAAGATTAGAGATGCAGGTATGCAGCATCATGAGCTTAAATAAATAACTAGACATGAAGATTAAAAACGACTTGGCGAATAAAACTGACCTCACACCATTCCTTACAATCAATTGCCTTAACTTTCACAAGTCTTTTATGCTTGCGACTTTTAATCTGCCTGCAGGCACGCCACATGACATTGGGTTGCCAGCTTAATCCATAAGTAGTTTCAAGCACATTTCTGACAACTACTGGTTCACCTTTTATCCAATGATGCTGAAAGTGCCTCAAATTATCTTGAGCATCGGTTGCATTTGGACAGTACAGATAATTGTCTTATGAACCTTCTCGAGCAGTTGCCTTTAACATTTTGCTGAAGTCGTGATCACTGGGACATATAGGATTGGAACAAGGGCATTGCTCCATAGAAGTTTTACGGCCATCCAGAACTCTGCTTGTCTCTGCATATTTTACTGCTTCCTTGACCAAATTAGATACCTTATCACTGGGAAATATGCATTTCAACTTCATCACCACACTAACACCACAGTGACATAAGATGCTCCCATTTTCAACTGCTTTCAACCCACATGGGTTCTTCCCACAAGTATTAGACTTTCCATTCCGGATCTCCCAGCAACAGGTAAGGCAAATATCGTAAGAACAGCGTGGCCTTGGGCAACTCCTATGCAGATCAAAGATAGATGTTCTGCATCTATTGCTGGAAGCCAGAAAGAAGAAAAACAAGAGAAAAGAGAAGTTAGTACCAAAGATTATGAAAGAAGCATGACACTTTGAGAGAAAAATCCAGTCTAACCTATCAGTACAGTCTTTGAGAGGGTGGACAACATGCATTTTCGGGCCTTNGCATTGCTCCATAGAAGTTTTACGGCCATCCAGAACTCTGCTTGTCTCTGCATATTTTACTGCTTCCTTGACCAAATTAGATACCTTATCACTGGGAAATATGCATTTCAACTTCATCACCACACTAACACCACAGTGACATAAGATGCTCCCATTTTCAACTGCTTTCAACCCACATGGGTTCTTCCCACAAGTATTAGACTTTCCATTCCGGATCTCCCAGCAACAGGTAAGGCAAATATCGTAAGAACAGCGTGGCCTTGGGCAACTCCTATGCAGATCAAAGATAGATGTTCTGCATCTATTGCTGGAAGCCAGAAAGAAGAAAAACAAGAGAAAAGAGAAGTTAGTACCAAAGATTATGAAAGAAGCATGACACTTTGAGAGAAAAATCCAGTCTAACCTATCAGTACAGTCTTTGAGAGGGTGGACAACATGCATTTTCGGGCCTTACCTTTTCTAATTCCACTCCTGCAAAGAAAAAAGAAAAAAAACAATACCCACTATAGGAATTTTTACTTTGGACCCAAAAGCTGCATCGCTTCCAATGAAACACCAACAATTCAGATATGATTCAAACCTTTGAAAACTACTAAATTATCAAAGATACTGGATCAAGGATGCCAATGAACTGCAAACTATATCTCTACCAGATGATTATCATCTCCCTGCTAGGATAAAGCCAAGGGGAAAACCTGTTAGCTCCGCCTCAATCTTCCTCTCTGCGATTTGTTCATTGTTGATCTCTTTTAGGTATGGGAGAAGCATCGGTATAAGATACCTAGAATACTGCAGCTCTTCATCCTTGTTGATATCAAAGGAAACCTACTTAAGGCCCTACAGAATAATAAAGTGGAGATTATGGTAAGTAAACATCAGCTATAAGAAAAATATCGAGCAAAATATGCTAGTTACGAGAAAGCATACTTCAATTTTAAGATCTCGGCGTAAGCAAGCTTTGCAGTTACAATTACGACAACATAATGGGCATTCTCTGATCAAATATTCTCTTGATTTATGCGGGTACCTGCACACCATAAACACACAAGCCTGCACACCATTAACACACAAGCACTTAAAGCTTCAGAAAAAAAACCATGTCAAGGCAGCTGATTCTTTTACTGGTTACAAGTGGGTACAAAGTATAAAGGAAAAAGAAAATCCATGGAGACGAGAGAGAAACATACCATTTCTCTAAGCATTTGGAGCAATACTTCTTCGTCTTACACTTCTTGCACCGAATAACAGGGTTACTTTCCCTTATCTTGTTCGGTGAAACAATCTTATTTTCCTTTGGTTGGCCCCGAGAAACAACGGGTTTATTTTCTCTTGTTCGGCACTGATGGCAGTTCGTAGATTGGTCAAGACAATACTATTCTCCCCAACAACAGAGACAACAATGTACTATGTCAGCCAATTTTAGAATTTAACAATTTAGGAAGAAAAAGAGAAATTGTACACAACCCACTAATCTTCTTGGTCCTTATATTGATTTTCTTGTGCTCTTTGTCATTGTCTTCCTCAGTCCTGCAACCCCCAATAGGATTCTTGGCAGGTTTTCCGTTGTCTGCTGTGTTCTCGTTCTCGTCTGTCTTTTTTGCTTTCGTGGGTTTTTGCCGTGGCATGGCATTGTTGGCTTTTCGCTTTCGCTTTCCTTTAGGATCTTCTTCTTCAATCTCATAGCCAAAAAGATCTGAGTAGTTCTTCGGCTTCTCAAAACAGATATTTCTGGGCTTTGCCAAAGAGATATCATCCTCGCTCGGAGAAACAAGCTTATTTTCCTTTGGCTGGCCCCGATAAACAACAGACTTATTTTCCCTTGTCTGACACTGGTGGAAGTTCGTAACAACAGAGTCAACAGTGTACTGTGTCAGCCAATTTTAGAATTTTACAATTTCGAAAGAAAACGAGAAATTTTACACAACCCACTGACCTTCTTGGTCCTTATATTGATTTTAGGATCTTCGTCTTCAATCTTATAGCCAAAAAGATCTGCGTAGTTCTTCGGCTTCTCAGAACAAATTTTTATGGGCTTTGCCAAAGAGATATCATCAACAGACGTCATGGAAAGCGACACTGATGGTTCTGAGGAAATCACCTAGACCTCGTCAACTTGGATTCTTGAGATTGAGATCAAAGAGGATTAGATTCAGTTTAGGCAGGGCCGGCCCTAACGTATTTGAGAGCGCGCATATCCTGTGAAAAAAAGAACTCAAATTATATGAGGTTGAATGGAACACTCATGCATATTCAAGAGTAGATTTTGACTATATAAAACAAAAACTCAATATTGAACCTTAGAAAAGTTCAGATGGAATCTCATAACAAAAACCTACAAGAATCTGAAATATGAAAATGTTAATCAATTAATGTAATATCAAACAAGAAGATAATCAAAAGCATGATGGAACATAACATAAGAGAATTCTATCTAGAATATAAATCTTTGAAAATATAAACATCTTAGCACACGAATCCATGTGAATATTTTAATAAAAGATTAGAAAGATCTAAATATTTAACCATCCTAGAGTTTGAAAAAGCTTCTAACTTTAAATCCATATAAATTCTTTATTGAAAGATGAAAAAGATTCTGAAGGTTATGTGTTAACACATAAAATAGTTTTGAATCCATAATTTTGACGACACAGTCGTCAACATGAAACCTTCAGAAACTTTAGCAAGCCACAGTATCGACGACACAGTCGTCAATATGAAACCTTCAGAAACTTGAGCAAGCCACTGTGTCGAAGACACAGTCATCAACACATAACATTCATGAACTTGAGCAAGCGACAATGTCGTCGAGACAATCGTCAACACAGGACAAAAGCCAGCTCATGTCCAGCTCACTATGGGACCAAGAATATCATAGAAAGACAAATAGTGATTATCAAACAAAGGAAAACAACAAAGTAATAATCCATTGAAGAAACAAGTGGTTAGGTTCTCCATTGTACCAGACCATAGAATTCCCATGTCAAAACAAAAGATCGTCAATGTACGTTTTGATCGTCAACCGAAACGTACATTGATCATTTCTTCTCAGCATCTCCAAACCATTTTCTACAGCAGGACAAAAAACAGAAAAAATGGAGAAATTAATGTACATTGATCAGCTGAATGTATGCGATAAAGACATGCCCTTTTAGGAGAACAAATCATACTTGAGTCCAGTGCAGCCGTTGATGTTGATAGAGACAGGTTCGGTTAACTGTTTACCGTCTCGTGGGGGCGAGAAAACCACCGGAAGGTAAAGCTCAGCCTCGCACGGAAACTTCAAGCTCCTGAAGTGTTCCTTTAGATTCTCCAAACCCTTTTTGACGATCAAAAGTACCAAAATAAACACAATGTGTCACCTAATTATCAAATTATCATAAAGTTCAAGAATTTGGTTCAACTTATAGCTTAAACTTTGGTATATGTGGATCTCGTGGAACTTCCATGCGTTTGCGGAACACTTTGAGGGTAGTGGATTCTTGAGATTGAGATCAAAGAGGATTAGATTCAGTTTAGGCAGGGCCGGCCCTAACGTCTTTGAGAGTGCGCAAATCCTGTGAAAAAAAGAGCTCAAATTATATGAGACCGGAGAATGTATAAGCAAATCAATTGATCCAAAATACCTCAAAATCTGTTAAATGGGAATCGATTCAATGGAAATTGGTTTGGAAATCACTACCCAAAATTATATGAGACATGAGAATGTATATAAACCCAGAATCAAATCCGAATCGAACCCACAACCCACAACCCACAATCCACAATCGGCGAAAGAGAGAGAGACTTATCCGGTAGGAACTTCGGCGAATCGAAGTGAAAACTTTCCGGTTGTATGTTGAAAACTGACCTAGATACGCTTTTTCTTGTTCTTCGAAACTCTAGAGAAAAATCCAAGGAAGGATCAGAAAAAATAGAGAGAGAGAGACACACACAGCTATGGCGAATTGAAAGACGAAGCTAGCGGAGAAAGAAGCAAAAAGTCATATAAGCGGAGAGAAGATGAAGCGGGAATACTAATGGATTAATGTTCCTTGGATTTTATATATGTACTAAATATCCTTAAATACGTATAGTATCGAACTAAATTGAACATATTTATCGTATAGAATAGAATGTAAAAATATGAACATATTTATCGTATATAATAGAATATAAAAATATGAACTTACAGTGTCATGGACCGATTTTTCTTCCGGTTTACAATTTGAACAAAACTTCGTGTGGGCGACACAGTCATCAACACGACACCTTCAGATATTTGAGAAAGCAAGTGTGTCGTCGACACAGTTGTCAACACTTAACCTCCAGTGTTTCATTCGGGTCTTACCCACTGGATTAAAGTAAGATTATGTTGTATCTATACTATTAAAACAGGGTAACATTTTGTAACCAAACATATTTTAGTCTAATCTCATTCTGGATACTACCCTTTTTTTTTTTTAATCATGTTTCCAAACAGAAATATTTTATTCTAAAAAAATCTGAAAAAATCTTTTAAAAAAATCTGAAAAAATCTTTCCAATGTAATCTACTTATTTAATTTCTTTTTTTCTCCTACTATCTCTATATCCAAACACGAATTTCTGAGGTAATTTAACATTATGTATACATGACAACTTTTCTTTTGATTGATTTTCCATATATACACATTAAAAATACATGAAATTGTCAAAATAAATAATTTAACACTACTTAAATATGTAACGATCAAGAAAAAAAAAATATTAATAATTTAATAATTTTATCTTAAATAATTTACTTATTTACATGAAATTGTCAAAATACTAATTTACTTATTTTTATTATCATAGGTTCCATAGCAATATAACACAAAATGGATTTTGATTAACGAATTGATTTTTGTAATATTTTTATTAATGGATTTAAATACGATAAATATGTTCATATTTTTACATTCTATTCTATACGATAAATATGTTCAATTTAGTTCGATACTATACGTATTTAAGGATATTTAGTACATATATAAAATCAACACATAGTCTTCAGTAATCAACACATAGAACAAGCCTTTGTGTCGACGACACAGTAATCAACACGAAACCTTAAGAAATTTGAGCAAGCCAAAGTGTCGTCGATACAGTTGTCAACACATAGTCTTCAGTAACTTGAGCAAAGCCTTTGTTTCGACGACACAGTTGTCAA
>PKML01056125.1:108656-131725 GCA_002933935.1 Eutrema yunnanense | reverse complement strand
CGGTATCGATCGATACCAAGGGGTATCGATCGATACTTGGTGTCTGGCTTTGTCTCTTTTCTTCGGGTGACGGATTCTCCTCGTTTAACACCTGAAAAGGACTCCAAAACATGCAAGACACTCTAGGACCTAGTATGAGAACCTTAAACTCTAAATGAGACTTAAATGCAAGACATGACCGTGATTATGCATGAAATCTACACAAAACTACACATGAAATGCATGATAAAACAATGCAATATATGAGTATATCACTAACACGACCAAAGAGGTGCGGTCCATGTTGGCTACTACCTTCGGTACTGGATCCCGAGGTCATATCCGTCAACTGAAGCACCAGATCGATATAGGCGTTAAAGGTACCAAGACGATCAGTGAATACCTTCGTCATATGAAATCCAAAGCCGACGACCTTGCCCTCCTTGGGAAACCGATGGATGCTGATGATTTTACAGAAAAGATCCTTGCGGGTCTTGGTGACGAATACAAGCCGGAGGTTGATGCGATTCATGGACGAGACACGGCGATCTCATATTCTGAACTGTATGAAAGACTTCTTAACCGCGAAGCCATGATCATGTGTACTGAATCGAACACGGTTACTCCGATGGTGGCACATGCCACAGACATCCGACCTCGACAGCAATGGCGCAACAACAACAATAACCAGCACAACAACCATCAACGCGCAAACCAAGCAAACAATCAACAAAGGTTTTCGAAACCTTATTTGGGCCGATGCCAAGCGTGTGGGATACAAGGCCATAGTGCCAAGTACTGCCCAGAATTTCACATTGTCAAAGGCCCATCGCAGGCGTCACCAAGGCCATCTCAACCCCGCAACAACAATACCTGGAATCCTGCTTCATCATTCCAATCATGGCAGCCAAGTGCTAATCCAGCCATGTTCTCGGATTCCTCGACTTGGCTTGTTGATTCGGGAGCCTCCCATCACATGACATCAGACTTAGCAAATCTCTCGATGCATAACCCGTATGGTGGTGGAGATGGTGTTCTTCTCGGTGATGGTTCTGGGTTACACATCTCGCACACTGGTTCCTCAACTCTACCTTCTTATACTCGTCCCTTTTTCTTAAATAATGTCTTATGTGTTCCTGCCCTTGATAAAAATTTGATTTCGGTCTTTCAATTATGCACTACTAATGGTGTCGCGGTGAAGTTTACTCCAACGTACTTTCAGGTGAGGGATTTGCAAACGGGAGCTCTTCGTCTACAAGGGAAACCTAAAGACGGAACGTATGAGTGGCCCAAATCAGCGACGATAAAGCCACCTTCCCTTGCCTATGCCTCGGCCGTGAGAACCAGCTTATCTGCTTGGCATTCACGCTTAGGACACCCTGCTTTTCAAATTCTTCAAAGACTAGTTTCTAAATTTAATTTACCTATTGTTTCAAATGCTTTATTGGCTCAGCCTTGCAATGCTTGTTCGATTAATAAAATGCATAAGTTACCATTTCAAAATTCAACTTTAAAATCTTCTCATCCTCTTGATATTGTGTTTTCAGATGTATGGACCTCTCCGGTTCATTCAATTGATGGTTTCAAATATTATGTTATATTTGTAGATCATTATACTCGATACACTTGGTTGTATCCCTTGAAATTAAAATCTCAAGTTTTTGAGATATTTATCCTTTTCAAAGCATTGGTTGAAAATCGATTTCAATCCAAGCTAAGAACATTATATACGGATAATGGGGGTGAATACATTGGTTTACGAAATTTTCTGTCACTTCATGGTATTTCTCACATGACAAGTCCGCCGCATACGCCTGAACATAATGGCATCGCAGAACGTCGTCATCACCGACATATTGTAGAAACGGGGCTTGCTCTCCTTTCTCATGCGTCAATGCCACGATCCTTTTGGACATATGCGTTTGCGGCGGCTGTTTATCTAATTAATAGAATGCCATCGCAAGTCATAGATTATCAAAACCCGTTTCAATGTCTTCATGGGCATAGTCCAAATTTTCAAAAGTTAAAAATATTTGGGTGCTTGTGTTTTCCCTGGCTTCGTCCATATACATCGAATAAATTAGATGCTCGATCAACACCTTGTGTTTTTCTTGGCTATTCGATCACACAAAGCGCCTATTTCTGTTTAGATCGTACTACATCTCGGATTTATACGTCTCGTCATGTTGTTTTTCATGAATCGGTGTTTCCATTCTCGATCTCTTCGACTTTAGAATCACAATTGCCAATTGAATCTACAATTGCCTTTCACCCTACTGTTTCTGTTGTGCCTAACGTTCCGTCTCAGGCTGTGGTCACTCCACCCACCGCTCCGGCGATCTCCCATGTCGCGACGCCTCCGCCAACAATTGCCCCGACTTCACCAATAACAGCTGTCGAGATTTCACCGCAGCCAACAGCCGTGAATCCACCCGTGACTACAATCATCCCTCCACTCGAGGTTCCCCAAACCACAACTCCACCGGCGGCTCCATCAGCGCCGCCACAAATGGTCTCGGCAGAACCAGCGGCGATACAAGCGGCTCCGCCAGCATCTCAGCCTGTGAGACAAAGCACACGACAACGAAAACCGATTCAAAAGTTGAATCTTCACACCGCTGTATCCCAAACAATAGAAAAGCCTCCCACATCCGTAGCTCAAGCTCTCAAGAGTCCTCATTGGCGTAAAGCAATGAGTGAAGAATACAACGCTCAAATTGGACATAGAACTTGGGATCTTGAAACCTTACCTGATAATTCTTCTCTAAATGTTGTAGGTTGCAAGTGGATCTTCACAATCAAACGAAATCCAGATGGAACGATTTCTCGATACAAGGCTCGCCTTGTGGCAAGGGGATTCACACAGCGCCCAGGGATCGACTACCATGAGACATTTAGTCATGTCGTCAAACCAGCCACGATAAGGACTGTTCTCAGCGTCTCGGTCACAAACAATTGGCCCATCCGTCAACTCGATGTCAACAATGCCTTTCTTCAGGGCACACTAGATGATCAGGTTTATATGATGCAACCGCCGGGTTTCATTGATAAGGATAATCCGACGGCCGTCTGTCGACTACGGAAAGCTATTTACGGTTTAAAACAAGCTCCGAGAGCTTGGTACAACGAACTCCGTCAGTTCCTCCTACAATCAGGCTTCATCAACTCACTGGCCGATGCATAATTGTTCATCTACAACAAACAGGGAGTTCTAATTTACATGCTTGTTTACGTTGATGATTTAATTATCACAGGAAATAATGAATTGCAGACTAATCGGTTTATTGCTGCACTTTCGCAAAGATTTTCACTCAAAGATTTAGATGATCTTTCTTTCTTTCTGGGAATTGAAGTTCATCGTAATGTCCATGGTATCCATTTAACACAAACGCGTTACATTGCAGATCTGCTATACCGAACAAAGCTGGAGGATTGCAAACCGGTGACAACGCCCATGTGCCCGAACTCCTCACTCCTGTTGTCTTCGGGTACACCATTGGAAGATCCTACTCAATATCGAGCTGCCGTAGGAAGTTTACAATACCTCTCGCTCACCAGGCCAGATATATCCTTCGCCGTCAACAAACTGTCTCAATACATGCACAAGCCAACAACGGATCACTGGAATGCGGTCAAGCGGATCCTCAGATATCTTACCGGCACAATGACGAAGGGGATCTTCCTTCACGCAAACAACACTTCCACCCTTCATGGCTTCACGGATGCAGATTGGGCTGAGAACAAAGATGACTACACCTCCACCGGCGCATACGTTGTCTATCTTGGTCGTCATCCTATCGCATGGTCGTCAAAGAAGCAAACCGGCGTTGCTAGATCGTCCACTGAAGCGGAGTACCGTGCACTTGCGTCCACCACATCTGAAGTAATTTGGGTGCAATCCTTACTCACGGAGCTCGGAATCAACACAGCTACATCGCCGGTGATCTACTGTGACAACATCGGTGCCACATACTTGGCTGCAAATCCTGTCTTCCACTCGAGAATGAAACATTTAGCGTTGGATTACCACTTCGTCCGCAACTACATCCAATCAGGTCAACTTCGGGTCTCACAAATATCATCTACTGATCAGTTGGCTGATGCTCTTACAAAATCTTTACCCAGAGCCCGCTTCGAATCACTTACGGTCAAGATTGGACTTGCTTCTCTCCATCCATCTTGAGGGGGTGTGTAGGAAATATTGTATCTATGGAAACTATACAATAGGATTCCTTTGATTATGCTCTGTATATTGTCTTTCCTTGTTTGTATAGCTCTCTCTATGTGTATATAAGAGAGCTCTCATCATCAATAGAGAAACATGATTCCATATCATAACAAATATGTCTAGAGTCTGCTCGTATATGCTGCTCTTAGGCTCGGGTAAGTAGGTGACTAGTGACATCGTCAGACGCCTCATCATCCTGATCAAAATCTGAAACAAATGAAAGAACTGCCCAAGTCACCTTCAGCTCTCTACATTTCTCTGCTCGTCTCTGGTCTCTTGAAAAACCGTGGTACTAATCTCTTTACCACCCTCACTAGCTTGGCAATCAACTTGCCTTGATGAAGAACATGTGTCTCAAGCTATGCTCTCTTCTCTCGCTCCTTTGCAAGAGTGGCACAGAACCACTTATATGTCCCGAATGTAATGGAGCTGTGAGGATTAAAAACGAGGTGTAACTGTAGATGATCCCGCGACTGAAATTCTAGAATTTAACCTTACATCTTTTTGTTTTCTCTTAATTACATACAATTTTACATACTCCGTTTTTTTTTAAAATGTAATTCCAACTTCCTATATGTTACTAGGATTTAACCCGTGCTAATTATAGCGTGCAGTAATTTTTTTAAAAGAAATTATTTGAAATTTAAGAAAATTATTTTTATTTGAATTTTACAATATGGCTAACTAATGATTATAAATAAAGCTGTCAATTTGTAATAATTTGTATATTTAACCCGTTTTGCAGTGAACTAAAATATTATTCAGGCTAACACGCAAAAACTTATAATCTTGAAAACATAACTCTAATATCCACTGTTAAATGACTATAGTTTTTGTGGTTAGTCTACGAACTCTTTAAAAAATAGTTTTCTTGTGTCTAACTTTTTATAAAATTAGTAAAATATTTTTCAAATTTTGTTTTGCTATATATTCAAATAAAATATAATAAATTATAGTGAAAAATATAGCAATATTTTGAATAGATATTTTTTTCTTTGAATATATATGAATTGATTATTATTTTAAAATATATAGTATTAAAAATAATTAAGAAATTAAATAATAAATAAGTTTTTTTAATGCAAACTATATACTTTCCATATTCTAATCAATAATTTTAAAAGACTATTATATCCTTATCTATTTCAATTATTCTTTGTTATTTATAATTGCATTTTATGTAATGACTTACAAAACAAAGTTCATTTTTAAAAATATCTTCTTAAATAATATTATAGAGATTGTTCAACCAAAAAAAGTATTTACATCACCTCAGTAGAAATCAATACTATAAAACCACTAGAGTCTCTCCATATGTTGACACCTCAGCTTTTTGTGTTGTTAGAAGCTGACACATCATTTAAAATGTACAACCAATCAAATTAAAACAAATAATACACCTCATCTTTTTTTCTACATCATTTAAAAGGTACAACCAATTAAATTAAAATAAATAATAAACCTCAGCTTTTTGATTCTATAATTATTAGTTTCTAACATGTGGCAAACGCGAGAATTAGAATTTTCAATTAATTCAAATTATGAAGTGTAAAAAAGATCATAATTATTAGTTTCTAACATGTGTCAAACATCGAGATTAGAATTTTCAACTAATTCAAATTATGAAATACCATAATTATTAGTTTCTAACATGTGCTAAACGCGAGAATATAATTTTCAATTAATTCAAATTATGAAATTTAAAAAATATTTACAAAATTAGAAAGAAAAAAATAATCTCTTTTGACTATTGAGAATCGAACATGAAAGCGTTGAAATCGTAACGGTGAGAAAAACCGGAGCCGCGGGAACTGGTGAACATGAAGACGGCGGAGGCGAGTGAGAAAGAGAAAGAGGCGAGGCGGAGGAGGAGGATCAATGAGTTGAAGCGGCATAGTTTCTGAGCTGTGATGGTGGAGTGGAAGTTAATGTGGTCTCACGAGGTCGGAGGAGGATCATGAAGTTAGAGCGGTGGAGTTTCTGAGCTGTGGCGGTGAAATGGAAGTGAGTGCGGTCTCGGGAGGTCAGAGATTCGCCGTTATGGAAGGCATGCAGTGAGCGCATGGCGGAGGAGATGATCAGAGGATATGGATTGTTGTTAACGGTGGTGACGACGAAGAAGAAGAAGAGGAAGAAGAGGGAAAGAGAAATAGTCTGATAACCCGATGGTTTAATGTAGTCGGTTATAATAAAGAAAAATACTTTCAAAATCAAAAGAATTATATTTAAATGTAATTTTTTTTATCAATTCCATAATTATAACGCGATATTATAAATTTCAATTAATTCAAGCTAACTTAATTTTAAAATGTACAAAATATTTAAAAAATACACACACATCAAAAATTTATAATTATTAATAGAATTTCTCATAGCATATCATTTATTATATAAACAATTATAGACAAATGATATTCACTTTAAATAATTTATAACGTAATCTAAATTAACAAAATTTTGATTCACAGTGTTCTTTGCAGATCAATGATAATTATGTATATTATAAGGTATTAATATAAAAATGATTTAAAAGAATTTTAAAAGCACATTATCAAATAAAATATAATATTAAATTAGTAAAACAATATATATAAGGTTTAATATATATATATTTATAAAAGTCCCGCATCGTAGCGCGGGTAACTACCTAGTAAAATTAATTCCTTTAGTTTTATTGCTAGAGGGGTATTCTAAATAATATTTTTGGTTTGAACAATAGTTTTCACATTTTAACCCAAAAAAAAAACAATAAACACAGCTACACAAATAAACACCATTTTGTTTTCTTGCACAAGTTCAATAACTTACATCATTTCCACGTGAACAAAAAGAAGAAGGTAAAATTCGTCAAACACTAAATTAACTTATCCTGTGAGAAAGCAAAGATGGAGAAAGAGGTTGTACAAAACAATAGTCTCTCGAAACAAATCAAAGGTCTAAAAAGCTTATTAGTGGTTTCGTACACCACACATCGTTCTTAATTACTTCAACAAATATCAATTCAAAGATGGCAAATTTTATTGTTTTGATCGATCACTGGCTCGATTTCTCTTGCACCAGACGAGAATGAGTGTTGTTGCCCATGCATCCTCCACCCGCGTAGCACGGTGCAGTCACATTTGCTAAATACTTCCTCGGCAATGCTCCGAATCTCTTCCCTTTTCTTTCTCTTTTCTCTTTTTTGACGACGATGCTTTCATCCTACAAAATTGTGTTATTATTTAATCAAATACAAATATATTATTTATTAGAGAGCCTCATAGATCAAAAAGATGAATGTGATTCACTTTTATATTGGTAAGTTGCTTAAATTGTAAAACAAATTCACCTCTTTTGGCTCTATGATGACGCTTTCGGTTTCCATAGACTTTCTGGTGTCTTCACCATCTTTTTCTGCAAAAGAGAATGGATATATTTTGTTTCAATGAATTCAGTTTCGAACCTTACTATGCATCAAAGATCATAGAGCAAACTAAACATAAAACAAAAGCTATACGTAATATCTATATAGTTAATTTTTCTTCAAAACAAAAAATATCTATATAGTTTTGATAAAAGAATTATAGCATTCGAAATAGAAATATACTCGTAGTAATCATATACATACGTGCATGCATTCATTACTAATTCAGATATATATAGAGTATATTATTCTTCTTCTTCTTTTACATTTTTATTTGGTATGTTACTTGTATATGTAAAATTAGTATAAGAACGTATAACTTACCATCATCATCATCATCAGAAGTAACATTGACGCAATAAACCCTAAAGCTTGGAGATCCACAATATATCATCCTCTCGTCTAAGTTGCTCATCGTCTCTTCACCATCATCTTCTTCCTTCTTAGCATTGATGACCTTATCATGATCATCATGATTAATACCATCATCTTCTTCCCTCTTAACATTGATGGCCTCATCAACATAATCATCATGAGTTTCCTCATCTTGTTTCTTCACAACCTCTTCCTCCTCTTTCACTTCTTTAACATCATGATTTCTCGACGGAATATTCTCATAAATGACCTCTTTCTTCTCTTCCACGTGATGATCAGGCGCAGGAGAAACCTTAGCCGACAACTTCAAGCTGTCGTCGTTCTCCTCCGTCTCTTCTCCATCCTCGGATGAGCCTTGCCGGAGAAGCTTCTTCTTAGACAGCGTCTGGCTCCCTTTCAATACGCTTACGTGGCTCCGTTTCTTCATCTCCTCTAGCCTCCGCCGGAGAAGCGGACGTATTCCCGCCGGAAGTGGCACAACACCGCCCTCATCCGCCCTCGCCGCCGCCGCACCTCCTAACCTCGAACCACCGCAACCCATTTCAATAAAACTAACAAATAGATGGTGCAATCGCCGCCACCAAAGAGATCATACGGCGGCTGGTGGGTGGCGGGAGAAGAATCTAAAAAAAAAAATATTAAAAAAGGGAGAGAAGAGAGCCAGTTAATTAGGAGGATGATGAATGGAAGATAATATTTAGGAATCAGAGAAGAAGAAGGGAGAGAATGTGAGATTATTAAAGGGTTGAGATTGTGTGAATGTTAGTTACAATTTATTTGCTAAATTTGGTAATTAGTGATTTATTTAGACAAACGCATGAGTTGGATCTTATCTAAGTGACATCTTCATTCTTGCTGTCATTTTTTTGAATTTTGACTTATAGTTAGTCCCTCCTGTATTGCCAGATAACTAATTTGATCTCTCAATTACTATATTGGTTAATGAATTTAACTTCAACGTATCTTGATCTTTTGTTTTAGACGAATCTTCTTCTCTATTTACTTATGAAGAACACTAGATAAAACAAAACAAGAAATCTGATTTTTTTTTTTTGGTTTAATCAGCCGGTTAAGAGTTTTCTATTGATCACGGATATAGAATTTTTTGAACCACCTACTTACAAAATTAAGAATATGAAAACAAGCTAAATTGAACACAAACACACAACCAACAAAGATGGCTAGTTGAAATTATTCTAGTTACATTGGTTCAATCGATAACCATGAATAGATTTTAGGGGATCCTGGATTCAGGAATCTCGAGTTCAAAATAAAAACTAAAGATAATTAACAGTAATAATGGGAGAAGAATAGATAAGACGAGAGATTGCAAGCAACAATTGTGGCATCTTTTCATCTCCACATCCTCTAATACATTCCAAAGGGATAGGAAGACAAATTAAGCAACCCCTCGTTTTCATTTAGATGTTCTCTAATATTCTACCAATACTAAGTTACTAACTAAACTCAAATGATTCGCCACTTTATAAACCATTTGCGTACATATATTATATATGGTATCAACCTCGATCGGTCGTCACCGGCTTTGAACAACTTCTTCGCCATCTGACTCGTCCGACGCCTGCTCATCCTCCTCGATCTCCTCGTCATTATCTTCCTTTACGACCACCTTCACCGCCCTCCATTTCTCTACCTCACCCTTAAACCCCGAAACATTAACCAAAACTATCAAAACATTGATCATATATAATTTCTTAACACAATTACGAGGGGCGGCCCTGAAGGGAGCGGAATGAAACATAGGCCTCTGGCCCCCAAAATTTAATTTAATGAGTTACGAATATTTGGTCCCCAAATCCTAAAAACAAATTTTTATTAAATTGTTTTTGGCCCCATAAATCTCAGGACCGGCCCTTATGTGTCCAAACTAAGGGACGAATGGCTTACCCGAGGCAGAGGGGACGATGACCACCTTGTAGCTCTAGAGGAAAGAAGCCGGAACTCGTACATGATCCATGGAGTTATTGTTCCTCGTGGTCTTTTGCCAATATAGAAAGCAAATGTCTTCCTCCTTCCTTCTAAATGATTACAACCGCGATCACCAGACTCCATTACTTCCTCTTCTTCACTCTCTTCCCAATAACCCGACAAAGTCTCTCTTCCCTTTCTCTCTCGCTCTTCCTTCTTCACAAAGTAATACACTTCCTTGTTCTTCTCTCCTACAACAATGTATACGTACGTACAACATCTATTAGATCACAACTTTTTAATGTGATATGGTATAGTAATTAGAGAAATAATCAGTTTTGAGAAAACCTAGCAAGTCCCAAGGATCAACATTGCAAGAACGGAGCTCAGGGAGGTCGAAGTCCATCGGACGGTGGAGGACCTTCTTGGCAAGATACTCGAACACAAGATCTTCGTCATCGGGATCAAACCGAAACCCTGGAGGGAGTCTCATACTTCTTCCGTTCATGGCAAATCTCTGCGTAGAAATGTCCATCAGTAACTTCTTTATCGATATGCTTTGTGTTTGGTTTAGGTTGTTTATATACTTGTATGAGTGTCACCTTTAGTTCGGCAAAAGAGGATTCTACTTTTCTTTTAAATAATTTTCAAGTACTATTAGTTTGAAGAGATAAATTGATAAATTATTGTTACTTAACTGCCAATTCAGAGTTGGAGTTCGATTGGTTTTATTTTTTATTTTAAATGAAAAATGCGAGGATATGCAGTAGATTGTTGTGCATGTACCCATGCAGTCAACGTTATTAAGATTTTGAATATAACTTTTCTTTCTCTATAAGAAAGTAATTGAGTCTTCCTTTTTTTTTTGGTAAAGGTAATTAATCGAGTTTTCCCCCAATACACGGTGTTACTTCTTACCGTAGTACTATTACAATAAATTGGTACGAGCACATGACCTAAAACAACAACTGAAAAAAACATTTGAAAAGATTTTATCGTATGATTTGTGCACACATTTTATGCTATATTAGGTTTGGTTTGGTTTGGGTTATTCGGTTTCCGGATTTTAAAATATAGATTCCATTCGGGATTATGTTTTATGCCGGTTTAATTCGGTTTGATTTTTAATAATTCGGTTTGGTTCATGTTTGGATTCGGCTTCAGACAAAACTTTTATAACAATAATATAAATAACTAATTAATTTGAAATAATTTTTTAGATTTTAGAATATTTAAATATATATTTAATGAAAAGTATTAATTATTTTTTGAATTTTGGTTAGTTCGGTTACTTTGGTTTATTCCTTTTGGTTTCAAACAATTTAGGTTTGGTTTGGTTTGAGATTGGGTAATTCGGTATAGATATTTTTATTCCATTCAGATTATTTTATAATTCGATTCGCGTTCGGGAATTTCAAATTTCTATACAACATAGTATACATTTAACCGAGAAGTTTTGAGAGCTCAATCTATAAAAAAAAAAGA
The DNA here is from genome assembly GCA_002933935.1 of Eutrema yunnanense. Taxonomy (NCBI): domain Eukaryota; kingdom Viridiplantae; phylum Streptophyta; class Magnoliopsida; order Brassicales; family Brassicaceae; genus Eutrema; species Eutrema yunnanense. Next base: position 120,326 of record PKML01056125.1, on the reverse strand, counting down.
TTAGATCAAATATCAGAAAAATGAAATATGTTTTGGATCAAGGATATATTATAAATTGTAAGAAATCATGGGATCAATTTTTATACTATAGCATGTGAATGACTAATGAATGTACAAAAAAACAAATTGTAACCGATTTTTTTTTCACATGCAACCTACAATTTTATAGATCAAAAATCCTTTTTATTTTTGTATGAATATGTGGAAAAAGAAAACAAATATGGCTAGGCATATATACACATATCTCACAAATGTAAGAGCGTATATCTATCATCGTGGAATCAGACATATATTTCTTTGTCTATAAAATTTCGCATGCTAAATAATAATGTCGGGGATATCTTAAAATTTTAAAAACAAGAAATCTGAGTAAAATATGCATAAGCAATGATTAAGAAATAAGAAAAATTAAATAAAGTGTTTTCAGAAAACAAAAGTGCAAATTGAAAGAGAGTCCAAGTCGATCCCAACTTATAGATTTTTAGAAGCTGACTTAACGAGTAAGTTATGAGATGTTGGGCTGACTCAATTTTCTACTCTAACTTCTTTATTTTCAATTATTTTTAAATTATTGTAATATGTTTGTCTTTGGAGTGGTGGTTTGCCTTTTATCCATCTTTTTTTTCCTTCGAGCAATAAAGATCACAAAGTCCGCCAAACCAAAGTTGTTCTATTTTTTGGCCTTCAACTTTCCAGCATCAGACTTTGAATTTTATAAATAGCATTTATGTTTACTCCTTTTCCTGGAATGTAATCTTTTATTATACACTAGAAATAAAGTTACACTAATTTTTTTTGTTATTAAAAACAAGAAAAGAAAATGAATAAAGATGATTGTTTAAACGTTAAGGAAGTTTAAACAAGAAAATATTTGTCAATTCCATATTACCCCCTTCGAAACAGACATTCTTCTATCCTTGAATCCAAATTGTCTTCAATACATGAATTGGAAACCCATTACTTCTCTTTGTAACGCCGATGATATCGATTTTGAATGCAAGGCTATCTTTGAAAACAATATAACTTTGTAAAAAACTCGTTTCTAGTATGGGAAAATTGTATAATCTACTAAATATTTATAATTGTGTGACTAAAGAATGTACATTCTCTTAACTTCGGCAAAGTTTTTTTTTTTTGTTTTTTTTACATTTTCTAGACTATTATATCATTATTAGATTATATCTTATTACAAATGATGATCTACTTGCAAGATTTTATGGACGATTTCACATTGACAGCTCTCCCTGCAACACACTGATCTACGACGGACGGTATATGTACCATATCATAATGGACACCTTTACCATTGACTCACGAGATCGGACGGCCTCACCTGCACTACATTGAAACATTCGGTAGGCTTTGCATCCATAATGTTAATTGGTCAGAAGCACAATCGGTGCCCTTCTCTCTGTTATTCAGTGTGTATATAAAGAGTTACAAATCAATCAATCTGAGTAATTACAGAATATGATGTATCCTAAAATAATAAGACTATTATTGAGTTTCTTATTCTATCACATAATCTGCAAGAAATTGTATTATCTAGGAATCGAACCCTAAATCTGGTGTAGAAGCATTAAACCAGTAACTATTAGGCTACTGGGCTTCCACCAACTTCGGCAAAGTTAATCTACCAAATTTGAGTGGAGTAATTAAGAGTATATGCATTGGGAGTGTCTCATTGAGACACCCTCCATTAAACAAATCACAAAAAAAAAAGAGAAGATTGAGGGTATCTCATTTGAAACACCAAAAAAAAAAATTGAAACACTCAAATCACACATACCAAGTTGTTTGTATTAGAAATATCATTTTGTTATTACACGGATTCAAATCCGAAAGTATGCGTGTGCGTCTGTGCGAGTTGTATATGACAAAGAAAATTAAAAATTATAGGTTGCAATTGAAAGAAATCCATTTACATTTATATTTTTTTGTACATTTTTAAAATATGTGTCATTTCTCTACAAGAAAAAAACGAGGCAAACATTTATTTGCTGTATTAATAAAAGAAATAGAAAAGATTTAAAGTTTTTCAAATTAGAATCAGACGTTGTACTCGCCCCACGCAGCAATTTGGATTTGGTGCTTTTCTTCCCCTCGAAGATGTTGCCTTTCCATTTTCTTTATCTGTTTGTTTTCAGTTTTCTTTTCACTTTTAAATTTTAATGATTTGGCGACATTGCTTAAGCGACTACATACATGGATGAAAAGGGTCATTTCTTTATATCGTAATGTTGTGAATTGATGGATGATATTGATATATCAAATATCGTCTTCGGATTTAATTGTTTTCCACATGTTCTTAGAGACACTAATTTACGATTTATAATTGTGTCATGCTGACGTGTTATTACTATAGAACCTTTCTTGACATTTTTGGAAATTTTTTTTACTTACTAGAATAATTACATTCACTAGGTGAGTCCCCGCGCTAACGCGCGGGTATTTTTATGTAAAAAGTTTTGTGGTGCTTCTTTTTTAAAAATTCTTCGTAACAAATGCATATCTAAAGAAAAATCATGTCAGCTTATCAGGCCTGGCTCTAGGGGTGGCGAGAGGGGCCTACGCCCTAGGCCCATTTTTTTTTGTTTAAGGAAAAAGCCCAGAATTATGAAATATATATATATATATCTATATATATATTTGAGAAAAATACCCAAATATTTTTTTTTTTAAAATTTATACCATAAAAAGCCCAAAAATGTTTTTCGGCCTAATGCTAAAAAAAAGTTAGAGACGGGCCTGCAGCTAATATTTTGATTACTACTACGAAGTCGTAACCCATTATATAAGCCAAATACAAATGCTCCTACTATAAATCATGCAACATATGCTTATCCAAAGACATTTAAACCACAATATAAACACATGCGTTGCTATAAAACACAAGATGTTACAACGAGAGCGTACCATGAATAGTTTGAGTAGCCATAAAACGAGTCGCCATCATCCGAATCTTTACCATTCCCAGAACTGATAGACCATCACCGACGCATGGCTCACCAATACCACACATCTGGCTCGACTGCAACAAATCATGGCTCAACCCACCATGGGTTAGAGCACTCGCCAACATCGAATACATGTAACCTCCTCCGGCGGCTGCTGCTAAAGCTGGATTCCCCAACATTCTGGTTACATAAACCGGATGGTATTGGTTCCCTAGCATGAACGTCGATGCAACCATTCCACCACCGGTAAATACATGTTGCCCTTGCGCTTGATGTTGATGGGGCTGACCCTGATTAGCCATCGCACCTAAACTCATCTTCACCGGACCCGCTTGGTAATGCCCCTTTTTCGAGGACACATGCCCCATTGAAGCAAGCTGGCATGTCGCCGTTCGATTAAGAATCCTCTTCTTCGGCTCCTTAAGCGTCTCTCTTGCTCCTTTCCTCGTCTGAAACCTTTAATCTCTTGCCCCTTGTAATTCAGGAGATTGAATCCGCGATCATTACTATTCCAAAATGAATCATCGCTGGAAGAGCCTTGTTTATATGTTATATATATTTTCTAATTTGTGTTTAGTAAAATATGATTACAAAAATTTAGTTTAACGAATACAACATAATTCGAGATGGAGGCCATTTGATGAATTTGTTTTATTACTGTATAATTAATTTGTGTTCTCCAATTTTCTTTATTATTAAACTAAAGTAAATATATAAAATAAAACAATGAGTTTATAATATTGTGATGAGCTCATGTGTGTTTACAAATAAAACTGTTTGACTTTCATCTCCTTGTAATCTATTTGCCTTCTTTTCTAGGCTTAACATCCGTCTCCCCCAAACTTCGAAACCATTCACTATGTGTTACCACCATGTTCTGATGCGGCCATTGATTCATAGAATTCTTTATCACCATCAAAGAGTCTTATGGCATAACAATTTTTTTTGAAAGTTTTATGTGTAACGCTTCTAACGGTTCGAATAACTTCATAGCTCATATAATTTATTTTGTGATTTATCATCATTCGTAGATAATATAGCTCACATACTGATGAATGAATGTTAAATGTCTTATCGGTGCTCTTTCCTCTTAGTCGTGTTTTTTTATCCTAAACAAATATTTCATATGTTAGACTGTTTGCATGCCAAAAAGTAGCCAAATTTCCTTTTTGTATAAAATCTATAAATAACATAATTAAAAGAATCAACACTTATTTAAAAGAACAATTTAACATACAGATATAATTTATTATATGAATAGAATAGCAACCATCGAGTGGGTAGTTATATTTGTTTTCTTTATATATATTAAATGTTTTAAGTTAATTTTGTCTTCTTGTTTTTCGTAGATACATTTTATATATATGAATAGCATGAATTTAGACTTGTTTTGGTTATTTTTTTTTACTTTAAAATACAATGAATTTGGCAAGAATTGTGTTAAAGATGTAATTATTGTAAATAAGGTTTTTAACAAAAGATTATTGTTAGTAATTTGAAAATGTTTTTATATATTTTTAAATTAGATAGAAGGTGGTACGTGGTTGAATAGAAGTTGGAATGTTTTTAGATTTATTATAGTTTTTTTAATCTTGAATTTATTGAGAAATAAAAAATAAAAACAATTGACCAATAAGGGGGGACAAGTGTCAAAGCTGGAGAGCACCCATTCTCTCTTTATAATGTAGATGTCATTCACATTAAACTTATGTTTCATTTGATTGGTATGCATAATCATATAAATTATATTATGAGATTTTATATATAATGTTCAATCAATATTAGTTTCTAAGTTATTTCATTTCTAAAAATAAAAAAAAATATTTTCGAGTTTTTTTCCGAATGATATTACTTCGTTTCATAGGGTTATAAATTTTATTTTCGAGTTTTTTAATGTGACAAATATTATTCTTACAAATTTCATGTTTACCAAAACTATATATTTTTAATTGACAAAAATATTTAATCAAAAATACGCATTCAATATTTGCATCGATTATTTTTTATTTTTGTTATATACTTTTGGAGAAATTATTGTAGTTTAACCATTTAAAAGAATCTTCACGACAAAAACAAAAATCTATATCAATATCGTTTAAATTATGTACCTATTTCATAATGCAAAATCATATTTCATTTTGTTCATTTGTTCATTTACCAATGAATATAAAAATCTGCAAAAATGATTTCTTATCATCACTCCAAAGAAACATTGCAATAAAAATACACAAAACATATTTATGTGCTTTTGAATTAGAGTTCATTTTAAGTATTGGCATTATAAATATCATCAAAGCATCATTAAATTATATTCAAATTAGATGGAAATTTACGTTAGAAAATGGTAAGACAAAAATATAAGTTACCAAAGTTTACAAATATAATGCAGTTGAAATTTGGTTGTTACCTAATATAGTTATCAAACATATTTTGCATTGATTTCTGTTTATTATTGATCAATTAACAATTTTTGAAAATCTATATAAAAAAATTTGGAAGCCCTAGCTAGGATCAAACCTCTATATAAGAAGAAATGTCTTCCATAAACATTTTACTTATCATTTTCGAACAAAAGTAGTATTTTCTGATCTAATTTTAATTTTTGTTTCTCATGACTTTTTTTTTTTTTTAACTCAATCTCTAATTTGAAACTTTTGAAAACTATGTGAAAATAAAGGTGAATATCATAAGATCTGCAAAACAATACCATGTTGTTGTTGGTCTAACGATCGAGATGGTTCTAATCGACTCAAAAGTCAGTTATTTGTTTTATTTAGTTTTATCATTCCTATTATTTATTCTAAATCTTATTCATATGTAGTTTTATTTTCATAACTGTTAGAGCTAATTTATTTTAATAGTGAAATGCACTATATATATATATATAATATCATATTTTACAATTCTATCTCTACAATGTTATAAAAATGGTTTTATTTCTATATAACAATATAGTTTACACCAATATAGCATCTTTGTTTCCAGTAAGTCCAATTTTTCTATGTTTGATTCACAATTTTTGATTTTTATTATTATTATACCACTTTTTAGTGTATACAATACTTTCAAAATCTCTTAATATCAATCGCATATTAAGATAATATCTTAAATTGTGAAAAAAATACTACAAGGATGAAATTAAAAAAATGTTTATACTATCATTGTATTTTATGATTTTATTTATTTTTAAAGTTTTTCGATTGTCTTTTTTATATTATTTGATTTTGACACAGAAACTCCATTAAATTTAAATAAGGTCTATTATATCATCGTGGCTCAAATGGTTTACAAAAAACCTATACAAGAACCACCTCAGAAAGGTGGAACAAACAATGTAGGAAAAAGCCAAGGAAACACTCTAGAAAAAAAAAAATCAAAGACTTCTTTGACTGCAGGTTTTGAATGGCTTCACTCATAACGTTTGTTTTACCATTACTAAACATGACTATTTTAAAATTTGCAAGTATGTATCTGCTTGTGAAGCTACATGGATGATTTTTAAATACCCTATACATTATCGATATACACCGGTTGATAGGCTTTCTTTCCCCGACAGATGAAAAGAAAGCCTATCAACCATAAACTCATCGAAAATACAATGTTCTTAGCCTAATTTGAGCTGAATAAGGTTAATGCATATGCTAGAGAGCTCACTAATGAGCAAATTCCTACTAAGTTTATTTTCGATAAGAAGAAGAAGATGTTCAAAGAAAGAGTTAAGAAAAAATAATTTATCGTTGGAATGATTAATTATGTACCGTGTAAAATGGAAGATGCATATTATTTACGAACATTGCTAAAATATGTAAAAGGTCCACGCTCTTTTGATGAAATTAAAACTTACAATGAAGTGGTTTATGAGAGCTACATAGAGGCGTGTTATGCATGGGGATTGCTAGAAGATGACCAAGAGTATATTGATGATATTATAAGAGAAGGTTTTTCAAGTTGTGCAAGCTTTCTACGGCAGCTTTTTGTTATCATGGTTACTCCAGATAGTTTATCTAAGCCAGAAGTGGTTTGGAACAATACTTGGAAGTTTATGTCAGAAGACATTGAGCATAACAGGAGACGTCATTTAAACATACTAGTTTCAGACCGTATATCTCTAGTTTTACATATTGACTTCACTTAATATTATATATATTCTGATTTTCTTCAATAATTATACTCAAACTCTTTTTGATGTTGCAGAACTAAGCTTAAGTGACGAGGATAAACAAAAATATATACGCTCTTCAAGAAATCGAGAAGATTATGAAAAGTAACGGGAGTTCATTATCACGATTTAAAAGTATGCCGCAACCATGTGGAGAGGGTAATAAGAACGATAATGTCTTGATAATTGATGAGACAATCTATGACCGAGAAGAATTGAGAGCAAACCATGATAGAGATATTGCCAAGCTGACTGATGAACAAAAGAAGATTTATGATGAGATAATGGGAGATGTGTTAGAAAAAAGAGGTGGAGTATTTCTCGTTTATGGATTTGGTGGAACTGGAAAAATATTTCTCTGGACGATACTATATGCTGCAATAAGATGCCGAGGAGATATTGTGCTTAATGTTGCCTCTATTGGTATTGCTTCTCTGTTGTTACAAGGTGGCATGACAGCTCATTCCAGGTTTGGGATCTCTATAAATCCATATGAGAATTCCTTTTGCTCAATGAAACATTGAACATATCTTTATGAGTTAGTGAAGGCAGCAAATCTTATCATATGGGATGAGGCACCCATGATGAACAAGCACTGTTTTGAGTCTTTAGATAGAAGTCTAGATGATATTATTGTGAATCCATTGAAAAAGCCTTTTGCTGAAAAAGTTGTTGTGTTTGGAGGTGATTTCAGACATGTTCTTTTTGTAATAAATGGAGCTGACATTTTTCTGGATGCACTTAATCCATCATATCTTTGGGATCATTGCAAAGTGTTGAAACTCACTAAGAACATGAGATTACTTTCAAACAATTTGATTGTTCAAGAGGCAAAAGATCTTAAGAATTTCTCGGAATGGATATTATACGTTGGAGATGGAAAAATTTCAGAACCTAATGATGGTGATGCTCTAATCGATATTCCAGAAAAACTTTTTATTACTAATGCCATTGATCCAAGCGAAGCAATCATCAAAGATGTGTATGGAGATACGATTTATTTACAAGAGGATAATGAACCAAAGTTTTTCCAGGAAAGAGCAATTCTATGTCTTACGAATGAAAATGTTAATACCATAAATCATCATATGCTGGATAAACTCAAAGGTTAGTAATCAAATTTCTGCATTATCTTTTACTGTTTTTCATTTTCCTTAGGTTGTTTAACAAATAGTATACTAAATTTTTTGGCATCAGGCGAGGAAAGGATCTATCTGAGTTCGGATTCTATAGATCCTTGTGATAAACGTGCAATTAATAATGAAGCTCTAAGTCCTGATTTTTGAACATTATCAAGGCCTCTGGATTACCCAACCACAAATTACGATTGAAGATTGGTTGATCTGTGATGTTGTTAAGAAACATTGATCCTAAAGGAGGGTTAATGAATGGTACTAAACTTCAAATTACACAAATGACTGATTTTATGGTGGAAGCTACATTTATTACCGGAGATAAGGTTGGTGTTAAAGTGCTTATTCCCAGATTTTTTATTACACCATATGATACAAGACTACCTCTCAAAATGCGGAGAAGACAGTTGCCACTTTCCGTTGCTTTTGCGATAACAAGCAACAAGAATTAAGGGCAATCACTGTCTAAAGTTGGGATCTTTCTACCAAGACCGGTGTTTTCACACGGACATCTCTATGTGGCTATATCCAGGGTCACATCTAAAAAGGGATTAAATTTTTTAATTGTAGACAAAGATGGGAAGCCAGAGAAGAAGACAATGAATGTGGTTTTCAAACAGGTTTTTAAAAACCTCTAATTCAGAAAAAGCTGATGAAGAAATCAAGAATTACATGGTAAAACTCCTGACACTTCAATTTTATCTTTTACATTTTCATCTGCTATTTTAACCAGAACATACTTATTCTGGTCTTTATTGCAGGAAAACGTTTTTAAAAAAAGATTTATTGAGAGGATTACTGATGAGAGTTTGGTTTCAATTGAATAAGTGCTCTGGATTCTGTTAGACAAAACCGTTCATATATATTATATATAATACATATGAACGGTTTTGTCTAATTACAAGTAATTCAGATAAATATGCAACTAAATTAATATTTTGTATATTTTGTTAAATATATACATATTTATACTATACATAATATACCAAAGGAGTGTGAAGTTAAGGAAATTACATACAAATTATTAAATGGTGCTATTTGACAAATGGAGTATTTTGCAGCTCTAGTGAATCGGTTATATCCAATATTCCTGAAACACCGAGTATTATAAACTCAAAAACATGGATATTAAGTTCGTAAAGAAAAAGAAAGAGGATCAATTAAAAGTACACATCGAACAAATATTTGGAGGAATCTGGTATGGTAGTAGAGGAATAAAACTCACACGGAAGGCAATAGTCGAACTTCTTAACACGATTTTCCTTCAAATGTCTGAGAGCTGATTTGCAGATAATGTATAAAGCTAAAATGAATACACCAAACTGATATATTCAAACAATTACTATCTGTATAATCAAACTACATATTTGCAATGGCAAAAGACATGCGGTAGATACATGCACTCTAACGAAAAATAAATATCCCGTGAGAGCTTCCGTGCTGGTTCTTTATAAAAGTATTCACAAGATGTAGAGAAGACCATAGACAAACTGTAGAGAATACATAGCTAGATAGTTACTAATTGTATGAGATTTTATCTTTAGATCTTGGACCGAGATCTAGATCCCCACGCAGCAACATCAGAAGCATCTATTTCGTCTAGCGTTCCTAGCCGTGGTTGCAGATCCAGATTTCTCGACAACCACCAAAGAACAATAATCGATTAGACATTAAAAAAACTCTAATATGCGATTCTAAAACAAGAAGAACCCTAATATGTAAGAACTACAATTATGCGTTTAGAGAGATCGATCGAGGTTCTTCACATTAACCTCTCGAGATTGATCTATGAACATTTAAAAACATCGATAGAAAACCTCGATTCATATTCCGTTTTTGGTTTTTATTTTCCATTAACCTCTCGAGATTGATCTACAAATTGTGTCTACGTGAGACAAAGAGTTTTATTTTCTTAATATTTGTTGTCTTTTTCATTAAGATTTTTTATTATACTAAAAATATAAATTTGCTTTTAAAATGTGAGTGATTTTCGAATTAGTATAATGGGGCCTTATAGTATAGATATTCTGTTCGATGGACCTAATTAGTACATTTTTGTATACTTAGTATAATGGGCATGTATTATGTTTTTAAAAAAAGTTTGAGAGCTTATTGAAAATTACTATAAACTAAAAAAAACAAATTGAAAACAAACTAAAAAATAAACATATTAAAATATCTAATTAGCTTAAGATATAAAATTTAATTTTAGTAAACTCAAAAAATAAATTACATGTAATTTCATATCAAAACATATTATAAAATTATAGCTACAAAAACAAATTATATATAAACACAAATCTTAGGGTCAATCATTTGGTTGATCCAGCGACACAAACGTGGAATTGGGAGTTGATAAATGCAATTATCGACCCGACCGATGTGGCAATTATTCGGGGTATACCCATCAGCAGCACATACCGACCAGACACTCTTGGTTGGCACTATACAAAAACAGGAAAGTATACGGTAAAGTCGGGATACCAGATTGAACAACAAAACCCAGACAATGGCGGAAATTACTTCTACGGTCCGGATATAAAGAAATTACAGGCACATACATGGAAATTAACATGTCCACCGAAATTGCGACATTTCATTTGGCAAACTATTTCGGGATGTCTCTCGGTATCAGCAAATTTACGCGCTCGAGGAATAAATTGTGATACACAATGTCCTCGGTGTGGAGCGGAAGGGGAAACGATTAACCATGTTCTGTTTGAATGCCCACCAGCGCTACAAACATGGACACTCTCTCATTTTCCATCGGCCCCATGAGTTTTTTCCGATGACATTAGTTTTCTCCAATTTTGATCACCTCTTTTGGGAGTCTCCAAAAGAGGAAAAGAATACAATGTTTCCTTGGATTGTGTGGAGTATCTGGAAAGCAAGGAACGACAAAGTGTTCTCAAATGTGGATAGAAATCCAAAAGAGATTTTGCGGATAGCGGAAACATAAGCAATAACTTGGGAAACAGCGCAATATAGCGATACCAGACATAACTTCCCAACAAATCGATCATAATACGGGTCAACAAGATGAAAATAATAGAATGACATGATATATTGATGGTTCGTGGAAGGAAACGGATAACTATTCTGGTCTATGATGGTTCTGCTTTCAGGAGGGATTCGAAGGAGTAATTATGGGGTCCCGTAATCTGCGAAGAAGTTTATCCCCGCTGCACGTAGAATTGGAAGCGCTCATCTGGGCGATGCATTGCATGATTGCAAATCACAAGACGGCGATTGCCTTTGCAACGGACTGCTAAGAGTTGGTGAAGATGGTGTCTACACCCAAGGAGTGGCCGGCGTTTACACTTCATTTGGAGGAGTTCAAGAGGAGCAAGGAGGTTTTCACTTTTTTCTCCATCACACATATCCCACGCGCAAACAACACAGTGGCAGACAAGTTAGCACG
>PKML01056125.1:79304-108543 GCA_002933935.1 Eutrema yunnanense | reverse complement strand
AAATATACAAAAAAAAAATTATCTGAACACAAAATAAACTTGTGTCTCATATTAAAAACAAAATTATATCTAAACACAAAATAAATATGTGTCTCATATTAAAAAAACAAAATATACAAAAAGAAATTATATTAAAATACAAAATAAATATGTGTCTCATATTACAAAAATTAAATATATAAAATAAATTATATCTAAACACAAAATAAATATGTGTATTATATTACAAAAATTAAATATATAAAAATAAATTATATTTAAACACAAAATAAACATAAATTATATTACAAAATTTTATAAAAAAATAAAAAAATTATCGTGCATAGAATCTAGTTGTATTTAACGTGAGTCAAAAATAAAAATATATTTATGGGTTCAATACTGCCATACTAACGGTAAGATACTAACGGTAAGATACATTTATGGGTTCAATACTGGTATCTTACCGTATTTAACAATTGGGCCTTTAACGTAAAAATAAAAAATAAAAATAACAATTAGGCCTTTTATGGGCCGTTATTCCAATACGCAAGTAAGCAAGCGGCGTCCGGTTTATCCAGTCCTTGAAATTGATTGGGATTTTTAGGGTTTCAGTCTCTGAGAAAATTCGATTCTTCTTCTTCTTCTTCTTCTTCATCATCATCAAGCAGAAACGCTCTCTACCGCCATGGATCCTTCCCTAGCTAACAACCAGGAATTGATTCAATTCCTCAGCGTAAGCCTCCTTTCTCTGTTCGAGCAAGTCTAAATAGTTCTCCCAGTTTAAAGTTTTTAAGGTCAAACTGAGTTTCGTTGTCTCGTAATTTTACTTTATATTATCTGCTTTTGGATTTAGGACAATGGAATTGTAAGTAGTATCTGTCTTCAAGTCCTGCCTGAATTCATGAGAAACCGTTTCTTCTGAATCGAGTCAAATAAGAGCAATAGCTTCAGGAGAAATAAAATTACTGATCTTTCTCATGTGTGGTTGAGTTGGGTTTGGTTAAAATCGAGTTTTGTGCCAATATGTGTTAAACAAGAATCGTTTTTTTTTTTTGTCATGGGTTTATGCAAAAGTAACGTTTTATGTAAATGTGTGTGTTTGGTGGGAACAGCAAGAAAAAGAAAGAGCAATGGTGAACGAAGTGGTGGCGAAGCTGACGAGTTCGTGCTGGGACAAATGCATCACGGACAAACCAGGAAGCAAAATCAGCTCGAGCGAGACCTCTTGCCTCACTAACTGCGTTGGGCGCTACATGGATATGAGTATGCTCATCATGAAACGTTTTCAGTCTCAGTGATTGATAGAATTGAGATCATCATGATACTTACCCCTTTTTCTATTTTTCTCTCTTGGCAAGTGTTGAACCCAACGAGAGTATTCTCGGATAAGTTGTTGTAGGATTTCTTTATGGTAATGGGATTGAGATTGTTATTGAAGGATAAATTAATAGATAAGTGTGGAATCAATGAGGAGAGCCATAAAAAAGTATGGAAAAGTATGGTTGCAACTTTGCTAAGACACATTGAGAGAGTGCTCAAGTAACACAAACCAAAGGCCTTGAGACCGAGAGAGAGAGAGAGAGATCGAGTGAAAAGAGGAAGCTCTTGGTCCTTGGATTTGTGGGGTACCACTAGAACGGGTACGGGGAGAGAAAACGACAGCAATAACAAAACTCATGGTTTTAAATAACAATAAAAATAAGCTAATCAAGCAATGAAGTTTCAAAATTCGGTTTATTTAGTGAAAGATTACAAAACTCCATTCATCTCCACCAACATCTCAAATCTTGAGCACGATTTGGATTCAATTTGTTTCTTCTAAGTAGGTGAATAAATGAGTAAGTACTCCAATTGCGCTTAGCACAAGATGAGATGAGACGGTTAAAAACTCAAACCCTAGAAATTTAAACGTGTTTTTTAAGTTTGTTTTGGAAAATAAATTAATTTACATATTTATTAACCGGGATGCTTAATTTATAACTGAAACGTCTTGAAAACGTCCCCATACCTCAGCCCTGCCGTCCCCTTTTTTGGCTTGCCGTCCCGTCTTGTTCGAAACGACTCCGTGACGTTTCGATGCTGTCCCATGAAGTACATGTCTCCGAAACGTTTCCGGTACGTGAAACGGGTGCAAATAGACGTCTCCGTGCTTCATAAGGTATAACCGAAGGTGCGGAGAATCAACTAGTAGTGATTGGCGAGGAGATGAGAAGTGAAGAAGGTAAACTTCTTGGAAAAGGAACAGTCGATATTAAAGCAACTAGTGGAATAAAGATGGATGAAATTGGGATGATACTAAAAGAACAACTTAAAATTTGCTTACCATGACTTCACCTTTTCTCCACCGGAATTGATGAAACTTATTTCCATTGACTTTTCACTTCAAATGGTGAAAAGTTTAGAGACATCCAATGCTTTGTTTTTCTACTTAAATCCCATTAATTAGATTTCAAATTTTCAATACACTCGAATCTATCTCTAATGATTATGTTTAAGAGTGATTTACATTCTATGACACTTTTTCACTTTCACATTACAAAATAATCACTTTATGATTTTAGACACACTTTGTATTCTTTTTGACATATAAAATGACCTAAAAACTCTTCTATCATTATTCCCAAAACACATAACAATTTATTATTATTATTTTTTTCCACACCCCAAATATTTTGTTTTGCTTATTTTTTCTTATAACAATTTGTTTTGCACTATACACTATATTTATTTTTCTCTATACTTTGATATCCATTTTTCAATATTTTACTTATATGTAATTCAAACACATTGGTCGAACGCATGCGTATCCATATAGATGAGTACACGTGTACGCATTTAAATGAGACATATGCGTATCCACGCGCATATCGTCCACATGTACACAACTAACATGGATATGCATGTGTATCCACTCTCGTATCATCCACGTGTACGTTCCTACATGGATATACATGCGTATCCACACGAATATTGTACACATGTCTGAACTAAACATTAGTCGCTGGAAAAACTAATACTAATACAAGGCATTCCAACTATACTTCGCCGGAAAATCATCGGAAATCCCTTCGATGGGGACTGTTTGTCAGAAATCCGGCGGAAAATCCGCTTCGGTAGTCTATCGGAAAAGTTCCGACTATTTTTCGACGACCAGTGTCCGTCGGAATGTTCCGACGACCAGTGTCCGTCGGAATGTTCCGACGGAAATCCGACCAAATTTGATTTCTGACGTGCTGTAACTGATGGATTTAGTGTCGTGAAAAATTGTCGCCAGTTTTCACATGCAAGTAAAAAATTGTGAAATGAGTATTTAAGTATAGAGGAAAAAAATATAATTGATAGTGAAAAAATAATTGTTAAATTATTTTTTTATTAAAAGAATATAAAGAAAACAAAATGTGTGGGATGTGTGAAATAAAAAAAAATTAAAAATAGAGAGAAAATAAGGGAATGGTAATTACCTCTTGGCAGAGAGGTAATAAGGTCAATAAACATACCAAGAATAGGAGAAAATGTATCTAAAATGACAAAATATCTAGACTTTTAAAAAATGTGTCGGAGTGTAATTTTGATCTATGTTTAATGCAACTACCAAAAATATTCAATTGGATAAAATATGGCCCATATATCACTGTAACATGGACCGAAATATAGTAACCATATTAAAAATTTAAATGGGTGTGCAAAAACAAAGGTCCTACCGGGAGTCGAACCCAGGTCGCTGGATTCAAAGTCCAGAGTGCTAACCACTACACCATAGAACCTATCTTGTCAATGTTTACGCACTAAACATACTTAATAATATTCTTTGTCGTCGACATGTATTTGTTTTAGATGTATAGCTTTTAAAGATAATACATTAACTAATACTTATCACTTCAGTTTTTTTTTTTAAAAGTTTTAATTAAAAAATAAACGAAAAACGAATAAGAATCGTATTTTACATGTTTACTACTACGTTAATTTGTCTTAAATCTTGTTATACGTGATTACACTAACATAGTAGATAAATACTAAAAAAGATGGGTTCAAACTATCTATTAGTAAAATATAAAAATCCATTCCGGAATATGTAATTATTGATTCCTAAATGCGGAAACTTTAACTAAAAAGGTTCTTGTGTGGTTAAAACTTCACAAAATCCTCGTCAACTACTCTACTCTTGACACCATAGGTCTTGTGGCTGATGGCTTTGGGCATGTCAAAAAGATCGCTTGTGATCCAAATAAGCCCCTTCTGCAGGCGGGTGTTCGAGTCTTAGTATCGATCGATTTGGATAATCTGGTGAGAGATACAAAGTCTGTGACTCTGCCCCATGGCGATGCGGCCTTAGTGGAGGTGGAATATGAAAGAAATGTCAAAAAGTGCTTTCACTGCTTACGATTAATTCATGAGAAGCAGATATGTCCTTTAATGCAGAGAAGCAAGAACAGAGGTCAAAATGCGATGACAAATCCTACTGTTCTGTATCCTACACCAATCCTACCTCGCCAACACTATACAAACCTTGCAGAACAGATTCTGCCCCTCTTAGCTCCTTCTGTTCCGCCTGGTTTTGAGCCCAAACCCAACTTGGTGCCTCCGAAGGTTTTTGAGCAAATGCGTATTTATATGAACTTTGTTGATCCCAATGAACGCATACTACGGGAACAAAAAATGAAGAAAACACTCGATGAGCTGTCTAGGGACCCTGCTGCCCAAAGATCATGCCTTCGTCTTGAAGCACCCCTTGTGTTGACAACTTTCAACAATATCAGAGCTGATGTGGCTTCCGGAAATAGCCAAGGGATCTCGAAGGATACCAACATGAATAGGGATGAACAAGAGGTTAATTCCAATTGCAAGAGGATGAATTTTTCGAACATAGCATACAATATAGAAAGGGAAACTGGTTTGAAGAAACCACAAACAAGTATTTCGGTCACTGATCAAAACAGTTTTCCCATTGAAGTATGTGGACCAGCCTCTTCCGCAAATGCTTTGAATTTCATGACCAACACTAGAATACGAGCGGTGAATCTCCAAGCTGCTACAGAGATAACATCTGTTTTTAATGGGATGTTCGGGAATTCAATCTCCAACACTAGATATCCTTGGCAGGCCTCACATAGAAGACTATTCACTCTGTTTTTACTAAGGAAGGAACTGGAAGTTTCATTCCTCCGATCATTTCACAAGTTTTTAACATAGGACGAATGGAAGCAAGCTCTTCGGGAATCAGCGGAAAAAAAATATCATGAAGGGTAGTAGATCATGGTCTCGACAGAACATAAACAAGACTGTCACCTCTTCGTCCAAGGATAGTGTGACTGCAAACCACACAGAACATGAATCTGAGCGCTCCTCTAAGCACAAAGTTGTCAAGGATTCAAAAACATCCTCAAAAATTCTCAAGCACTCTACTGGTTCGATGGTTCACCAGAAACTATACAGTCTTGATCAATGACGACGCTCAGTTGTAACTGAGAGGTGACCTAACAGTTCGACGCCTTGAGAAAATGTGTCATGAACATTTTCCGGATTTCATTCCTTAGAAGTCTGAGTGATAGACTTATCATAGAGCTCTTCATTCTCTGTTTGGCGTCTCTCGAGCCATTCTGGTTACTTGTTCATCCATCCATCCATCAATCTGTTCAAGGAGAGCCGTACAGCCAATTGAATAGGTTCCATCTCGATCCATTGCTATCCATCTGCTCATCCATTGATTAGATAAAGAGAGGCTTACGACCAATTATCTAATCCCATCATCCACCTTGTAAGATCGATCCATATCGATCCTACATCACACACTCACGATGGACAATTTTATATTTGACATGTGGGACTACGACGAACGTCTCTACTTGCACCACACTGGAAATCACCAATAAATTTGCCTCTATTAATTTGCCCAATATGTTTTTTTTTATACTTTTTTACTTTTTAATATTTTAATAATTTTTTATAAATTTATATACAAAATAAGATAAACTTTTACAAACAAAAAAACTAGATATATATATATTTTCATAACCAAATTTCTAAAAAATTTCATATATATATATATTTTTTGAATGTTATATTTTTAAAAATATATACAAAAACCAAAAAAAAATTAGAATTTTTTTATTTAAGGATCCCGAAAAATATTGAGCCGGTTCTGATCAAACCACTGGACCAAATGGGCTTCTATAATGTTATAAGTATTTCTATTCATTATATAATTTAATAAAATATTATATAAAATAAAGTTCATGACAGCTAACATTAAGTGAATTTTGATCTCACGATACTATTAAGGATGTTGTGAAGTTGTGAACCACATAAATGCTAGTGGACCAAAAAGATCTCACTGATAGTTGAATATAGAACGCATAGAGTCTTCTTCTCCTCCTAGTACACATGACAACTATATATTTGATTTGAATTTAATTTGGAATATTCTTGAAATGTACGCGTGAGCCTTTGAAGTGAAGTGAGCCAAAAACTTAAGCTCCACCATCAAAAAGCGATATGAGAAATTGAAAAGCCAAAGGCTTGAGTAAAGCTTAGAGATTCACCAGAAGAGTAAAGCACTTTCAACGGACAATGAATTAAGGGGTATTTGTAATGAACAAAGCCAACATTATATTCTTCTTTAGTTTTCTTTCTTTTCCTTCATTTGTGTCTTTTTGAGTTTTCTTTTCTTTCTACCAATGATTTGAACTTTTTTGACTTAAAAGTGTAATCAAATTAGTATCATTAATTAATAGTTTCTCATGAGAAGTAAAGTTAAGAAGGCATGGAAGATGGTATCAATACTATAGATATCATAGCTCTTTTAGGGACAGTCGATAAAACTGAAATGATATAGGATACTAGATGAATATGATTCCAAAATATATAAAATTTATATTGATCATGCCTTCTAAAATATATTAGGACTAGTCATAGTTTAGAAGGCATGGATTGGTTTATCATTTGTGAATTGATGAATATAATTCCAAAATATATAAAATTTCAGTGTAAAATGTTAATGTGTAAAATGATAATGTGTAGTCTATCCTAATTTGGATGTCATTTATGGTCCAAACTAGCTTTTTGTTGGGATAACAATTCAAGTCTCACATAGGAAGTTTAGACAAATATGGTCTAATATATAAATAATGTCCAACTCATGGTCTAATATATAAATAATGTCTAACTCTAATTAGTATGAGACATTTTGGGAATGAACCCAAAAACAAATCCGTGCGAGTTTTGCCACTTGGACCTACAACGGACAATATCATACTAATGGGGAGTTGGACATGAGCTTGAAAAGCCCAACAGTGGTATAAGAGCCCGGGTTCAGAAAAAGTGGACCTGGAGAAGTGGGGGTGGACTGCATGTTCGTTGTGGGAAAGGAGCCCTTAAGGAGATCTCGCGATTAAGGGGTGCCAGTGGCTTGTGTCAAAAGTCTTCCTAATGGTGCAGAAGGTCAGGCGGCGTGTTTCATTGATGATAACGACGGTACAAGATGGGTGTCAGGTTTCGCTGGAGGAGAGGTCAAGGGATTGTGTGGTCCTTGGTTTGAGAAGAGGAATGTTGGGATAACAATTCAAGTCCCACATGGGAAGTTTAGACAAATATGTTATAATATATAAGTAATGTCCAACTCTAATTAGTATGAGGCCTTTTGGGAAGGAATCCAAAAACAAATATGTGCGGGCTTTGCCACTTGGGCCCAAAGCGGACAATATCACACTACAAGAAATCAACCGATTTCCGATGGCCATATCGGTCGGGAAACCGTTGGAAAATGGCTTTCCGGATGAATTTCCGACCGATTTGAACCGTCAGGACTATCTTGTCAGAAATCAAAATTCGTCAGAATTTAGTCGGGAATTTCCGACGGATTCCCGATGACCGATTTACCGACCAGATTCCGACAAATTTTAGTAGTCGGGAAATTCCCGACGATTTACCGATGGTACCAAAATATCGATCGATTCTCAATGGTAATAGTTATCGGATATTTCCCGACGATATTCCGACTGAAATCCGAGAGGCATAATCCCGACTGATTTTTGACGGTCAACTATCCCGACCGATTCTCGATAGGACATTTCCCGATGATATTCCGACTGAAATCCGAGAGGATAATCCCGACTGATTTCCAACGGTCAACTATCCCGACAGATTCCCGACGGAACATTTCCCGACCATATTCGGACTGAAATCCGAGAGGCATAATCCCGACCAATCCCCGACGGTCATCTATCCCGACCGTTTTCCAACGGGTTTTTAAAAAATCTGTAATTTTAAAATTAGTAAAAAATAATGATTTTTATTAAATTAAATTAAATCAATAATTCGAAAAAATTAAAAATTAAAATAATAATTGTTTTGAGATTAAATTGTGCATATTTAATAATAGTTTTGAAATAAAATAAAATTGTTTTCAAAATACAAAAACAGAAAAACTAATTTCCCGTTCCCGTTCCCGATCCCGATCCCGATCCCGAAGTTCCCCTTCTCCTTCCCTTTTCTGTTCCCGAGAAATCTGGGAACTTCAATTTCATCCAATCCGACATCTCAGCGAATTCCGACTTTGTCTCTGTAAGCTTCTCTTGCGTAGCACCTAACTTCATTTCGGTGTCCGCTTTCGTCGCCTCCAAAGATGCTACTTTTGTCTTCAACTTTTCATTCAGCTAGACGAGATCTTCAGAGTAATCATAAAAACCCGATGTAGCCCTGGAGGAGTCCATATCCGAGACCTTACCCAAACCTCGCGACGCCGCCCTTTTTTATCAAGGAAAAATTTCTATAGAAAGTAAAAATAAATGAGAACATTATAAAATTATAATGTAATAACTAAATGAAAACAAACAAAAAAACTTACGCTGATAACGAGACGGTTGATCTCTTCCCGCGTCACCTCGAAGGAAGATGAGGAGTTGCCTTGTGATTGTTGGGTCAACTCGAGCTTCTTCTTCTTCACGTTCTCGTAGATCTCACTCATTAAAGGATCACGAATAACCCTGGTTGTCTTGTTCGTGTGGCAAGTCCTCATCAATTCCAAGTGATCCGGACGCACACCTCCGGCCTCATTGATCTACAAAAAACGACGGAAATTAAATATTAATAAACAGTTTAACAATTAAGTATAGAAAATAATGTAAACAATAAAAGATTACCATTTGTATTTCTCGGGTCCGAAAGCTGTTCGATCCCGAGTTGTGGACATATTGTCCCTTACCGGATATGGTTTGTAGTCCTCCCAAACGTCGAGGTTCAAGCCTTTAAGTTTGTATGCCCCTTTCCTCCACTTTTGCTTCCACTCGTTTATGTTTCTTTTGAATTGAGTAGCCGCCTCCTTCATAAACGCCGTTTCCACCTTGGTCGTGTCGGACTGATGCCATGTAAACTCTTGCTGTGAAAACAAAAATTCAGTAGTCGCTTCCACTCGTTCATGTTTCTTTTGAATTGAGTAGCCGCCTCCTTCATAAACGCCGTTTCCACCTTGGTCGCGTCGGACTGATGCCATGTAAACTCTTGCTGTGAAAACGAAAATTAAAACGTATCAAAAATATAAATAAAACATATAAATATGAAAAATGTAATTTACAACTTCAGAAAACATCTTGTGCGGTTTGTCGAGGATCGAATGCATCAGCCTCAAAACGGACTTGCTAATCCTGTTGTTCGATATACCAAACCTACAAAAATAGTTAAACTATGGGAAAACAACGCATTTCCACCTCAAGTTGTTGATATAGTTGTAAATCCACCCGAAGTTTGGCCTTCGACACATATCCCCCTAAATCGAAGGTTTTGTGAGAGCAGAATCTCACAACCTCAATTCTTGGCTTTTTCAGGTTGTATGGACTTAGAAGAATTTAGAGAAAATGAGAGAAATGCTGTATATTATTATTATTGCCAAGAATTCGATTCTCTTTACAAATAAGTTCTCATCTGATTTATACAAGTTTTAAATTACAAAACGTCTTTGTCTTCTTCAAAGCGTGGAATTGAATTTGTGATCTTCAAATAAATGCTCAGCTTGATCCTGGGGAGAATGCATTCAATGTGTTTGACTTGCTTGTTGTGAGCTCCTTTTCCAACGGTCTCCTTCTTTTCCTACGTGCTCGGCCTCTTCCCAGGTTGCGAGCTTGTGTTACGGGGCTTTTTAGTGAGCCGTGCTTAATTCCAGGCCCGCTAAGTCAAGCTGAATTTTTAGGTGCGGAATTTGGGCCCAACAGTTGCCCCCCAGCATCTTTAATGATTTGTCATTGAGGATGCGGAGCTGCGATCTCGGGATTCTATTGATACCCCAACTGGCACGATCTCGCAATCTCGGGCTTCTGATTTGATCTCTTGCTCGCAAGGCGAGTTTGTTGGGATCCTGTAACGTTTGCGCGACTTTTAAGGGACGTGATAGGACGAGTGGATATAAATGAGCGGTTCTCGTTGCTTCAACTCCCCACGCCGCCTCAGATCCCGTTTCCCAAGGTAATGATGTCTTTTCTCTTTTTCGCTTCTCTCTCCTTGTTATTATTTTGTACTCCATTAATTGAACTATCTTCGTACTTTTTTTACTTTTATCCAAGATACTGCTCTGTGAAACTTCAGCTTCCATTGTTTCCGATCGAGTTTCCCTCTTTTCCGAGCTCGATTTTCTTTTGCTTTTCTTTTTGTGATGGCTTCCGCTTCCCAGCTGGAAACTACCCCTCCTCTTGTCGAGAGGTTTGATTCCCACTCGAAGAGCACGATTTCGGCCGCCGAGCTTGCGAATATTTCCTCTTTATGCGGGCATGATATTGGTGATTTACTCATCCCGCCGGCTGATAGTTCCCCGGAGAATCCTCCGGAGGGTTATGCATGTGGTTACGCCGCTTTCTTCCTGAGATGTCGCCTTATTTTTCCTATCCCGGCGGCCATCTCTAATATCGTCAGTGACCTCGGACTTGCCCTTCCGCAACTTATGCCTAGTGCGATGAGGTCCTTGTTGTACTCTGGGTGCGTTCTAAGGAATCTGGGGTCGTATTTGACACCGAGGTCTTTCGTCAGCTCTTCAACGTCAAGGAGAACTCTCACCTTCGCGGGACCTATTATTTCCCGGCGAAGGTCAATCGATCTGTCTTTAGGTTTAATGTGAGGGATGAAAAATGGTGGGAACTATGGTTCTATTTCAGGATTTCCAGCGCATCAGTTGAGGGCGAGTCGGTGCTCCGAAATTCTTGGGCCCAAATCACTGGTCAGCGCGATCTCCCAGATGTTGATTTGAGCATCCCTTCTGGAAAATTTTAATTGGTTGTTACTTTCCCCCTTTTTTTTATTCCAGTGTGGTGATCCTTTTTCTTTTGTGCAAAATCGATTGATTCTTCAAAGACAGTAACAGCTGAGGTCCAGCGACTTGTCGACCTCGTCAAGGGCGAAGGTTCCGACTGGAAGGGTTTCTCCCTTGACAGAATTCAGCAAGCTCGTGATCGCCGAGCTCCCGGGTTATCCGTCGCATCTGCTTTCCGGCTAATAGGTTTGGGTGGATTTATGTCTCTATCTCTTTAGATTTAAGAATTTTACTTAAATCTTTTTTGTTTGACTCCGCAGATTCTTCGACTCCGTCTCCCCTACTTCAAATTCAGGCTCCGGCTCCCGATCCATCTATTATTCCTAGGCTCGAGGCTGTTGCTAAAGATCTAGCTCGGGCTGAGATTGATCCCCTGGCTGGTTCCCAGGTGCCAGCTACTGCCCCAGCTACTTCCCAGGTTGATCTTACTCGTAGCGAGAGCTCCACCGAATCCAACAAGATGGTTCCTCCCAAGAAGCCGCAGCGCCTTTCTTACAGGGAGAGGATGCGATTGCGCCCTGCTCCGATGCCAGCTGGCGCTCTTGATAAGAGGGCCAAAGAGGCTCTCGGTAAGTCCGTTCGTACTGAGACCCCACAACGGGAGGAGGTTGAAAAGGATGATCATTGCGAGCCTGAAGCTGATCATGGTGGTGGTGAAGCCGAGGTTACCCACATGATGTTCGAGCTAGGGATCCTCAAAAGTCAGCTTCCAGGGTGTCTTCTAAAGAGCCGAGTCGTTCTGCCGAGCATCAGTCTCGCTCCAAGCGCTCTCGTGGCGATGGGTTTGATGGCGAGGAGACATCAAGGAGGCATGTGGTACCTCGTTCTCAGGGTAGTGGAGATGTTTCTCCGAATGCCTTTAGGTTCGATTTTGATGGACCTGAGGCAATTGTTGAGAACAACTCCCAGCTTGCAAATCTCTTTAGGCGTGTTAGACCTTCGTCCTGCTTCCTGCCATCTCTTAGGAACATGAAAAAGCCTGAGGGCTATGTTCAGTTCGCAAGTGCGATGGGCCAGGTAATTTCTGCTGCCTTTGCTTTGCTCCTTATTTTGATTTTTTCTCTGCTGAATTTTTATGTTCCCTTCCCATGCTGTTTCCGCCGCTAATGAGCTGATTACCTCTTTTGAGAAAGATCTTCGTTCTGCTACCCAGCCCGAGGAGGTGGAGAGGGCAGCTAAGACCATTGCAGACCTCGTCACTGAAAGGGACGAGCTGATGAGGAGACTCACTCGGAACGAGGAGAGGATGGGCGAGGTTGCTCTTCTGGAGGGCCAGGTTAAGGACCAAGCTGTTTTGGCCAGGAGATGGGAAGATTCTGCCCGGGAGGCTCTAGCTCGGGTTTCTGTGTTAGAGAAATTAAATGAGGATTTGAAGGTGGACCTCCGTGTTGCCGAGGGGCGAGCTGGAGCTGCTGAGGTTGGTTTGCGCTCGGCTAGTGGAAACATAGTGGACTTGAGGGTCCAGGTTGAGAAGGTCACTGAAGACTCGAAGAAACTTGCCAAGAGGCAAAAAGAGATGGTGAAGAAGGCAGAGAGGGCCACAAGGAGGGAGATATCCAAGCAGTATCGTGCCATTCTTTTGGGGATAAATGATAAGTAGGAGAAGAAGAAGATCGAGGTCGATACTGAGACTCAAATTATGGAGTGTAAATCCAATATCCTTTTTCTCGATGACATTATCAGCCAGACCATCAATGATTTTGAGGCCGAAAAGACGAACATCCAGGTTGAGAAGCTGAGATTGGACGCGGAGCTCGCCATCGTCCAGGTATCAGATTTTTCCCTGGGTAAAATTGATATTCCTCAGGTATCTGATGACTCGGTTACGCTGCCTGCTGGGCCAAGCGCATCATTGAATGATCAGCTGGACCTTGGTTCTCAGGAGCTCAGGAAGGAGTTCCCGCTGACTTCGAATCAAGATGCTCCGGAGGATAAACCAGCTGATCCTACTTGTTAGGAATATCTTTATTGTTTTCGTTTCTTGTTGTCTTTGTTGAACTTGGTGCCTGGGGAGGCCTTTAAACCTTTTTCGGTTTGTTTGTTTTATGCCTTAGCGGGCTTTTTGAACTCATGCTCCTTTGAGGAGGCTTTTATTTATTTTGATGATTTTAAGAATCCTTCTTTTTATGGTGATTTATGATTTTTGCCATTTAGAGGTTGTGTTTTTAGATCAAATGCGGTTTTTCAGCCAAAGACCCAGGTCGTTTCGAGACCCTGCTCCTAGGTCGTTTAGAGACCTCGGGAGCTGAACAAACGATTTAAAGACGCAAAGTCGAAGCCGTTTAGAGGCATGCATGTAACCTAAACAGTTTATACGTAGAGGTTATTATCATTTAGAGACTAGGAGGGTTGTGACCTTGCAATTTAAACGCAAAGTCAAGTCGTGCTAGATGGTAGCACGCTTTAGCTCGTAAGGCTGTTTATTTATAGAGTAAAGCTTTTAGCTTGTATATGATAGCTGAGAGGTCTCAGGCTGTTTTTAACAGGCTCAAAGAAGAAGATTTTTTATTTTAATAGCTGCACCCTTGTGAGGTTGCCTACGTACCCTGAGGAGGGATCAAGCCTTTTCGTAGTTCGATTTTTACAAGTGTCTTTTTAATGATTCTTTAAATTCATGGCATTCCATGAGTTCCTTTCAGGCGTATTGTCGTGCATCCTGGTGAGTTTGTACACGCCGTCTTTTACTATCTCGGAGATCTGGTATGGACCTTTCCAGTTGGTGCATAGTTTTCCAGCGTTTCTTTCCCTTGTGTTCTCGTATGTTTTTCGTAGGACGAGCTCGCCGACTCGAAATCTTCGCTGTTTGACCTTTGAATTATAGTAGCGTGCTGCCTCATGTTGATAATTTTGAAGGTTAACGAGTGCTCGGTCTCGACGTTCATCGATAACATCGAGGTGGTCGAGAAGCATTTCGTTGTTCAGTTCCTCGTTTATGGGACATATATCTATTCTCAAGCTGGGAACTGCGACCTCGGCGGGAACCACATCCTCGATTCCGTAAGCTAAGGAGAACGGTGTTTCTGAGGTTGCCTTGCGAGGTGAGGTCCGGCAGGCCCACAGAACTCCAGGGAGCTCGTCGGACCACCTTTGCTTTTTAGCATCCAGTCGCTTTTTGAGATTGCTCAGTATTAGCTTGTTTGCTGCCTCGGCATGCCCGTTACCCTGAGGGTAACGTGGGGTCGAGGTTGTTAATCTGATTCCGTGATCTCTGCAGAATTCGAGGAATTGATTCGAGATGAATTGTGAGCCATTGTCGGCCACGATTTCGTATGGGACTCCGTGCCGGCAGACTATGTTTTGCCATACGAATTCTTGTACGTGATTTGCTTTAATTTGTTGGAAAGCTCCTGCCTCCACTCATTTGGTGAAGTAGTCGGTGAGGACGAGTAAGAAGCGACACCTTCTTTTTCCTGAAGTTACCATGGGTCCTACTATATCCATTGACCACCTCATAAAGGGGTATGGAGATGAAATGGAGGATAAGTTTTCGGTAGGCTGATGCAAAGTCGGAGCATGCCGTTGGCATTTGTCACATGCTTTAAAATATTCTTCGCAGTCAGCAACCAAGGTGGGCCAAAAATATCCTTGCCTTTTGATCCTAATGGCTAGTGCCCTTCCTCCTGAGTGGCTGCTACACGAGCCCCCGTGAATTTCCGATAATATCGTAAAAGCTTCGAGCCCGTGGACGCATACCAGGTAGGGGCCGTTTACACTTCGTTTGTAAAGGCGGGGGCTGATTATACAATATCTTGAAGCTATGGTTTTGATCTTGCGAGCTTCCCACTTGCTGGGGGGGAGCCTCTCCCCCCTCAATGTATTGTATAATCGCTACTCGCCAGTCAGCTCTTGCAATTATTTTATCGCGGAGCGTGACGTGCCTGGCGTCAAGCAGGTCTTGCTCCAGGTCTGCAACTTCTTCCTCTTCCGGGAGGTCGTTTATTACTGATATCATTATTGTATCTAACTCCAGGTCGTCATTGTCTATTTCCATCGAAACTTCGCTATCCTTGTCGATTTTGATGCTTGGTTTTTCAATTCCTTCTACTGGAATTACTCTTTTTACAAGTGGATTCGAGGTCGATGCCAGAGCTGCCAGTGCGTCTGCGATCGTGTTCTCACCCCGTGGTATTCGCGTTAGACTGATGGGTTCGAATTGTTTAACTAGCTCATGGACTATGGCTAGATAGGATTCCATCCTGCTATCTCTGGTTTCATATTCTCCATGAAACTGGCTTGTAATGAGCTGGGAGTCGTTAAACGCATTTAGCTTGCGTATTCCTATTCCACTTGCGAGTCGGAGACCGGCTATTAAGGCCTCGTACTCGGCTTCGTTGTTTGATGCTGAGAATCCGAGTCTGAAAGATTGTTCTACGACTTCGTTAGTCGGGGATATAAGGTGGATTCCCACACCTGCCCCTTGTTTTGAGGAGGCTCCATCGACATAAAGCGGCCAGGTCTCGATGCTTGTTCCGGTAACCTGGCTATTAGCTGTGAGCTCGATAATGAAACCAGCTAGTACTTGTGCTTTGGCGCTTGTCCGAGGTCGATATTCGATATCGTACTCGCTCAGTTCGATGGCCCACTTTGCTAACCTGCCAGACTGGCTGGGGCTGTGCAATACTGTGCGTAATGGTTGTGTTGTCATTACTACGATGGGATGTGACTGAAAATACGGCCTGAGTTTGCGAGCTGAGATTAACACTGCCATAGCCAGTTTTTCCATTCGTGGATACCTGGTTTTGGCGTCTACTAAGGATTTGCTCACATAGTAGATCGGTTTTTGCTCAGCTAGTTCTTCTCTTATTAGGACGCCACTTACTGCGGCTTCAGAAATTGCTATGTATAGGTAAAGTGGCTCGCCCTCAATTGGTTTTGACAAGATGGGGGGCTCGGAGAGGTATGCTTTTAGTTGTTTAAAGGCTTCCCCGCACTTGTCATCCCATATGAATTTTTTGTTTCCCTTTAGTAACTGGTAAAAGGGGAGACATTTGTCAGTCGACCTGGAAATGAACCGATTTAAAGCGGCAATGCGGCCTGTTAGCCTTTGCACCTCTTTTACCGAGCTCGGGGGTTGCATTTCCAAGAACGCACTGATTTGTTTGGGGTTTGTTTCTATCCCTCATTGAGTTACTATGTAACCTAGGAATTCGCCTGAGGCGACCCCTAAAGCGCACTTTGAAGGGTTGAGTTTCATCCCGTACCTGTTGAGTAAGGTGAAACATTCCTTCAGCTGACCTATGTGATCTTTCTCTTTTAGAGATTTGACCAGCATGTCATCAATGTAGACTTCCATTGTTTTTCCCAGGAGGCTGGCGAACATCTTGTTCATCAGTCTTTGATAGGTTGCTCCAGCGTTCTTAAGGCCAAATGGCATTACCTTGTAGCAGTATGTTCCTCGTTCTGTTATGAAGGATGTTTTATCTTGGTCCTCAGGGTTCATTTGTATTTGATTGTATCCTGAGAATGGATCCATAAAGCTGAGGAGCTCGTGCCCTGCGGTAGCTTCCACCAGCTGGTCAATGTGAGGTAGTGGGAAGCTATCCTTAGGACATGCTTTGTTTAGATCCGTAAAATCTAGCCAGGTGCCATTTTTCTTTTTTACTACAACCGGATTTGCTAGCCAGTCGGGATATTTTACTTCTTTGATGAATCCAACATTTAGCAACCTGGTGACCTCACTGTTAACAACCTCGGTCTTGTCAGGTCTGAATTTTCGATGTTTTTGACG
The DNA here is from genome assembly GCA_002933935.1 of Eutrema yunnanense. Taxonomy (NCBI): domain Eukaryota; kingdom Viridiplantae; phylum Streptophyta; class Magnoliopsida; order Brassicales; family Brassicaceae; genus Eutrema; species Eutrema yunnanense. Next base: position 91,543 of record PKML01056125.1, on the reverse strand, counting down.
TATTGGTTTGTGGTTTGGATCCACATTGAGTTCATGTGAAATAATGTTTAGATCGATTCCGGGCATGTCAGCTGTTGTCCATGCGAATGAGCCTGAGTTTTGTTTGAGGAACGTTATTAATTGTTCCTTTTGGGATTTGCAGAGCTCGAACCCAATTCCTATTTTCTGGTTGGGGTGAGACTCGTTAACCTCGATCTTCTCAATGAAGTCTTTACGAGGTCCGATGAAGCCTAGACCACTTTTCTTTTTAGCTAAGCGGTATGTGAGCTCATCTTTTCGTTGCAGTTGGTATATAGCACTTTCCTTTGCGATCTGAAAACCTGCCATGTAACACATCCTGGATTCCTTTTGACTTCCCTTAATTGTTGCGATCCTATTCCGGGCGAGAAATTTTATACATTGATGGTACGTCGAGGATACAACCCTCATTGAATGTATCCAGGTTCTTCCCAGGATGGCATTGAATGGAGCTGGCCTGTCTATCACCGTGAATTCGACCATTCTTCTTACTCCGGCTACTATTACCGGGAGTCTTATCGTTCCGAGAGATAACGTGGTTTCCCCGGAAAAGCCGGTTAACACCACCTTATTTTCTTCGATCTCGTGATCTGGTATATTCATTTCCCTAAGGACGCTTAGGAGGATGAGTTCTACAGAGCTCCCTGTATCTATGAGCATCTTAGTGAGCTCGTATTCACCTACTTCAAGCATGACGAGGAGAGCATCATCATGTGGAGAATCTAGCTCAAATGCCTCGCTTTCCCAGAACGAAATTTGTGTGTCAGGTCCTTTGAGTGGGATCCTGCCACGTGTGTCTGTGTTTACCCTTCGTTGATGTTTCTTGATTGAGTTTACGGAGTTGCGACATAGCTGGGATCCTCTATGAATAAAGTTAATTCTTTTCTTCGTGCTGGGAGGAGGCAGGTCTGTTTCCCTGTCTTTGGGGGGATCTCGCCTCGTTGCATCCTCAGATGAACGTTCTCGCTTACGATCATCCTCGGATGGGTGATCCCGCCTTTCATCATCTCGAGCTGGGTAATAGTTCTTCCTCGGAGGAGGTTTTTCCAGCTCGACTTTTCCCAGCTCTCCCGCTGCGAATTTGGCAGCGTGCTGCTTCTTCACCTCATGGCACTCCTCCGTGGAATGGCCCTTAATCTTGTGGAAATCGCACCACTTGCTGGGATCGTAAGGTTTAAATCTGTTACGAGGTGGGCTTCCCACTGAGTATGAGTGTATCCCCTGACTTTGTTTTTGATCTTGGGACTCCTTTCTCCCAGATTTTTTAGATCCTTGGGAGTTGGTTGTCTGAGATTGCTTAGCCGAGGTTGCAGGTGCATGCTGCCTTGGCTGAGATGCACTTGCTTCTTCGAGGATAATCCAGCGCTAAGCGCGATGCAACGCATCATCTAGCGATACGGGCTCCCGAACTGTAAGCTCCTCAAAGAATTTTGAGGTTTTTAACAATCCGTTTTGGAGGGCTTTCAGGGCCGTTGGATTATGCAGGTCAGCGATTTTCGCTTTGACGGCTTTAAAGCTGTCAATATACGTCCGCAGTGAGTCGCTTGGCTTTTGAGTAAGCACCCATAGATCGGCCTCCGAGGTCTCGATCTGGATGAATACCGAATATTGCTTCAAGAACGCAGCTTGAAGTTGGGTGAAGTACTTGTCAATTGAGTTCGGTTTCAGGGAAGTAAACCATTCCAAAGCCGAATCGGTCAGATTTTCGGCGAAGAAACGGCAGCGTGCTGACTCGAGGTCCCCCCCGAGTAATCGCACCCTTGAAAAGGCGAATTTGAAACTTCTCATGAATGACTTGGGGTCAGTTTCTCCGTTATATCTGGGAAATCGGATATTCCCGACATTGCCGAGCTGAGGGTTTGCGATTCGCGAGGTGAATGGAGTCTGGTTGACTTCATCAATCACTATGTCTATCTCAGGTGCTAAGCTTAGTGCAGCGTGGACTTGCGATCTCATCCTTTGCAGCTCGGCGTTTATTTTTTCGCAATATTTCTTGATTGACTCGAACCCATGTGAGCTGTCGGATCCCAATTGATTTTCGTTATTGCTCGGGAAGCGGAGCAGAGATTCTCCGGTAGGTCGGACCTCGTTTACGTTCCCAGAGCGGGCCTGACCGGTTAGTAGATCCGAGGTTGGGTCTACTCCTGGTAAGGTCGCTATTGGCGTAACCTCTCCTTCCGCAACTTGGATCGTGGAAGGAGTGAATATGGGATCCGATATCATTGAGTTGAACTGCGAGGTGGTGGCTGAGCCGACCATCCTGCTGGTCGAGGCGTTAATATCGGAAAAGTTTAGTCTTGTCCCCAGTGGAGGTAGGAATGGCAATCCTCCCTGCCCAGGGGCAAAAAGGGATTGTGCCCCAGGTGGGAGGGTGAGCCTCCCAGAGGTGCCTGCCCGATTCGCTCTTTCGAGGTCGTCCTGGCGTGCTGCCATTGAGTGATTCTGCTCTATGAGGCACGATATTAGGTTCCAGATCTCAGCTATTTGATCCGGAGCCGATTGGTTCAAGGCTGCAGGTCCCGAGGGGTCGACAATGTCGTCGATCCCGGTCGAGATGCTTGCTCCCGAGATGGTAATGGGAACACTTGTTGTTCCGTCCAGGTCTGCTGAAACGATGTCGGCGGACTGGGTTAGAGGAATGGAGGTGCTCATGACTCCGGATGATGTAGAAACCGCCGCACTTGTTGTATCCGCCATCGTCTTCTTTTGAGTGGTTAGTTTCGTAGGTTACAAAGAGGAAGTTGTTTTGCTCTTCCCCACAGACGGCGCCAAATTATGAGAGCAGAATCTCACAACCTCAATTCTTGGCTTTTTCAGGTTGTATGGACTTAGAAGAATTTAGAGAAAATGAGAAAAATGTTGTATATTATTATTATTGCCAAGAATTCGATTCTCTTTTCAAATAAGTTCTCATCTGATTTATACAAGTTTTAAATTACAAAACAACTTTGTCTTCTTCAAAGCGTGGAATTGAATTTGTGATCTTCGAGTAAATGCTCAGCTTGATCCTGGGGAGAATGCATTCAATGTGTTTGACTTGCTTGTTGTGAGCTCATTTTCCAACGGTCTCCCTCTTTTCCTACATGCTCGGCCGCTTCCCAGGTTGCGAGCTTGTGTTACGGGGCTTTTTAGTGAGCCTTGCTTAATTCCAGGTCCACTAAGTCAAGCTGAACTTTTAGGTGCAGAATTTGGGCCCAACAGGTTTCAGTCGTTTTTCCCCCCTATTTGAAAGTTTAAAACATATATCCCCATCAAATGAAAGTTCGAAACCTCAGAACACATAAACCCGGTTTTATTCGGTTTACTGCTTACCATTAACCACCTAAATTTGATATTAAACCAAATTAAACCTGATTACAACCAAACCAGACCCAACTTAAAAAAACCCAACCCACCCGACCCGACACTTCTTCTTCTTCCTTATTGTTTTCTTCATCTCTTTCGATGTCAAAAAAAAAAAATTCATGGATTGAGTTCTTCATCGATTCATTTTTTTCCATAACGAGGAAGCTAAGAATCCAAACCAACAAACCCAGAACTCGAATGTTTGAACCTTAATATATGACGTAGACAAAAAAAAATTAGACCTAAAAAAAAAAATCTTCTTCTCTCGCCGCCGATTCTTCTTCCTTTTTTTTTTCTTCCTTTCTCTCTTCTTCTTCTTCTCCTTCTCTCTTGGCCGATCTCTCGATCATCTGATATATCATGGTTTTTACCCCGTTTAAGCCATGATATAAGTCCGTTTTATAGAGTCTTTCTACTATTTTGTAATGTTTTAGAATCTGTTACAGGTTTTAGCACGTTTGGAGCATAATTGGAGATATTGGAGCTTTCTGGAGTATTTTGGAGCAAAGCAGAAGTTCGTGTAGCTGAGTACCCGATTTGAAGCGTCAATATCGATCGATACTGTCTAGTATCAGTCGATACTCATCGAGGCAAACACGACCCGCGACTTTAATGAAGAGTTGAAGAATTGCAAAACTGCCCAGAAGACTTTATTATTTACAAGAAGTCCCAAAACGTGATTTAGGTTATTTAATAGGATTTTACAGCCACTTTCATGGCTATGCTTTATTTTTATTCTGGTTTTGTGAGAGAGCTTTTTGAAGGGAGACAAGTCTGAAACTCTGTTCGTCCGAGAGAAGATTTCGAACCCTCTTGTTACTCTTTCTATTTTATTTGATGATTTATTCAAACATGTTTATTGCTTCAATTTCCATGTCTGAGTAGATCTCTTGTTAGGTTTAGGGTTCTCATAAGGGTTATCTCTGAATGCTAGATTGATTAGTTATTAGGATTCACTATCTGAATTAGTTCTTCACCATAGGTTGTTTGCAAAGCTAATTCTAGATTGATCACCTAGAACTTAGATCTTAGGATAATTGATTAGGCGCGGAAGTGCGATTAATTACCTGATAGAATCTAAGGTGGGCAAAATAACTATTCGCAAAGGAATTTGGTTTAGTTGTTTTGTGAACAAATCAAGTATGATTTTAAAAGGTGATTTAGACTTTAGGATTCGCAAAGAAATTTGGAATACCTAGGATTTAGATTTAGATAGTTTTCGCATCGGAAGTTGGTTAATTATACCTTAGTGATTTGAGTTCAAGAACCGCGCTAAATCTGAATCCTGCTAGTTAGTTTATCTGCATTAATTGATTCCTTGAGAAATACCCTGAACCTAGCTTTCTCCCAATCGAATTTACAACCGTTTTAATTTACGTTCTGTTTTCAATACCATTGATCGCTTAGCTTAATTCTCACCTATATAATCTATTGTGTGTTTCTGTGAGTCCTTGTGTTCGACCCCTACTATACTGCAACTACTGCTTAGTACTTTTAGGGTATTAATTTGAGCATATCACCATCCCGCGCCCACCGCCGCCGGCGCTCGCCAGCTCTCGCCACCGCTGTCGTTGGCCGCCGCCGGAGTTCTCCTTCCACCGATCTCTTCTTCCTCGTTCTGGGCTTAAGGTCGCGGCTGAGGGAGGTGAAGGAGAGTTGGTGAATTTGATTATCTATTGTTTTGTTTAATTAAACTTGATGAATTTGATTAATATTGTTTTGTTTATCATCATAATAATTATCAATCTAAACAAGTTAATTTTCTACGCTCATCGAAATCTTACAATGTTTTTTAAAACAAAATCTGATTTCACAGACGACGATCGATCAAAAATAAAAAAAATTATAATTGAACTCGGGTCGGGTTAGATTTCAGTTGGGTCGGGTCTTTAATTCGGTTTGGTATCCGATATAAGTGGTTTAGCTTGCAAACCATTCAAACCGAGGAATATGGGTAAATATGATTTGAACTTTTAAATTGGGGGGAAATAGGTTTGTAACTTTCGAATTAGGGAGATATGTGTCGATGGCCAAACTTCGGGTTGATTTACAACTATATCAACAACTTGAGGTGGAAATGCGCCGTTTTCCCATAAACTATTAATAATTTCACACAGTTTCAAAAAAGAAAAAAAGTTCATTTTCAATGTCGATCTTCTGCGGAGTCGTGGATCGAGCATGACGAGTAAGTCCCACCCTGATTGTTGGACTAACTCCTCGATGCTCATGATCTGAGGAGGAGCTTCACTATGCGACTCCAGGACATGAGAAAGCCCCGGACTTTGCCTTGGACTAGGGGCCCTGTTGGCGAACCGTCTTGTTGACGTGGTTGCGTCCCTCGAGACGAACCACTGCTATGTTGATGTAGTTGCGGCCCTTGAGACGAAGCACCGCGGCTAATGTTATCGAAATCCTCGTACGACCTCGAAAAAAAAATGCAAACTTTGTTAGATGTCCAAAAAACGCAAACTAAAAATATTACCAAAAACTCAAAAAAATAATGAAAAATTCTGAAAACAATTTTTTTATGAAAATTATGATAGTATTTTTTATTAAAATTATGAAAATTCATAATATTTTATGAAAATTATGAAAAAATTATAAATTATGAAAAAATATTATGAAAACGTTTTATATAACTATTCAATTTTTTTTTAAAAACATTTATAACCTAAACAAATCTAACAAACTATTACACAAACATTAAACAACAAATTATAATTTAAACTAAAATTTATAACCTAAACAAATATATTTCACAAAAATATAACCTCAAATCTAACCACAAATCTATCCAAAAATCCAACAAATCTAACCACAAACCTAATATTTGCTAATTACTTACACAAATCTAACAAAACTAACAACCTAATAATCATGCTTACATGGTGAAGGCTAGAAGAAGGCGGCGGCGAAGGAGGGACGACGGCCCCGGCTCCGGCATGGCTTACCAACGGTGACCTAATTAAAAACAAGAGAAGAAATTACTATTAGGAGAAGAGAAGAAGAAGAGAAGAGGAAGAGAAGAGAAAGAGAAGAGACTTACCGACGAGGTTGAGAGCGACGACAGAGAGAAATGTAAGAGAGAGAATCGAAAATTGGATAAAACGAAATGAGGAAGAGGAAGAAGAAGAGAAATCATTGATTTAGATCTATTGATTTTCGATCGATCTATTCATCAATTAATAAAGCGCCTAATTATTTCATTTGGCGGTCAATTTTCGCGGGTATTTTTCATATCGGTCCGAAATCGGTCAGAATTCCCGACCGATATGAATTTTTTCAGAAAAATGTTAAGTATTTATAATTCCCGTCGGGTATTTATTTTTTCAGAAAAATGTTAACTATATATATAGAATTTTGTAAATGTACCCGCAATAGCTCCATGGACGTTTCTAGGAAGAAGACTGACAAAGGGAAACGGAAGGAGGCATTGCATGACAACGTGAATTTCTTGACTTTTCATCCCTGAAAAATTACATTATCCAATATTAATGCAATTACGAAGGATAGATGCGTATTCGTCGTAAGAACTCCTCCTTTGAAGGCTCATCCAAGCGGAAAGCGGGGGGCATTGATTTTCCGTTCGCCATTACATGGAGGTCATTCCGCGAAAAAATATATGGCAAGTCCAATATGGCCTTCAAATTATCTTTCGGTTTCCCTTGCACATTTATAACAGTATTCATGATGTTGTCGAAAAAGTTTTTTTCAATGTGCATGACATCTAGATTATGGCACAACAGATGGTTCTTCCAATATGGCAAATCCCAAAAAATACTCCCCTTGTTCCAATTGTGGTACTCGCCACAACCGTCTACATGAAAATGACCATTACCACCACATGAAACCGTCTTCTCAGCACCAAAATCTCTCAACTGGGTGATGATGTTATTCCCATCCGGCTCAGGAGGTGGACCATCAAATACTTTTTTGTTCTTCTTAAACAATGTCGTGCTCCGACAATATGGATGATCATGCGGTAGAAATCGTCGATGACAATCGAACCAAGAAGTCTTTCGACCGTGCTTTAATTGGAACGCATCAGTGTTATCTTGACAATACATGCACACCAACCTTCCATGAGTCGACCATCCAGATAACATACCATATGCTGGAAAATCACTTATTGTCCACATAAGTACCGAACGCATCGTGAAATTATATTGGAGAGAAACATCGAACGCTTGAACACCTTCTTTCCATAAAATTTCCAACTCATAAATTAATAGCTGCAAGAAAATATCAAGGGATCTCTTAGGATGCTCTGGTCCGAGGACGAGAATCGTGAAGAACAAAAACTCTCGTTTCATGCACAAACTAGGCGGCAAATTGTAAGGTGTGACGATTACTGGTCACAATGAATATTACCTCTCATGTTTTCTAAAAGGATTGAATTCATATGTAGATAATCTGAGGTATACGTTCCTTGACTCATACGAAAAACTAGGATAGACCTCTTGAAAATGTTTCTACGCTTCTGCATCTGAGGGATGCACAATCTTTCCATCTGAGTTATGTTCTGCATGCCATCTCATAGGTCCTTCCGTGCGCTCGGATTGATATAACCTCTTCAACCTCTCCGTTACCGGCAAATACCACATCCGTTTATGTGGAACATGTACTCTGCCACCCATTTTTTGATACCGAGGTTTGTGACAAAATGACACTTCACACGGTTTTCATCCTTTCTCCAGTAAATCAAAAAATTATCGATGCACATATCTATCATCTGATACAACAATCCAAGACCTGCTACAAGTTTCTGAACCTCGTAGTATGAAGCCGGTGAGATATTATCTTCAGGTAAAATATCTTTCACAAAATCAGCTATCGCATCCATACAATCTCCACCAAGTTGAAATCGGTATTTATAGTCATCAACCTGCTTGCAGTTGATAAAGGCGATATTCCCTCTCTACATCCTTCGTATAGTGGATGCTTAACTACATCTAGCATATCAAAAAAATTTCGAGCTTCTAAATTAGGTTCCTCTATTCTAATACCATCTTAGACATACGATGCTACGTTTTCACGAAACACATCATTCACCATCTGAACAGTACCTACGTTTGCATCTGCTTCTGGTGTTGGTTCCTATATCCTACCCGAATAATTACTGCTACTACCATAATATTGCATAATTGAATCAATTTCTCCGTGCGTATACCAAATCTTGTAACCTGGCATAAACCCATTCCTACAAAGGTGATTCCATACTTCCGTAATAAAGACTAATTTACGATTCCGACATTTAGTACATGGACAATACAATTTTACCTTATTCCAACGTCATGATATTGTTTATCGCAAATGTCATGAATTCCTCGACACCTTGTGCATACTCATCCGTCAGTTGATCCATCGCTGGATCTTGCCGTGGTTTATCCATCCACGATCGAAAATAATCATAAGGGTTTGGGTTTGAAGAAGACATTTTCTAAGTTTTGTTTTTGTGTAAGTTGTGAATGAGGGTGGAGAGTGGATTTTCCGCGGATTCCCGATATATTTCTGACCGGTTTCCGACCGATGTATAATTTTCAAACGTCTAGTGCAACGGGCATATTAACAGATTTATTTTGTCGGAAATCGGTCAGAATTCCCGACCGATTTATAATTTTCAAAAGTCTATAAAACGGCTAGTGCAATGGACAGATTAATGGATCTATTTCGTCAAAAATCGGTGGGAATTCCCGACCGATTTCCGACGATATTAAATCGGTCTCTATATCGTCGAAAAAAGGTTGGGAATTCCGACAACTAAAAATCGGTTAGAAATTTCCGACCGGATTTTTTTCCTCGGTATTTCATCGGGAATCGGTCATAAATTCCCGACCAATTTTTTCCCATCGGAAATCAGTATGTTTTCTTGTAGCTGTCATACTAATGCGGAGTTGGACATGTGCTTGAAAAGCCCAACATATCATTTACTCTGAGTTGAATCATTGTTTAAGAGATTTAGAGCATATGCATTGGGGGTGTTTCTCCATTAAACAAAAAGAAAATTACATTAGAAGGCACTTTTTGACTTTTTTATAACAGGATAAGGCACTTTTAACTCTTAAGGCACTTGTGTGACTGGAATTGACCCTCTTACCCTTCTGTAACTTTAACTCTTTCACTCTTACCCTTAAAAAGCGTCTTTCTTACTCGGCCATTCTTACTCTCCCAACGACAGTAAAACCTAGAACTAATTCCTCTCCAGCTAATCGGCTGTTTACTACATTTGCTCGTTTCTGTTTCTCCGGCGAGTCTCCGGCGAGTTTCAGAAGTTAAAGCCTCTCCGTCTGTTTCTGTTGCTACATTTGCTCGTTTCTGTTTAGTTAGAATATCCGGCGATTAAGCTTGTAATCGGCGGAGACTGTTCGTTCCCCTTCGTCTTCTCAACCGTCTCTCCGTCTCACTGCACCGACAACCACTCAATGGCTGGTAAATTCCCATTTCTCTCCCCCATGTCAGCTCTCTTATAGATTGGGTATATTTTTGAGTTATATGTGTCGCAAATACTAATTTTGATATTCACATCATTTGTTCGGATTCTGGGTTTTCTCTCTCGGGAATACTAATTCTGCTTTTCACATCGTTTGCTCGCTTCTGAACCAACTTCATTGTTAATCCGCGTAATTCGAAGGCACCTGACTTATTTCTCTGTTTACTCAGCCTCCGAATCTTCATCGGCATGTGATGCTAGACTACCGGAGCGTTTGTTTGCGACATATAGGTACCCAGTAAACCGTATCAACGTTTATTCCAGGCCAGACACGCTCACGTTCCTACATGACCTCTTGAAAGATTCAGAAGAGTTTGAGGCTATCAGGCTATCATGTTTTGGGCCGTTATTCCACCTTCCTGCTTTAAGATGCCCCATTTCATGCAAGCTCATCCACGGCCTTCTGACTAGACATGTTGTCAGTAAAAGAAAATATGATATGTGGATTATTTTTGGTGGGCACCCTTTCCACTTTGGTTTGAAAGAGTTTGGCTCTGTCACGGGATTGCCCTGTGGTGAGTTCCCAGAGGAGTACGACCCAGAAATCGAGGAACCAAACGCGATGGTGCCTGATGCCTATTGGAAAAAGCTCATAGGAAGCGATCCCAAAACCACCCTGGCTGACATTGCCCATTTGCTCAAAACGGAGCCTGACATGGAAAGGGAGAGGAGACTCCGTCTAGCACTGCTTCTAATAGTTGACGGTGTTCTTGTTGCAAACTCTCAAGTGCCCAAGCCCACTCCCAAATATGTGCGGATGTTGGAAGACCTTCCTGGATCCTAAGCTTCCCGTGGGGTCGAGAATCCTTTCTCAAAACCATAGCTGGTATGCGTCCCGGAAGCAAATCCCCTGGAAAATTAGAAACCCCTTTAGTAGCTTACATGCAGCAAATACGTCAAACCACATTTCGCTTGGTTTGTTTCCCACTCGCCTTACAACTTGTAGCATTCCAAGCAATCCCCTTGATGCCCTCTAAGTTGTCTAACGATGGAGAACATCCCACCCTTCTAGAGTGGCCAGAAGTCAAACTCCGCAAAAGCAATGCACTCTCTCACACTGATGTCCTTGATGTTGAGTTTGATAACAATGTTAGTCTATTTGCTTCCTGTTCTTACTTGCTTCCTGTTTTTCCGCTTTTTGCTTAAGTTCTTACTTGCTTTCTGTTTTTTCGCAGCTGCTCGTTCATCCCCTAATACCTCTCATAGAACCCCAAGTTGAGGATTGGGGAGAATGGGATGATGAAATCCTGGACAGGAAAGTGGCTTACCTGGAACGTCTTGTAAATGCAGGCCATGTATTTAAAAAGGGTGTTTGGCCGGGAGGAGATGCAACAGAGCCATTTCTAGTTCACCAGCCTTCTCAAGTCAGTAAAACTATCCACAGAAGACACATTGTGGACAGACGGGATAAGCTACTCCCTCAACGAAGAAGTCATCCCGTCGTAAACAGACACGTATTGATGATTTCATGGACCCCGTACCTAAAAATGCTGAAAACCAATGGTTGCTTTCTCAGGTTCAACAACTCTCTGCCCGTGTAACAAGACTTGAAGAAAAGCTTAAAGCCAGGAAGTCGTTACGAGTATGCAAATTATCCAGCCATCGTCTCCTTTCTGCCCGAAAGAAAAACAAGGCCTCCAAGACATCAACCCCTACCTCAACTCCAGTCACAAGGTCCCCAACAGTATTTGATATCATCATATTTTGCATCATTCTAGCATCCATTTCACTTAGGTTTCGAGTCATTTACATGTAGTTCATGATATCTCTTTAGTATTTTAGTCATTTTAGGAGTCTAGCGTGTCCACATTTAGTCCTAGAGAGTCCTTGCATGTTTTGGATCGCATTTCAGGTGCTAAAGAGGAGATTCAAGACCCGAGGAGAGGAGACGGAAACCGTACCGACGTCACTGGTCGGTATTGGTGCTCAGTATCAAAAGCAAAGGAGTTGCACCGAGGTCACTACTCGGTGCAACTGATCGGTATAGCCCGACGGAGGAAAACAACCACAATACCGACGTATAACACCGAGGAGTGACCTCGGTATCGAAGCTTCAGGGGATTGTACCGATGTCACTGCTCGGTGCTGCCACAGGAAGAAACCCGGGGGAAAAGTCCTTAATACCGAGAAACGATACCGAGGAGTGACCTCGGTATCCACTGAAGAACAATCTCCTCAATACCGATGCCACTGCTCGGTACTCCTCGTCGGTGTACTAACCCAGGCCCAATACCGAGGTGTTACACCGAGCAGTGACCTCGGTATTGGCCGAGCCAGAACTTTTTATCCATTTAAACCGGGTCGGTACCCGGTTTGTCCCGGGTCGATCCGGTTCATCACTATTCACTATTTAAGCCCAAAAACCTAATTTGGAGGGGCTAAGTCT
>PKML01056125.1:52511-78599 GCA_002933935.1 Eutrema yunnanense | reverse complement strand
AAGATCAATGGGGTCTCCGAAGATGGGTTCAAGCTTCGTCTCTTCCCATTCTCTTTGGGTGACAAGGCTCACCAATGGGAAAAGACATTACCCCAAGGATCTATCACTTCTTGGGATGATTGTAAACGCGCGTTTCTCGCCAAATTCTTCTCACCGGCTAGAACCGCCAAGCTTCGCAACGAGATCTCAAGTTTCACACAACGATCCAATGAGTCTTTCAATGAGGCTTGGGAGAGATTTAGAAGCTACACGTCTCAATGCCCACACCACGGCTTTAGCAACGCCTCTCTCCTAAGCACGCTCTACCGTGGTGCTTTACCTAAGATCCGTATGCTTCTTGACACGGCATCTAACGGGAACTTCTTGGCTAAAGACGTTGAGGAAGCAATGGAGCTTGTCGAGAATTTGGCCCAAAGTGACGGTACCTACGACGACGACTATGACCGCGCCACAAGGACCACTAGTGACTTTGATAAAAACAAACGGGCGAAAAACATGAAAGCTCTTAACGACAAGTTGGACAAGTAAGCCAATTTGATTGATAAACTACTAGTGTCTTCCCAAAAGACGGTCAACTTTGTGGATGCTTATGATGAGAACCAAGGTTACTTTCAAGAGGAGAACGTAGACATGAACACTCAAGAGGAGGTTAACTACTTGGAGAATCAAGGAAACTTCCAAAATCAAGGGAACTACCAACGCCAAGGGTTCAATCAAAACTATCGGAACCACCCCAACTTCTCTTACCGGAACACAAATGTGGAGAACCCACAAGATCAAGTCTGCCCTCCACAACCTACTCAACCTCAAGGAGCCCCACAAAAACAATTTCAACCTCAAGGGCAAGCTTCTAATACCAACAATCAAGCCTTTGTCCCAAGGAATCAATTCCAAGGGAACCAAGGTGGATTTCAACACAAAGCTCCACCCGGTTTTCAAGCACCTACGTCAAAACCGCAAGAACTTGATTTGAGCTCCATGTTCCAACAACTATTTAAGGGACAAGCGGAGATCCTTACGAAGGTGGATTGCTCTTACAATTACCTCAACAAAAAGATTGAGGCTTTGAACTCCAAGGTCAAACACATGGAGAACAAAGGTGTTGATTCTTCTTCACGTCCACAAGGTCAACTACCGGGCAAATCCGAAGCGAATCCCAAGGAGTATGTCAATGCCATAACCTTGCGAAGTGGCACGGTCTTGCCTACAAGAGAAGCCCCTCTCAATGCGGACATTGAGGACCAAAGTGGGGGGGGGTGGAACTTCAAGAAGATGAGGTAGTAAAGGAGCACGATAAGGTTGAAGAAGTTGAGAAGATCAAGCCTAGAGATGTTGTTGCTCAAGAGAAGCCAAAGAAGAATGTGTTCGTCCCAAAGCCATATGTCCCAAAGCTACATTTTCCTGGTCGTTTCAAGAAACAACTCATGGACAAGTATAAAGCTATTTTTGATAGGCAAATGGAGAAAGTGGAACTCACAATGCCTTTGGTGGATGCATTCTTTCTTGTCCCCCAATATGCCAAATTTTTGAAAGATGTTGTTAATGAAAGAGCTAAGGAGATGGAATCCATGGTCATTCTAACTCATGAGTGTAGTGCCATTATACAAAAGAAGATGGTACCCAAGAAGCTAGGTGACCCGAGATCTTTTACCTTACCTTGTGCTCTTGGTACTCTAGCTTTCAATCATTGTTTATGTGATCTTGGAGCAAGTGTAAGCCTCATGCCATTTTCGGTAGCTAAGAGATTAGGCTTCACGCGCTACAAAGCATGCAACATCTCTCTAATATTGGCGGATAGGAGCGTGAGGGTTCCTATTTGTCTACTTGAGGATCTACCAATTGTGGTGAAGGATTTCATCGTCCCCACAGACTTTGTGGTTCTTGAAATGGATGAGGAACCAAAAGACCCTCTTATCTTTGGTAGACCATTCCTAGCAACCGCGGGAGCGATAATCGGCGTAAGGATGGGAAAGATAGATCTCCATTTGGGTAAAGGAGAAGTGCTCGAGTTTGATATCAACAAAGTGATGAAGAAGCCCACTATAGACGGCCAATGTTTCTACATCGAGACCATGGACGAGCTAGCCGATGAATTACTTGAAGAAATGAGAGTAGAAGACGGGTTAGAAGTGGTTTTGACGAAGGAGCACAGCGATCATGGGTTTTTGAGCAAGGAAAGTCAAGGTTATGAGCTTCTCATGGATTCTCACAAACCGGTCGACAAGGACACCACATTTATTGAGTTGTGCATCCGGGGTACCACGGTTCAAGAAGAGTTCGTTCTAGCCGTCGAAGAGACTAGCAATGGTAAGACTAGTTTTGAGGAGGATGATTGGAGAGAGCTCAAAGCCCCAAAGGTGGACCTAAAGCAACTTCCCGCGGGATTAAGGTATGCGTTCTTAGGTCCAAACGAGTAATACCCGGTTATTGTGAACGAGAGTCTAGATGAAAACGAACTATCCTCCCTTCTTGTGGAACTTAGGAAGTATAGGAAAGCAATTGGCTATTCTTTAGATGATATCAAGGGTATTTTCCCAAGTTTGTGCACGCATAGAGTCCATTTAGAGGATGAATCAAGGACCTCTATTGAACATCAAAGAAGGTTAAACCCTAATTTGAAAGATGTTGTAAAGAGAGAGATTCTTAAGCTCTTGGACGCGGGCATTATCTATCCAATATCGGATAGTACGTGGGTCTCCCCGGTTTATTGTGTGCCTAAGAAAGGGGGGGATGACGGTAGTTAGAAATGACAAGAATGAAATGATTCCTACTAGGACAATAACCGGGCATAGGATGTGCATTGACTATAGGAAGTTAAACTCATCTACTCGAAAAGATCATTTCCCGTTACCTTTCATAGATCAAATGCTTGAACATATCGCTAATCATCATTTTTATTGTTTCCTAGACGGTTATTCGGGTTTCTTTCAAATACCCATACACCCAAATGACCAAGAGAAAACAACTTTCACATGCCCTTACGGTACCTTCGCATATCGAAGGATGCCGTTCGGGTTGTGTAATGCTCCCGCAACTTTCCAACGTTGTATGATGTCCAATTTTTCCGATCTTATTGAAGACATGGTAGAGGTCTTTATGGACGATTTCTCTGTGTATGGATCTTCTTTTGGTGTTTGCTTGTCTAATCTTTGTAGGGTTTTGCAACGATGCGAAGAAGCAAACTTGGTGCTCAATTGGGAGAAGTGCCATTTTATGGTACGTGAGGGGATCGTGCTAGGACACAAGATCTCCGAGAAGGGCATAGAGGTGGACAAAGCCAAGATTGAGGTGATGGTTAGTTTGGAGCCGCCTAAGTCGGTCAAAGACATCCGGTCTTTCTTGGGTCATGCGGGGTTCTACCTAAGGTTCATCAAGGACTTTTCAAAGATTACTAGACCCCTCTCCCGGTTGCTTTGCAAGGAGGTCGAGTTTGTGTTTGATGAGGAGTGCATGGGAACATTCCTAGAGATCAAGAAAGCGTTGATTAGCGCCTCTATAGTCCAAGCACCGGATTGAGACCTTCCGTTTGAAATCATGTGTGATGCTAGCGACTATGCGGTTGGAGCCGTTTTGGGTCAAAAGAAAGACAAGAAGACCAATGTGATCTACTATGCTAGTAGAACTCTAGACGATGCTCAAACTAGGTATGCAACCACGGAGAAGGAGTTGTTGGCCGTAGTCTTTGCCATGGAGAAGTTTAGATCTTATGTTGTGGGTTCAAGGGTGATTGTCTACACCGATCACGCGGTTTTAAGATACATTCATGCAAAGAAGGACACGAAACCGAGACTATTACGTTGGATCTAGCTACTCCAAGAATTCGATTTGGAGATAGTAGACAAGAAAGGCATAGAGAACGGAGTAGCGGATCACTTGTCTAGGATGAGGATAGAAGACCTCGTCCCCATTGAAGACAAGCTTCCCGAAGAAAGTCTCATGGTTGTGAAGGTATTGAGAAGGGGGGTTGAAGCCGTGAATGGTATGGAGGATGCTAGTGGTCTACAAGATGAAAAGCTCCCATGGTTTGCGGATCTAGTCAACTACCTAGTTTGTGGGAAGGAACCGCCTTTGGATGGGTATAAGAAGAAGAAGTTCTTCCACGACGTTACTAGATACTATTGGGATGAGCCCTACTTGTACAAGTTGTGTTCGGATGGGTTGTATAGAAAGTGCGTAGCGGAAGAAGAAGTGCAAGGGATCCTACTCCATTGTCACGGGTCAAGCTATGGCAGACATCACGCATCCTACAAAACCGCTACAAAGGTCTTGCAATCCGGTTTTTGGTGGCCTTCGTTATTCAAGGATGCACACACCTTTGTCTCCACGTGTGATGCATGCCAAAGGAAAGGGAATATTGGGAGAAGAGATGAGATGCCCCAAAACCCAATCCTTGTGGTGGAGATGTTTGACGTGTGGGGCATCGACTTTATGGGACCTTTCCCGTCATCATATGGTAACCAATACATATTGGTGGCGGTCGATTACGTCTCCAAATGGGTGGAAGCCATTGCAAGCCCGACCAACGATGCCAAAGTCGTTCTAAAACTGTTCAAGTCCGTAATCTTCCCAAGGTTCGGAGTCCCAAGAGTGGTCATTAGTGATGGGGGCAGCCATTTCATCAACAAGGTGTTTGAAAGCTTACTAAAGAAGCATGGTGTGAAGCATAAGGTAGCAACGCCTTACCATCCTCAAACGAGCGGCCAAGTAGAAGTGTCAAACCGGCAAATCAAAGCCATACTTGAGAAGGCGGTTGGGGGTTCAAGGAAGGATTGGGCCAACAAGTTGGATGATGCTTTATGGGCATACCGGACCGCCTTTAAAACACCTATAGGGACTACACCATTCAACTTGCTTTATGGGAAGTCATGCCATCTACCGGTTGAGTTGGAATACAAGGCCCTATGGGCGGTGAAGCTACTTAACTTCGACATCAAGACCGCACAAGAGAGGCGGTTGATCCAACTTCACGAGTTAGAGGAGACTAGGCTCGATGCCTATGAGAGCTCGAGAATCTACAAGGAGAGGACCAAAGCATTCCACGACAAGAGGATTGTGCACAAGGACTTCAAGGTTGGGGACCAAGTGTTGGTATTCAATTCCCGGTTGAAGCTCTTTCCCGGGAAGCTCAAGTCAAGGTGGTTGGGTCCATTTGAGGTTAAGGAAGTAAGGCCGTATGGGGCCGTTGTGCTTGTTAACAAAGAAGGCCAAGATTTCATTACAAACGGCCAAAGACTCAAACCCTACCGGGCAGATCAAACCGTCGAGAAGGGAGGATCGATCCCCCTCGATGATGTCCCTCTAGCTTGAGAACGGTAAAAAAACGTCGAACTTAGTGACGTTAAACAAAGTGCTCTTGGGAGGCACCCCAAACTTATCATTGTACATATTTTCTTTTTGTTTATCTTTCTTTTCTATCTTTGCTAGATCTTTTTGATGTTTTTGTTGAGTATGCATAGGAGTTCAAAGGCAAAAAGGCGAATAACGAGCAGTGACACCGAGGAGTGATCTCGGTATGGACTTACCAAGAATAATACCGATGTCACAGATCGGTATCACAGCTCGGTATGGAAACAGGAGGAAAACTTCCTTAATACCGACGAGTGGTACCGAGGAGTGACCTCGGTATTGACCAATACCGAGGTGTGATACCGAGGAGTGACCTCTGTATATCGTGTAAAACGAGGACCAATACCGACGTCACAGGTCGGTGCCACAGCTCGGTATGGAAACAGGAGGAAAACCTCCTTAACACCGAGGTGTGACACCGAGGAGTGACCTCGGTATTGACCAATACCGAGGTGTGACACCGAGGAGTGCAATCGGTGTTCGCCGAAAATTTTGAAAAATTCGGACCTGATCCAGGTAAGATCCGACCCGACCCAGGTAAGTCTCCTTCTTCTTCCTCTTCCATGCGACCAGACCCAATTTTTTTACCTTCTCTTTCGCGATTTCAAGAGAGAAAATTCCCAATCTCCCTATTTTCTCAACCAAATTTGGTGATTCAAAGCCCTATAATCTCGATTTTCACTGCTCTTTTTGGATTTATCATCATTTCAAGCATCTAATCCAAATTCCCCAAGGTATTATTCAATTAAATTTTTGAAAACCATGATTTTGTTCTTGAAGAAACATTGCTTGAATATGGTTTGATATTGTTGTTCATTTATGCAAAGACCTTGGGGATGGTTTATCTATGCTTAAACTTGATGATTCATATGCAAGATTTTGAGAAATTGGGATTTTGTGAGTTAGGGATTGTGAATTGGGATAATTTGTTTGTTAGGTGCGAATTGTGACCTTCGTTCATTGCTCTAAGATAATCTTTTGGTGACCCCTTGTTGATTTGATAAGAATTTGTACCTATGCTCATGAATAGTCTCAAGCATATTTGTAGGTACAGTGTCGGACAAGGGCGCTCCATCGACACGGGCACGGACCAAGGTTTCAACAGTTAGGAAAGGGAAAGGAATTGCCCAAGCTACGGCCGCGAAAAAAGGAAAAGAGATTGCCAAAGCTAGTGCCAAGGCAAAAGCCAAAGCCACGACCACGGCAAGGGAAAAGGGGAAGAGAGTCGAAGAAGAGGTCGAGAGAGAGAACCCAAGTGGAGATGTCCCCATGCCGGGACGGACAAAGCCAAGTGAGCAAGAGTATTTCGACAAATTTTGCCTAATGAAATCCGAGCAAGGCAAATTTGTCGATACGGAGACAATGGAGAGAATGGGTATAAGCGACGAAGTGTGGGCTCTCTTTGAGAATATGGGGCTAAGGAAGTTCATGAGCATGAAACACGAAGCTACCAAGGCACTCACCGGCAAGTTCCTAGCCACCCTACGAGCTAAGTTCTACGACACGGAGAACGCAAACTCCGGATTTGGAGTTCTAAAGTTTGGACTCGAGGGAACAACCTACACCGTCAACTTCCACGAGCTTTGAGAGATATTCGGGTTTAAAGAAGAAGGTACTTACGGCGGGCAATACTTTGACTACCCGGCAAACGAGCTCCAAAATCTTTGGGCAACAATTGCAAGCGGGGAGTTTAAAGCCGGTGACTCTAAGAGTGCGAGCATAAGGCACCCGGCAATCCGGTACGCACACAAGGCGTTGGTCCACAATTTCTACCACAAGGTAGAGATTGACACGGTTACTACGGAGGAGATGGAATTGTTGGGGCTTGGTCTAACGCCTATCCTACCCGTTCTCGCAAACGGTATGGTATTCGAGGGCCCGGAGAGAATTCCTTGTCTCGCAACTCTCTTGGTGAGACACTTGTTCCATTACCGGGATTGGGATTGGAAGACAAAGTCGAAGAAAGCCGCTATTTGCCTCGGTTGGGTGATAACTCCAATTCTCATGGCAAAGGAGATCAAAATAGCACTTGGCCAATATGATTGGAAATCTTTGGATATGGCATACCTTTCCAAGGTTAAGTTCTTCAAAGGATACATCGAAGGAAAGATGGCTTACAACCTCCAACTCACCGAGACATCCTTGGCACAAATCTCCTTACCCAATCCCGCAATCACCAATTTCCATGACCCAAGGAACGTCATGTTCATCCCTCCACAAGAGTACCTCTACAACCCCACCGTCGACCCACCTATGCAAGCGTTCCGCAAGATAACACAACGGAGAACCGCTATCGAGGAGCCAATTGACCTCGACGAGGGAGGACCCAATGAGTCATCACCCGAGACCGTCTACGGTAGTGAGCGCTACCACTTTGACCCCTATGATGGGGCTATCACTAGCGAAGCCACAAGACACGCTCACCACCAAACTCGTCTTCTCCAACGAATGTGCAAGTGGCAAAACAAAAACATGAAGAAGATGGTCAAAACGATCAAGTCTTTGAAGAAGACGGTGAAAGCCATGGGTCGAACCATCAATGAGCTAAAAGACGGAGGTTGTGGAGCGAGCTCATCAAGAGCCGGTGAAGGAGGAGATGTCGTCACGGATGCTAACCTCGCGCCTCGAAGAGATGATTGGGAGCTAGCCATTGGCTCTAGCCGTCCCACGGCCCGACCGGAAAAGGCAACAAAGAGGAGAGCGATGCGGTCTCCGTCTCCCGTATCAAGTAATCCATCCTACTCAATGGGGTCTACATCCCCATCTCCAAGCTTCTAGGTACGAATCCAAAACTCTTGTATATATTTTCTTTTAAGTCTTGCATTGTATAGCTATCTCTTGTTTTTGGTCCTTTCCTTTGATTTATTTCACACCGAGACGGTGTGATTTAAGTTTGGGGGAGGGACCGGTATCTAATAACATTTGTTTTTGTCTTATTTTATATTTTCATCTTGAGTCTCTTGCATCTAAGGTATAGAAAAACCAAAAAAATTTGAAAAATTTTGAAAATGAAAAGATAAAAAGAAGTCATTTAGGATGCATTTGCACTTCATATAGGATTGAGTGTAGAATGCATAGCACGTAGATAATGCATTGCATGCGCATTAGGAGCTAGAATGATTCCCCTTTGCGAAGTATTGCTTTAAGAGTTTAAGTCCTATGCTCTAGATCTCGTGTGCGAAATTAAGGTCGAACCATGTTTGGATTTCATGTCTCATTACTTAGTTCTTAGCCAAAGCAAGTTGATTTGAGTCCATTCCTACTTAAGTGATAACCATAATTCGACATTGTAATTATCATGTTTGTGCATTGCATAGTGAATGCATGGTTACCACATACATATTTGGGCTATCTTATTCGCTTTGCCACTCTCTTGTTAGTCCGAATAGCCGATTCTCATCATTGGAACGGTTAACCACTCCCTTAACCCAACCTCTTTTCAAGCCAAATGCTACTTGTGAGTGATTGTGAGGCCTTTTTCGAATCAACTAGGCAAAAAGTGTTGAGTTTAGAACGACAAGGAAAAACTTCCATGTAGAACTAGCTCGGCATAAATGAGTTAGACATAGGATAAGGCTAGATAGGTTGGGAACTTGGGACAAGGTAGAAAGAAGAGATTGCGGGAATGAGAAAAAGGGATGAAGAAGAATAGGGGATAAGCAAAAAGCTTGAAACGGTTGGCTATATTCGTTTATGGAAAAAGCTCTAAGTGAAAAAGAAAAGAAAATAGTCTCTAGTCTTCAAAAGAAAGAAAGAAAGCCAAAAAGGCTAAAGCAAAGAAAAGAAACAAGAGAGACTAGAGAAAATAAAGAAGAGCTAAGTAAAGAAAAATGTTGAAAGCCAAACCGTTTGGTGAAGAAGGAAATCCCCTAAGTGTTTAAGAAGAGAAGGAAAGTGAGATGATATGAGTAGTGAAGGCAAAATGCCTTGAAAAAAAAAGGGTAGCTTAGGAGGATCTTCATTGGGGTTTAGAGATTAGGGGTCAAGTTCGATATGGGACATTTGGGTAGATGGAAGTCAACCTTGTATGCATCTATTGGGCTTTACTCTTAGCATTTTGCATTAGTTGATTCCTTTTGAGAGAAACCCTCGCTCGGAAACCGTCACTTGTATCGAGATCACCTTTATCTCGAAACCTCTACCCTAGCCAAATGCATTCACTTGCCTTGCATAAGCATGATTCACTTGGAAAAAGTCTAATAAATGTTAAAGGATTTGATGATTTGAAGGTTTGTTGAGATTTGAGCTTGGTTCATGTAAGGATGAGC
Organism: Eutrema yunnanense; assembly: GCA_002933935.1. NCBI lineage: Eukaryota > Viridiplantae > Streptophyta > Magnoliopsida > Brassicales > Brassicaceae > Eutrema > Eutrema yunnanense. The sequence goes on along the minus strand of PKML01056125.1, from coordinate 68,985 downwards.
ATGGCTAACCCCTTTTGAGTTGACATGTTTGATCATACTTTAGAGTTCGCACTTGGACTTGAACTCTTTTAGTGATGCTTTTGCTCGAGGACAAGCAAAGAAGTAAGTTTGGGGGAATTGATATCATCATATTTTGCATCATTCTAGCATCCATTTCACTTAGGTTTCAAGTCATTTACATGTAGTTCATGATATCTCTTTAGCATTTTAGTCATTTTAGGAGTCTAGTGTGTCCACATTTAGTCCTAGAGAGTCCTTGCATGTTTTGGATCGCATTTCAGGTGCTAAAGAGGAGATTCGAGACCCGAGGAGAGGAGACGGAAATCGTACCGACGTCACTGGTCGGTATTGGTGCTCGGTATCAAAAGCAGAGGAGTTGCACCGAGGTCACTACTCGGTGACCTCGGTGCAACTGATCGGTATAGCCCGACGGAGGAAAACAGCCACAATACCGACGTATAACACCGAGGAGTGACGTCGGTATCGAAGCTTCAGGGGATTGTACCGATGTCACTGCTCGGTGTCACTGCTCGGTGCTGCCACAGGAAGAAACCCGGGGGGAAAAATCCTTAATACCGAGCAACGATACCGAGGAGTGACCTCGGTATCCACTGAAGAACAACATCTCCTCAATACCGATGCCACTGCTCGGTACTCCTCGTCGGTATGCTAACCCAGGTCCAATACCGAGGTGTTACACCGAGCAGTGACCTCGGTATTGGCCAAACCAGAACTCTTTATCCATTTAAACCGGGTCGGTACCCGGTTTGTCCCGGGTCGACCCGGTTCGTCACTATTCACTATTTAAGCCCAAAAACCTAATTTGGAGGGGCTAAGTCTTTTCTTAAGCAAAAACCCTCTCTAAGAGTGATTTGTAAGAGATTGATCCTTTTAATTTATGCAATTTGAGTATTGTTTTCTTGATTGAATCCATCTATCTTCTACTTTCTAATCATCCAATCATCTTGATCATGAGTTTTAACACTTCTTTTCTTGGATTTGTTAAACCCATGATGATTAGTGAGTAGTCTTAAGGACCTTGGGATAAGGTAGATTAGGGTGATCTAGGATTTGATTAGTGGTGTTTAGGGTTAGATAATCTTATATTCCTTCTTGTCTAGAGTCCCTAATGCTAGATCTAGCTTGAAAGAGTGGATCTAGATCACAAGGCATTTCATGAACACCAAGTGTTTGATGAAATGCCAAGACCAACTAGACAAGAGATTTATGTTCCTAACCTAAGATATTAGTTGTTTAGGGCATATCTTTGGTTGATCATGTTATGATTCTTAATGCTTGCTAGTTGTTAATCCACAAATGATGATTTGCTAATGGACTTGATAATTAGCATAGTGATTAGTTGCTTGAAAGAGAACTAATCTAGATTAGAGATCTATTACCTAGGAATTAGCTTCTTGAGTAAATGAACACCACTAATTGGACTTGGATCACCTTATATCATTAACCTTATATCTTGCTCCGCTTTTGTTATTTGGATCACAAATCGTTTAGTTATTACTTCGCTTAATTTGAACTTGAATACTTAATCACCAATTACCATATTTAGCTTAAATTACTTATGAACCTTGCATTCTTAGTGTTTAGAACAATCCCGATTATGGATTAATAACCTTCTTACTAGATCGTATTGGGATATTGATACTTCCTAGAGACTAAAAAGTATTGTATCAGTATTGAAGCCATTGACCACATGCTCACCTTCTACCCAACCCATCATTCGTCTCACAGACGATAATGCTACCCCGACGACTAGTTTTGACTCAATCACTAAAGAGACACCAATCTTTGAGGTACGGAAAAACTCGTTGTTATGACCTACATTTACGAGACGTTGGGCAAGATTTTAGTCAATAGATTAAATTTTCATATATATATCAACAGGGGGACCTTGGTTGTCAACTAGATGTTGATGGAGGGGATCATGTGCGTTTCAATCCCCCTTATTTAATTGTTTAATTACTTGGGTTTCAGTTTCCTCTGCCTCACCAATTTTGTTGCCTTTTTTACATCACAGTCCCCATTTCTGAACCAACATGGATTACTGTTAAACAGTAAGAACGATAGAGTTTTACAATCCACCGAAGATGCCGATCCAGAAATCTCCCATGATCAATTCCTTTCATATTCCAGTTTTCCTAAACGTCCCTGTAGGTTGTTTTCATTCACGCCGGTTGTTTTTTGCCCGCAGAAGGAGTTGTATCACCTGTCCTGCCAAAGTTCCCCCACATTGATGGCATACCAGATGTGGGAGCTTCAACATGGCAACCAGATCAACACGACCTGGCAGATGGAATTATCACCAACACCCTCGCTCACTTAAAGGCTGACGAAGAACAGGGTCTGCTGAATCAGCACAAACAACATGTTGTTCTTTTCCCCAATTTATGTACTCGTTGCTCTTTAATCCAATTGTTACATAATTTGGAATACACATAGGTGTTTATAAAGTACCCTTATTAAGTACCCTTATTAATTAATTTACTTAACTAATACTTTGTAATTAATTTACTTAACCAATTCTTTGTAATTAATTTACTTAACTAATATGCTATACAATACATGGCAGGAAGAAGGATACACTGCCATGGACACAAGCGACGGACCTAACCCAATTGTGGAAATAACTACCAGTAATGAGGTAATATTCCAACAACAAATCTCGCCCATACGGTCTTTCTCTTCATGTATTCGCCTAACCAAATGAACATCCCACACTGCATGGTCATGGACAGCCCACAGATGGACATTCCAGATATGGACAGCCAGTGGATGGAAAAAACGCAGATGGACAGGGCGGAGCCCGTCAGGGCTGCTGGTCAATCATCCCTTGGGTAGCTTGTCAGTTAATTGGCCAGTCATTCCATGGATCGCACATGGATAAACCAACTGCCATGGTCCCGGCCGATGGACGCTGTTTGGTGGGAATTCCCAAGGTAACAAATGATTTCAAACTACATCAACTAATTTATTCCTCTTTCAGGATAACCCCCTCAACCCGATTGCTATACAATACATGGCAGGAAGAAGTAGATTGCAATGCCATGGACACAAGTTATTGGGCTCCCCAAATTCTGGAAAAAATACCGAGTAATGAGGTAATATTCCAACATCAAATCTTGCCCTACCAAATTCTTAATCAATCCCCTGCTCAAGCACATTTTCTATCCAAATCAACATCCCTCCCAGCCTGGTCAAGGACAGCCCAGAGGTGGACAGTCGGGTTGTGGACAGTTCAGAGGTGGACAACAATACCATGGACAGCTCGCAGATGGACGGGACGTATCTGGTCAGGGCGCAGCTGTTCACCCAGGAGATGGCCAGGTGGTTGGCCAATCACCCCTTGGGCAGCTATCGCATGGTCAACTTCATATGGTCAATCCTACTCTCCCTGTGACCAACGAGGTTCCCCTGGATGTTCTGTCCCTGTTGGATACGGAAAACATAATTTCACTAGTTCAAAGCCCCGACACTCAATCAGCAGTTGACGAGGACCAACCCCATGAGGAGGCAATTATATTTTTACCAGCAATCATTTTTCCCGAATCTGTTTTTCATTCGAACTCTAACACACGCTTTTTTGACCCGACAAAACACAACCCTCTCTTAACCACCTCCTGGATGTCAGCGATTCATCCCCTCCACCTGAAAGGCAGCGATTCATCCCCTCCACCTGAAAGGCAGCAGCACTTCCCTTCAATCAAAGAACAACAACTTGCGGAAGTTTGCCGGTTAAACCAAAACAGCTGTTGGGAAAACCTCCTGCCGTATACTGCTCCTGAGGGATATCAGTTGTTCCATGCAACACCATCTGCATGCTTAAAAGTGTAGGTCCTTTAATTTTATTCATTTTTCCCATTAAACACTTATGCCATTTACTAATATCATGATTTATTTGTGCTCAGTAAACACTTGACCGCGGGTCACTACGAATTTGACAATGAGTTCCTCTTAACTCTCACCAATCCCCAAGAATGGATCTCAACTCTGGTATATCATTCATACACTTGGTTGTATACATTTACACCCTTGCAATCAAATTTCCTGTTTTTTTAGAGGTTTTTATGTGTGTTGCTATTTGTTGTCCTCCTCTAAAACAAACGCAGCACATGGAGGTTCTTATGTCATTGCTTGGAAATCGGCACACCAGAATACTGGGAATCAAACGTTCCTCCTTTGCTTCCCCATGGCTAATCAACCACCTACAAGGGAAATACCGCTCTTTGAAGGCTGCTAAAGACAAGAAAAGGCACCGATGAGATGATAAGCTTTCAAGATTTGTCAACGCCCCGGGGCAGAAGTGGCTTAAGGATATTGACACCGTATATGCTCCGATGATTTGGGATGACAAACATTGGGTTGGACTGGCAATATACCTGCCTGGCTGGTTTGTAGAGGTATTGGATCCATTACCTTCCCTATTCTCCGAGAGAAAATATGCCAAAGCCATGGAGCCTGTTCTTGGGTTTCTCCCACACATTGTCCAAAAGCTGTGTCCAACCAAAGCCACAAAGGAATATAGTCTCAAACCTTTCACTTGTGGACACGTTCTAGGCCTCTATGAAAATATTAGAACTGGCGATTGCGGTCGGGTGGCACTTAAGTTCTTTGAGTTGCATGCCCACGGGGACCCTCATCCAGGTATGGCTGGAATAACTGATGATATAGTGGATGCATTCAGAAAGCAGTATGCCATGGGGATTTACCAGGAATTAGTTGTTCCGCTTTACGCTCCTTCAGCCTCTGCTTAGACCCTCTCATTCGGATCTATTTCTTTTTATCTATGTTTGTATATTGGCGGCTGCGTTTTTGTACTACCTAAGGTCATGTAGTTCCTTTGCTACCTAATTATCGACCATCGTATGTCCAACTCTTTAAGCATCTTTAATCTTTGATGGTCAGTACTCGTCTACGATTTGTTAGCAAATTTATTTTCATTAGCGACTTTAGATCTTACAGATGTTTCTGTTCCTTTCGTCACTTTTGGGGATTGATGATTATCGTGGATCATGGGGAGACACTGTGTTTACACTTGTGTTAGTGAAACATTAGTAGATATAATTAGGTGGCTAGTGAAGCGTGGTTACTTATTATGTTATGTTAGTCCGTAAGAGACCACTCTTTTAGGGGTCGACAATTTTTGGATTGCTGTCTGTGGATAGTACTCGAGTTATTAGTAGCTAGAATTATGTGGCTACTAAAGCGTGGTTTCTTATGTGATGTTAGGATGTGTAATTGCATAGTGTAATGAACTCCATTTTCCAAATCAAATAAGAGTCCATTCAAAGGACTCAGATATTGTGATAAGTATTATATTTCTTATACTTTTACGTAGTTAATAATGTAAAATAATAAAAGAGAAGAAAGAATAAATGTTCTAAGTTTTAAGAGCTCATTTAATAAAAGAATTAAAGAAGGGTTAACTGTCGTTCAATCTCCCGGCATGGCTTGCTCAATGGACACGTCGCTTAGTGTTTTAAGTTTTTTATTGATTTTGTTCTAATTGTTTTTTGGTTTTTAACCATGTCTTGTTCATTTATAACCATTTTATGGGTTGCTCAATGGTCACGTCAAAACCAGAAGTCATCTTCTCCAATGGACATCTGTGTTCGTGTAAACAAGATATTCTCCCCAACTTTCCTTCGCATATAAGCTTTTAACTACCTTTTCCCCATGTTCTCTCGCCCAAAAAAACTTCCAAAAAAAAAATTACAAAGCTCCCAAATAAATTTCCATGGAAAATCAATTCACCCTTCATACGTTGACTAATGATCTCTTAAACGAGTTTCTAATCCGGGTCGGGAGTTTGTCCATTATTGATTTGTCTTCATGCAAGATTGCTCTAAGGGAGTTTAACGAACTCTCTCACCAGCCCCACTTCCTGAAAAATGTCGACCTTTTTTTTATGCAATGCCCTAATCGTTTGCCTGGACCAGAGATCACAACATTTCGTCTTTCTTGCCTCCAACGGGGTAACCCATCAACACTTCTATTGAAGGGCCTTTCGCATTTCTTCCGCCTTCATATATTAGATGAAGGCCTTGTTATGCTCGGTTAAGGCGCTAACCGAGGTGGCATGATGGCCAAGTATTGTTTCCACATGCTTCGTTTAGTCATGGACGCCAACCCTATGGGCTTCTCCAAATTCGCTCTCATCCCCCGTGAAGATGCTGTGAAACTGAGAACGGCCATAGCAGACTCCAATAGAAGAGCCTGGACATTTCTCCTACTGGTAGAGTTTGTGCAACGCAAACAAGATTTGCAAAATACTCTAGCCGACTTGAAATGTGGATGTTTAAGACACAATTGGGGATGGCATGCTGATGAGAAGGTTTGTAACTCTTGCGTTTGGAAACAAGAGGCTTCTCTTTACTGCGAAACATGCCGGCTCATGTTCTCGAATGGCCTTATTAGTTTACCGCTGTATGCATTTTATCTTGGCTCTAACAAACTTTTTTGGGACCACCTGTTTTTGGTAGGCTTTATGTATCTACTGCCTTTCTTCTTAATTCACAGATTGGTATTGGTTTTATGATTCGAATGGACTTTGGCGAGGGTGATGTTTGTACTTACCATTGATTCTCCAACTTCTACACCCTGAATTTTATTATAGCTAATTCACCAACCCGTGCATATTACACACTTGTCCACTAATGCCCAAAAAATGCATCCATTCCATTTTTCTAATATTAGCTTAATGGACAGAGTTTTGCAGAAAATGGTCACATTTATTAACACCGCTGTCCATTGGCCATAGTTCTTGTAATGGACATAGTTCATGGTAATAGAGGAGGGTCTCCGAACACACTTGGGACAGTAGCTTTTGGACAGTAACGTGTGGGTACAAGCTAGGGGATGCTAACCTTAGGATAGTCATATTTGGGTACAAACTCGACCACAACCTAGAGGAGTGTCTCCGAACACACTGGGGACAATAGCTTTTGGATATTATTATGTGGGGTACAAGCTAGGGGATGATAACCTTTGGATAGTAATATTTGAGTTCAAACTCAACCACAGTCGATGGTGGCTACCATATGTTGGATGCGTCCAAGTCGGTAACATATTTTGGTTACTGTTCTTCTGGGTAATGATTTTGCCAGGCAAGTTCGTTGCTAACTAGACGTGGTTAGACATCGTGGATACATGGAATGCATGGTTTTAACTAACTATTATTTGGAGAAGCCCATTGATTACACAGTTCGCATACACCCTTTTCTAATATCAGCTTAATGGACAGAGCTTTGAAGAGAAATGGTCACATTGATTAACACCGCTGTCCATTGGACATACTTCTTCTAATGGACATAGTTCATGGTAATAGAGGAGGGTCTCCGAACACACTGGGGACAGTAGCTTTTCGATAGTAACCTTTGGATAGTAATATTTGGGTTCAAACTCGACCACAACCGATGGTGGATGGCCGTTCCTGGCTAACAAATTTTGGTTACTGTTCTTCTGGGTAATGATTTTGCCACACAGGTTCGTTGCTAACTTGACGTGGTTATACATCGTGGATACATGGAATGCATGATTTCAACTAATAAAGTTCGCATACACCCATTTGATTACACAGACACAGTTAAAGAGCTATCTATGCACGGAAAAAACAATAGCAAGCAATCAGAACTACTACCCAAATCAGCATGGTCTTCATGAACCGTATATCTCCTTCCATTTCAGAAACACCCTTCTCATATCCTAATACATTGCTTTTAAGTTCTTCGCACTTCTTCTCATATCCACGAATAATGTCTTTCATGAGATCAATCTCCTTGTCAGATGAACGAAGAGCATCTTTCATGTCATCTATCTCCTCAATCATCGACTCATCCGTCCATTTGAACAAATGGGTTTTGTCCTTACAAAAAAAAAACCATTCGCGACTTGTAAAGCACTGATCTGATTTCATAGTCCTTAACACTATGAATTCAACAATATTTCCTAATGCTTACCGTTTCAGATCCATTCCGGCAACAATGAAATAACCTTCCAGGATTTTTAGTTGTGGTTGAAGTCCTTATCACAGAAAATTCGCCACAACGACATGCGATTGGAAATCCTCTTTCTCCTACACGAACACCCCACCTCATGCTAACACTCAACCCTGCAGATTCCCCATCCGGTAGACCTCTTTTTTAACAATTCTCGCGTTTTGAATTGAAGTCAGAATTAATGTAACTATAAACGTACCTGAATTCGCGGAAGAAGCTTTCTGATTCGATGATGTACTCATTCTCCTCTCTCTTCTATGGGAAAAAAACCCTACCCCCAAATTTCAGATCGCGGCCGACGAAGATGATGATGTCGTAACCCTTTTTTAATTTTTTTAGTCCAACTATTTAATACCCAATACCTTTATAATCACAAAACGACCTCGTAATTGGTTACGGATTTCAAATTCCAGTCATGGGATGTTGGATTCGAAATGTTGGATGCATAAAGGTGGATGCACTTCTTGTGATTGTTTATGTGGGAAATAAGAGGATTTCAAATCTTCTATAATCTACAGAATGTGGAAAATAAGGAATGTTTGTCTGTCTTTGAATGTTTCAACATATTCGTTTATATTCACCACTGTTCAAGAAATTAAATTATATCAACAAATTAAATGTTTCTTTCTATTTCTGGGTCATTATCGTCTTTTCGACATAACTTTTAGGGTAAAAACCCATCTCCCGTTTTCCGTATAAATTGGATCTACCAAATTTCTCGGCGCAACCAAACGTAATCCCCGCTGCAGTAGTCATGCCGGAGTTTCTCGCCGATCGATCATCAGATCATGGCAGCCTTGACTCCATGGAGATTTTCGCCGCCCGAGGCATCCCGGCCCTCTGTTATTGTGGCGAAGACGCTGTGGTCATTTCGCAACCAGTTGGTAACCCTTGTATAAAATACTTCGGCTGTCCCAGGGGAGAGGTAACTTCAAATTCTCCATTGTTATACCTTAAATTTGTGTAAATCTGTCTTCCATGGATAATTATATTGTGTCTCCTGAAGTTCGGTTCCTGCGACATGAAGAAATGCTTGGATGAGGCACTTATTGAGGAGATAGCTGACATCACCAAAGAATTGGATGACCTCAGGGATCATCTACAAGATACTCGTGCTCAGCTTCAATCGATGCTGGGATTACTATCTCAAGGTGGTCAAGACTACAATGAACTATATTGTAAGGTTATGGAGCTTCAACATTTGTCGGGGGTTGTTGTGGAGGATTCTCAGTTTGGTCGTCTCAGCAGGGGTCCATATAACAAGGAGAAGATTGTGGTGTTCCTCGCCGGCGTTTCCCTAGCTTTTCTTATGCTTATTGCCCTTATTATCCCTGCTAAGTAGTTTCGCTTCTTTAAACTCATGCATTATCTAACCCCATTATCTATGTAGCAACAATCTCGTTTCCTAACTTCTGGGTTGTTAACTACGTCAGGAAACCATTTTTGTAGAATGGGCTCTTTTGATATGGATGCATCCAAACTGGACAATAACTTATGGACTACCAATTACTTAGAAGCTTTTACATCAGTCGTTAGCAAACATATGAATTGCCAATCAAACTAAAAAGTCCACTTGCTATACAGTGCCTGTCGATCCTACTTAGTGGATACCTGGTCACACTCTATTGGATACTGCCTGGTGGATATCGGCCATTGGATACCTGCTACTATCCAAGTTTTGGAACATCCACGTTTGTCAACATTATAGTCCCAGTTTATTAACTTAGGCTAAAAATCGCAAGCCATTTGTTCCTGTTTCATAGATTAGGGGTCTAATTATGTGGTTACAGCTTACTGGATACGAAATTATGGATACGAGATTTGACCCTGCTTCAAGCTTAGGGGTCTAAATATGTGGTTACATCTTACTGGTTACTGCCTACTAGATAGCGCCTCTTCGTTATCGACTACTACAATACATATTAGTGGATGCTTTTTTTTAAACATCCATGTTTGCCAGCATCTGCTCACGTATTATTAACATCTGCAAACAACAAACATCCATTTCTGCTTAATTTAACAACTGCAATAAACAAAATCTGCAAACAACAACAACAACACATACACAACATTGACAAAATCTCAAAAAATTTCATGCAGACAAATACAAATTACTAAATCTCCATTCCAAAGTTTTCCCAAAACACTACCTCCATTCCAAAGTTTACAGACATTCCTACTTCCATTTCGAAAATACTACTTTCTCTTAAGAGTTTGCAAAACAACATCTCTCACCGCCAAAAAAACAGTCCCACTACCAACCACCTAAGTCTTAAGAGTTTGCCAACAAAAGTAATACCCCCACATCTGGTGCCCTTGTTCAGCACTAGCTTCATATTGGATTGCAGCACCTGGTTCTGTTGTGTCCTGATATCCCACACCTGGTGCATTTGTTCGGAACTGTCTTCTTCACCCGTGTAACCTACCAAAAATTATACATACCCTTAGTTTTACAGCACTGCACATGAAAGTACAACACCAAAGCCAATTACTTACGGGAAATTCACCGGTCGATGGATAACGTAATTCCTTTGGCCTGCCAGATGGCCTTCTTGTTTTTGGAGGCAACAAGTGAATACTGCCCACCTTTGGAGGAATCTATACATATCTTGGGTCTCCTTCTGGGCAAATTACCTCTTGATAAGTTTCTGCCCAAGTACCAGTTTTGTAACACTCACCCACCAAAATACCATAAGGAAGGCCCACCGAGTCAGCAGCCAACAACGAATGCCCACAGGGAAACTATAATTTCTGATACACCTGATATATCATGGTTTTTACTCCATTTAGGCCATGATANATACCATAAGGAAGGCCCACCGAGTCAGCAGCCAACAACGCATGCCCACAGGGAAACTATAATTTCTGATACACCGTACAAGAACACTTACGGTCATTTAATATTACATGGTGCTTTTACCAAAATTCCCTTGAATCTCGACACTCTAGGCAGAGACATTATTAATCTTGCTCCCTATTGTCATTTTCATATTAGTTGTCATCTGTTTATCAACCTCTGGAGTCACAATCCCTCTATGTTTAGTTGATTTCTTCCGCCTAGCAGCAAACCATCTTGTCATCATTCTCTGAATAAAAGTCAATAGCTCAATGATTGGGGAATTCCTTCCTTCGAGCAATGCCTTGTTAAGAGTTTCCGCAATGTTACTCGTCACCATATTATAACGATCACTTGGGAAATATGCTCGTGTCCAACTAGCTATACCTACTTTCTCTAGGTAACGTGCACAGTCCCCATTCAGTGCTTTCACCTTCCCGTATGCCTACCTGAATTCTCCAATACTAAATGCAAATGCAGCCCTTACAACCAACTTTGTCAGCCCCTTGTTTTTATACCTAGATGTTACATTCCTTTGAAGATGAACAATACAAGCTGCATGATGTGCTTTTGGGTATACAGTTTTCTTGGCTGTCTTAATGGACTGATGCCTATCAGAGATGATGGTCAGTCTATTGCTATCTGCAAGCAAACGCTCCAACACCTGCAGGAACCATATCCACGCAGCATCATTCTCACTGTCAACAACTGCAAAAGATAGCGGAAATACTTGGAAATTAGCATCTTGGCCACTCGCAGTTAGCAAAACTCACTTGTATTTACCTCCCAAATGTGTCCCATCTAACACTACTACGTGCCTAACCCTCCTAAAGCCAACCAGTAAGCACCAAATGAGAGGAACACATACTTGAATCTAACCAATCCATCCTCATCAACTTCTATCTTCAACTCAGTGACAGTCCCTGGATTTGCAAGCTTGAGCATATGGAGATATTCCGGCAGTTTCTAAAACGATTCATCTTCAGATCCTCTCACTCCCACTATAGCACTTTCCTTCTCTCTATAACACTTCATATATGAAGCGTTCATACGCAGATCTTCAAGTACAAGTCGCTGCAATTCCCTAGCCTTTGGACATTTCACAGGATCCCCATACTTCGCCCGATAAACAGCAGCTATGACACGGGACGAGAGCCTAGTTCTGAATGCCTGTCGCGTTTCAATATCACACGTATGTTCAAGCTGTGCCTTTTTAATCACGTAACACGAGCTGTCATTTACTTCTTTTGCAAACATACGCCACTCACAACGTTTATCTAAACAACTAAAAACAAAGTTGTGACGCCTTGTTTTGCTCTGGTAAAAACGGAAAATTTCCTTAATTGCATATATAGCAAGCGCTATCTTACAGTCTTCCTTTGACGCATACACCTTCCCTACTCTAATGCCTTCCTCCCCGCCAGGAACATCGAGGTCTGGAATATCAGCATTGTCATAGAGCGTGTCGTCAAACATCGGGGGGATGTCGAAATCCTCATCGTCCAATGCTGCCAGTTTATTCACCACCTGTCCATTACCACCATCCCCTCGATCTTGACCACCGCGAGTCGTCCATCCAAAGGGAGTGGGTCTGTCCTCTTTCTCTTTGTAAATTGGAGGAAATTCAAAAGCATCATTTCTAGAGCCCAATATTTCTTCACCTACACCTACACCATCCCATGTTTTATCTGCCGGATCTACTGGGTCGCACATTACCTCCGCTGCATTAGAACCGCCAAACTGATCATCAATAAATGGTTCCCAAAACTCTTTGTCATACTCATGAGTCATAACATCATGCGAAGCTGTTTCTCGAGGCTCATCCTCATCACTATCCGTCTCCAGAGTTTCACCATCACCTTTACTTTTTGCCCCCTCCATCTTATAACTTCCCTCTAATATCTCAGCACGTCGTATCAGCTCATCATCTTCCTCGCTTACAGTCTGCCCGCTAGACCCATTCCAAAAATTCCTCTTAGAGCCACTACCATCTTCATACCCAAACTGTCGTTTTCTCAAAACTGGAGTTCTCATCCCATCATCAGCTAAGTCAATAAACACTTTTGTAGGAACTGAACTTTTGCCCCTTGAAATAGCTCTCAAATAGTCATTCTGGTTACTTCTTCCAGAAACAGGAGTGTCATAACCATACATAAATAGTGTCTTCTCCCCGCTAACCCCACCATAATTAACACTCCCAAAACTTCTTCTCGTCACTGGAGTTTTAAACCCGCTTCCACCACAATCCGTTTCAGCCGTGACACTCCTCTCACGTTCACCTTCAAACTTAGCAAAAAGATTCATAGTAGCTTGAAGCCGAAAATATTGCAGGAAGAAACCAATTGCACCTTCGTTTGTTACCATCACAAGAGGAGTTGTGATGCCTGTAGCTAGTTCCATGCTATTAGGGGGCCAATAACTCAATGTAACAGACACTCCTTCCCCGCCATCACCATAAAATTCCCTCATAACAATTTTTTTCAACTCCTCTAAAAAAATACTTGCCCGTAGTGCAACTATCCTTGACATCTTCTCTGTATCTATGAGAAAATCCCACTTCCCTTCTTTCGACCAAATCCACTCTCCACTTATGACCATACATTGCTCATCCATCCCTTCAACAACAAAACACTACATTTAATTATTCTGTTCTCAATCAATAAATCAACAATCTGATTGCAGTAGTTCAACTTCAGCAAGAAAACCAAGGAAACTAACCTTTCCAAATTCTTTCGCCCTCATTGCTAAACGACGTTTTGAAGACTAACTTCAACAACCTAAACCAACTTTAAACACCTAATCCAAACAACACTCTAATCTAGCTCTAGGATGTAACGTTTATCTACCCCCAATACAGCTGTCTTATTCCCAGCCATAGGATCAAAATCATTTACTGCCCCAACATTAAAAGCATTTACTGCTTCGTGAGACCCATAGTTTTTACAAACAACCATCCACAGCTACATGGTTCTAAACCTTCATCCATCACAGCTAATCCACCAAAATATTACATATTTTTGCCTAACATGAGCTTTCGCGTTGGCAAAGGTAATAACCCCCCATGTACCTGGAATTATTGAACAGTTCTTCTAACGGCATTCACCTTCACCTATCCATTGTGTTCCGCCCAATCTAACTATTAACCTAACCATCCATAATACCTACAACCATCAACTTCTAACCATCGTCACTTTTAGTTCATACATTCCCATGTTCGAATATAAGCAAACCATCCATAATACATCCAACCATCGAATATTGACCACCCTTTCAACACCGTTAGCTGTATCATTTGCTGGGTTTCATCAATCGACTTGTCCCGAGATGTTGTCTTCACATGTTGAATGACTACATCCATCGACTGTACACTATAGATCCATCCATCAATCCCTGTTTGAACTTCATCAATAAACTAAATAGGAAAAATATAACTACCCAGTTTCCGATAAACGGCCGCCCTGTTTCAATTTTGGATTTATACCCAACCCGACTTCCTTCCCGATTTCTGAATTGCCTCGCCGGTCCGTCTTTGTTTTTGATTCAACTTTCTTTTTCGAATCCGCTAAACCAGAGAACTCAGATCGGTGGGATTTCGATTTCTGGGTTACTCAAAACGTGGGTTTCAGATCGATTGGATTCCGATTTTGCCTCGCCGTAGTTTTCACGCCAACCTGTCGGGATAGTAACGACGACCGGAATAACCCTATTTATTGAAAATTAACTGAGGGACGATTTCGGTTTTTCACACACATGAACAGGGGAAAAAGGATCTTAAAAGTTAAATGTGCCTTTTTTGAAACAAAAAGTGAAAAATGTGTCTTTCACTGTAATTCACCCTTAAACAAATCACAAAAAAAAAAACAAGAGAGAGGGTTAAATGTGTCTCATTTGAGACACCCAAAAAAAATTGAGACACCCAAATCATACATGGCAATTTGTTATTGGTCTAATTTTTTTTTAAAACATAATTATTTAATTAAAAAAAAATTGGATGTTTCACTAATGCAGATGCTCTTAGTTCATTGGAAAAGTGGCAGTAATTTTGATTTATGAAACTATAGTAGTCTTCCATTGATTTCTTACACGTTTTCTTAATTTCTAAGTCAACATAATTTAGTTTTGGACAAATATTTCTATACAATATGAGTTTGTAAAGATAAATATCTCCTTTCAACTTGGAGTATGAATTCTTTTTATGTAGAATTTATTAAGAAAACCTTAAAACTCTTTTTGCCGAAACAATAATAATAGTTCTGTTACTAATCGTTGGAGATTTGCATGGTTTGTCATTTATTTTAGGTTGAATTAATTTTTTTTAGTATTTTTAAAATTTATTTAGTTTTTTAGCACAGACGAAAAATGTTAGAAATTTAACTAATATTTTTTAAAATGTTAAAAATTTAACAAAACCTTAAATAAGTGACAAACCATGCAAATATATCATAATTGTTCGAATGTTAAACAATATAACCGATACACATATTTAAAGATATACACTACATGTACATAATGTTGACATAGTCATGGTTAATTAAAGATGACTTAATTGCACCATTTGTCACTTATTTATAACTTCCTCACATTTTTGTCACTTTTTTTGTCTTTTTGTGGGTTAAATGACGATTTTACCCTCTCTCCTACTGGTTTGTATACCGTACACAGTCTAATTCGTCCAGTAATGTAAGGGGTAAGGCCAGAAAATCAACGGGTAAATAATAAAATAAGTGTTAGTTTGTAAATTAAGTTGAAAAATTGCTAAAAATTATACAAAACTTTAAGAAAGTGACAAATGGTGCAAATCACTCATTAAAGATCTTTCAAAGTTTTTTCTCTGAGATTCTGTAAGAAAAAATAAAGCATTTGTTTGGTTGGATGTATCATGTAAGAGAAGGAATTTTGACCGTCAAATAAGGCATTTCCTTTGTTGGAGGTGAAATATTCCTTTTTGACTTTACAAGAGTATATAAAAAAAGAGTCAATTACATCAATAATTAACTAGCTTTCAAATCGGGATTGATTATTAGCCCGTTTAAGCTAATAACTATATATTCATACTAGTGTGTGATCCGCGCTACGCGCGGACGTGAACACAAGTTTGTTTTAAAAAAATTTGGTATAATATTATTTTAGTTTTATTAGTATGATTTTTAATAGATTTGTCTCTATTAGTTTAAGAAATGTGGATTGTTTATTCTTAAGTTTTTTTTTCTTTCTTAATTTTATGTTTATTTATGTATTTGTTTAGTGAGTGATCTATAATTTGAATTTTTTTTTTTTTGACTATTTATTCAATTAGTTAGTTTTAAAAAGTTAAGTTTTTGTCATTTTAAAGTTTAGGGAATTGTATATTTTTTAACCCAACTCAATACTAATAACATAAATACTTCGAAATAGGGTTAGTTTTGTATAGTCCGAAAGTTACTTCGAATACTAATAAAATAAAAGTTAGTTTTGTGAATTTAGAATTCTCCGAACTTATTAAAAAAATACTTCGAAATAGGTCCATGTATTTTTATCTATTTTCACCTAAAACCGAATACTAAAAAAATGTTCAAAATTTACTATTATTCATCTTCGATGATCCAGTGTTGGTGACTACAAAATGAATCTAATTTTATTTGAAAAA
>PKML01056125.1:18829-49987 GCA_002933935.1 Eutrema yunnanense | reverse complement strand
GATAAAAGTAAATTATTAAATTGAAATTTCTTTAGATTAATTCAATATAATCTATCTTCTATTAAGTAAATGTCTTTTCAAATTCTAGGAAAAACTATTGTATTAATGGATGGTAATTATTATGAGAATTGAAATATATTTACATCACATGATATATATTTTGCATATACAAAGTTTTTATTTTCTTCTCCTGTTGTAGTTACATTTATTTTTATTTTTTTTGTTAAAAATATTATCACAAAACACAACGATCTTAAATTTTCAAACTTAATTTATATTTTTGTGTAAATACTTTTAACATGTTTCTTAATTTTTTTGGCTCTTATTCTCTTTTTCATAGTTATGTATAATTGCAATTATTATGTTAAGTATACCTAAATTTTATTTATTTGTCTCTTTATTAGATGTAAAACTTGTCAACTTATATTTTGCATTATGAATTTAGTTACATATTTAACTTATTTGTTTAATTGTTAGGAATTGTTTGAGAAGAGAGAAAAAGTTTCTTTATATATATAGATATCCTAGTTGTGGGACAGAAATTTTGCAAGAATTATCGCTTATTTGAAGATTTATTAGTTTTTGTCACTTTTTGAAAGTATAATAGAAAGTAGCACTTATTTCAATGTTCAACCCAAATTTACCCATGTACAGTACGACATATAGGATGATGGACGGTACACGATGTAACAATAAGAAGGGTAAAATTATCTTTTCACTCAATAAAGTGACAAATATTTTTTAACACTTTAAAAAAGTGTTAAGATATTAAAAAAAGTTAAATTAAGTGACAATACATGTAATTAAGTCTTGTGCGACTTCATTCACTAACACTTTTTCAAGAAATTGAAAAGTTTTTGCTGAATTGCCAAGTTGTTGTTATTAATTTTTTGGGTTTATTCATATATAAACACTTAATCCGATTCCATTCACTAATTTGATTTAGAGCTATATAACTAGAGAAAATGTAATGATACATTTAACTTACCAGTCTATTGTCGTACAAAAATATAAACTATCGACCAACTTAGTCTTTAATCGATATCACTTGTTTTTTTCAACAAATTTGGTTAGTGTTGTATTTGGAATTACAACGGTCAAAATTTGTAAATAAAAATAAACGAACGATTTTGGCTTATTTAAAAAAAAAAGAACTGAGGGGTTATCGAACAATAAACAAAAAGTTTGTTGCTCGCGAGATCGAACGAGATTCAGAAGTGATTTGGACAAGGTTTTTGCGGAGTAAATTATGTTTAGTATTTCGATTCCCAAGAGGGATTTTACAAGAACAAGAACAAAGAATTGGTAAGTGTTTAAGTGTAGAGCTAGTTGCAGTAAGAAGTCGTTATTTAAGGTCCCTTTGCTATTTGCCAACGTCCTTGTTTTATACTACACGATCATGTATAACATTACTGTTTACTCCGCTTGATTCGTCATGAATGGTCTTTAATTCGGAGGCTCCAGCCATTACGTTTAGGCGCCTTAACTCACCGGTTTGAATGAGTCTTTGGTCTCGTCGGGGTTGATTATAAATCTGCATTGAATCCCCTTTGACCGTAAACTTTCACCCCGGTGGGCTTTTAAGCACGATTCGTCACCTTGTCTGCTCTTTTGACTCCATATGGCTTATTTGACCTCGTCGGACATTTTTACCTTTGGTTTATTGGGCCTATTTTTACTGGGGCGTGATTTTCACCCCCACTGAAACGACCGCATTTTTTTTTTTCTAAACAGAAATTAAATAACCGGAATTAATTAAACACAATACAATTACGAGAACAATCCAAGTTCTACAGCTTACACAAGCCAACAGTTCTAAAACAGCAAAAGCAACAACACAACAACAACAAACCCCCGGGTCCTAATCATCCCCTCTTCACTGCCTCGATTCCACGATCACACCTTATCTTTACCTGCATCGACAAAAGTGATGCATCAACATTTGGCTAACCAAACGCTGAGTGAGAGATCATCCCAACAACAGGCTAAACAATAAGCACAATCAACAACAATTATCAATACGAAGAATTAATTAATACCAATTAAAACTTCTAACACAATAGCAATTCATCACCAAGAAAAACTATACCAACGCCTAGCAATTCCATCCCAAGAACTGCTAGACACACAGCCTGAAAGGTAAACACACAACATGCTTTCCAGGCACCACCAACAACCGGTATCGATCGATACACCCCTGGTATCGATCGATGCCAAACAACACGTGCCCACAGGCAACGACTGGTATCGATCGATACACCCCTGGTATCGATCGATGCCACAGGCAACACATGCCCACAGGCCACGGCCAGTATCGATCGATACACCCCTGGTATCGATCGATACCCACACAACTCGAGTCCACCGACAAGAGTCTAGTATCGATCGATACCCTCATGGTATCGATCGATACCCACCTGCAACTCACAACCTTCCGCGAAATCTAAACCCAGAAATCGCCAAGACCAACCACGAAAATCATCGATCAAGCTTAAACAACGTACCACACAAGCTTAATTGCTAACCTTTGGTCCCAACTCACCTTAAATCGGCTGGATCGAGCCCTAGAAGACGTCTCACGCTTCCCTCTAGCTCGCCAAACCAACTCTTCCGATCTCTTCTTCAAGCTTCTCCCAAGCTCGAATCTCTCTCGATCTCGCAAGATCCAAGCTTCACCAAGCTTCTCTCCTTCTCTCACGCTCTCCTTCTCTCTCTCTCTCTCTCTCGCGAGCAAGACTTTTCTTTCCCAAAAGAATGGTTTCCACGCGCAAGAAGAGAAGAGGAAGAAGACTTATAAGGAGAAATCCCGGCTGGTATCGATCGATACAGGCCTAGTATCGATCGATACTGGCCTTGGAGCAACCCGAATTAATTATTTTCCGCAATAATTAATTCCTCCGGAACGCGGGCGTTACAATTCTCCCCCACTAACTTAGATTCGACCTCGAATCTTCGTTACCGTTCATCTCCAATGAACCTCAATCGTCGCAACGATTACACAACCTCTGGCCAAAACCGGCCATCTCAACACTCACACGAGGTCCAAAACCAACCTCCGAGGTTTCTCACTCAGTCCCTATGCTTATGACACCGCGGCATCATATGTATACTTATTGCTCAACACACGCCAATCCCATCACTCAAGACACCGCAGCATCTCCGAGTTCCGAGCAACAGCCATATCCCCCAGGATATCCACCATACCTCTCAAGGTATCAACCATACCACAGCACTCAAGACACCGCAGCATCTCCGAGTTCTGGGTATCTGCCGTACCACTCCACTCGATAATATAACCTATAAGAGTCTCAATACCCCATACCACTCAATTCTAGGGAATATATCCTACGTCTAGGACATACTCCTTACGAATCCACGGTATCACGTATCACTCTAGGCTATAAACCTCCCGAGTCTGGGTACATCGCCACTCACACTCTCAAGACACACAGTCCTGCGAGCTATCGGCACCAGAGGAACTAGTCCTCTCAACGAGCAATAAGTCACACATCTATAAGCATCTCGACTGAACTACCTCCTGTGATCCGTGTAAATCCTCGTAATGCAACACCGGCATCACCCATATTCCATACCCGGAATATCTGCCGTGCATGACCAATAACCAGGCCATCGCACCTCCCTTGCGCACCTTCCAGTGTCGGCTTGCTTTAGAAAGACTTGTCAAGGCAACTATGACTAGGCTACCTTTAACACCCAACAACCCTCTGCAGTAGGTCATCAATACAAACGTAATAAAACAAACAAGTACCATACGCCTGCAATCCGACCCACCACATAGAACCGCTAAGTGAAATAACCCGGTCTCGTCACTCGACTCATTTTCCCGAACAAGCTTAACTGAAACACGCAACGCTCACCACATCAATAAGAACATCTATCTTATTACTCTCTCGCATTAACGCTTTTCTCCCCAAACGCAATGCGAAGCCGTGACTCCCAAAGTCACCAATAATAAGAAATACTCATCTTATTATACATCATAATGTAACATCGTTCTACACAACGGCAATACAAAATGAAACAAACATAGCACACAGCTATAACCGAAACTGGAACCTCTCGATGGAACTCAAGCCGCAGCTTGCTTCTGGAACCACTTCCGGAACCTCGCTTCCATCCTAGCCTCTGGCTCCCAAGTTTCCTCCTGCACCCCGCCACAGTCCCACAGAACTCGCATCATCGGAATCTTCTTCCGACGAAGCTCCTTGACCCTCCGCTCGAGAACTCTCAAAGGTCTCGCCTCAACGGTCATATTGGGCTGGAGATCTGGCGGAATCTCAGCCAATACCTCGTCACCCCTATGCAAACACTTCTTCAGCATCGACACATGGAAGACCTTATGAAATGCTTGCATAACCGCGGGTAACTCCAACCGATACGCTACCGGTCCAACACGCTCTACAATCCGGAACGGCCCCATATACCTCGGACTCAACTTAGTCGCAACAATGGACCTGTTCGGACCTCTCAGTAAAGCCATCTTGAGATACACACTATCTCCCACCTCAAACACAAGCTCTTTCCGCCTCTTATCGGCATAACTCTTTTGCCGATCTTGGGCCTCTTTCATGTTCAGCTTCAAAACCCGAATCTTCTCCGTGGTTTCCTGAACAAAACTCGCACCCAAAGTGCTCCTCTCCCCCACTTGTGTCCAACACAAGGGGGTACGACATGGCCTCCCATACAGAGCCTCATATGGAGCCATCCCAATACTCGCCTGGTAGCTATTGTTATACGCAAACTCTACCAAGCTCAAGTGATCCACCCAATGACCACCCCAATCCAGCACGCACATCCTCAACAAATCCTCCAAAGTCTGGATGGTCCGCTCGGACTGCCCATCTGTCTGAGGATGATACGCCGTGCTCAAGTGCACCTTCGTGCCCATCTCTGCCTGAAACGCATTCCAGAACTCCGATGTGAACTTAGGATCCCGGTCCGAAACAATACTCACCGGTACTCCATACAGTCTCACAATCTCCTGCACGTACCTCCTAGCCAAAACTGCCGCCCCATCGGACTTCTTAATGGCCAGAAAACGCGCACACTTGGTCAATCGATCAACGATGACCCAAATAGCATCCTTGGTCCGAGAAACTGGTAAACCCACCACGAAATCCATCGTGATCATATCCCACTTCCACTCTGGAATGGGTAAACTCCGCAACAAACCACTCGGGACCTGGTGCTCCGCCTTCACTAACTGGCACACGTTGCACGACGCAACCCAGTTAGCCACATCCTTCTTCATCCCGACCCAATGATAGTAGCGCTTGAGATCGCGATACATCTTAGTCGCTCCTGGATGAATCGAGAACATACTCGAATGAGCCTCACTCAGGATCTCTCGCCGCAAATCCTCATCCAAAGGTACGCATACCCTCCCACTAACAAGGATAGTGCCGTTCGCAGATACCTGATACTCAGAACCCTCTGCTCTCGAAGCCTTAACCAAACCCTCATCTTTTTCCTGAGCCAACCGAACTCTGCTCAAAAGATCCGCCTGGTTAGCCGCCTCTAAGCCCAAAGGTTCCTGAGATACAACACATAAGCGCAATGTGCTAATCTCGCTCACCAAAGACTCAACCTCGAGCTCCCGAGCCAAAGCCACCCGCTTCCGACTCAACGCATCCGCAACCAGATTAGCCTTACCAGGATGGTAAGCTATCTCCAGATCATAATCGGCCACTAGCTCCATCCAGCGCCTCTGCCTCAAATTCAACTCAGGCTGAGTGAAAATGTACTTCAAGCTCTTATGATCTGTGAACACCTGCACCTTTCCGCCATAAAGATAAGATCTCCAAATCTTCAAAGCGAAAACCACTGCAGCCATCTCCAGGTCATGGGTAGGGTAGTTGCCCTCATGCTTCCGCAGCTGCCGCGAAGCATAGGCAATAACCTTCCCCCGCTGCATCAACACACAACCAAGACCCACTCCCGACGCATCGGTGTACACCACGTAAGGCTCGCCCGACTCAGGCAACGCCAATACTGGAGTACTAGTCAACATGGCCTTCAGTTCCGCGAAACTCTCATCACACTCTGAGGACCACACGAAAGGAACATCCTTCCCTGTCAGCTTCGTCATAGACTTAGCCAAACTCGCGAAACCCTTGACGAACCGCCGATAATACCCTGCCAACCCAAGAAAACTCCGAATCTCAGTAGCATTCCTCGGCCTCGGCCAAGTACTAATGGCCTGGATCTTCTCCGGATCTACCGACACTCCCTCCGCAGAGACAATGTGACCCAGAAAACCGATCTCCCGCTGCCAGAAGCTACACTTGCTCAACTTAGCAAATAACTTCTGTTCCCGCAGCTTCGAAAGAACCACACGCAGATGCACCTCATGCTCCTCCCGGCTCCTCGAATACACCAAGATATCATCGATAAAGATGATCACGAACTCATCTAGATACTCCTGGAAAACGCTGTTCATCAATCTCATAAATGCAGCCGGTGCATTTGTCAACCCAAATGGCATCACCACAAACTCGTAGTGGCCATAACGAGATCTGAAAGCCGTCTTCCGGATATCTACCTCATCGATGGGAATCTGATGATATCCCGACGCCAAGTCAATCTTGGAGAACCAAGTAGCCCCTCTCAACTGATCCAACAACTCATCAATCCGAGGAAGAGGATACCTGTCCTTCACTGTGACTCGGTTAAGTCCCCGGTAATCAATACACAACCGAAAACTCTCGTCCTTCTTCTTCACAAACAACACTGGCGCTCCCCACGGTGAAGAACTCGGGCGAATAAACCCCTTGTTCAACAACTCCGCCAGCTGCTTCTTCAGCTCTGCCATCTCTGCGGGAGCCATCCTATAAGGAGCCCTGGATATCGGTGCCGTCCCCGGTTCCAACTCGATCGTGAAAGGATCCGACCTAGATGGTGGCAACCCCTGCAACGACTGGAACACATCCTGGAACTCACGAGCCACCCGAATATCCTGAACCCTAGCCTCTCCGACGGCCTCCGGCAAAGAAATAGTAGCCAAATACGCCTCGCAACCCCTCTCGATCAGACGCTCCGCGTGCACAACCGAGATCACGAGACTCCCGGAAGTCGGTCTCACACCCTGATACACCCACTTCCCTTCTCCTTGGTCGAACTCGACCCGCCCTCGGTGACAGTCCAGATGCACTCTGAACTTCCCGAGCCAATCCATGCCCAAGATGACATCGTACAGCTCCACGGAGCAGATAATCAAATCGGCAGGCATGGACTCTCCTGCTACCTGAACATCCACGTCTCGCACCCGACCGTGAATCCTCAGGAGCTTCCCTCCGGCAACCTCCACGAAACCCAAACTCACACCGGGCTCGCTCCGAAGATTAGCCTTCTCGGCCAACTCCGGGGAAACGAAGCAATGCGATGCTCCCGTGTCAAACAACACATGACACTCCACACCTCCAACACACAAGGTCCCTGCACATACACATGTGCCGAGAACCTTAACACCCCGACAAGCACGACATTCCCCAACACAGAATTAAACTTAGATGAGTCTAAGAAAATACCTGTGATCGGCCTGGAACTCGGCTCTCCGGACTCGGTGATGGAGTACACTCGAGGCGCTGATGCCACCTGCCTGAGAGGCTGCACCACCGTGGTCTCACTCTGCCGCAACTGGGGACACTGAGGCCTGATGTGCCCCGCCTCCTTGCAGTGATAGCACACTCGAGAATCCACTCGCGCTCCGCCCTTCTGAGGACAGCTCGCCACTCGGTGATCCATGCTCCCACAACCAAAGCAACCCGGACCACCCCGACTACCACTCGAAGCGCTCTCCCGCTTCCGCTTCTGTCCTTGCATCGGCTTACTGCCTCTGCTCGGACCGGACTGCTGCTGCACAGATCTCGCCTGAAAACTCGGTGTAGCCGCTACCACCTCGTCCTTCAGACCCTCCTCAAGCAAAGCTGCAGTCTCAACCAACTCATCAACCGTGCAAAAAGCCCTCACCATGCAACGGTTCCTCAAGTCAACCCGAAGACCCATCAGGAATCTCTGCACACGGGCCGACTCACTCTCAACCGCTCGTCTAACATAAGACCCGAGCCGGTTGAACTCCACCTCATACTCGCGTACCGACCGATCCCCCTGAGTCAAACTCGCAAGCCTCGACCCTAACCGGTTGAACGCCTCCTGAGGAAAGTACTTGGAGTTAAACTCCTCCACAAAATCCGCCCAAGCCATCGCGGCCTGAACTCTCCGTGCTGCCACACCCCTCCACCAGAGATGCGCATCACCCTCCAGATAATGGACCGCAATGTCCACCTGGTATCCCGCGGGACACCTACTCGAGAGGAAATTCCTCTCTATCCTCCTCAACCACGCATCAGCGTCCTCAGGATTAGCACCTCCAGAAAAGAACCCCGTGCCAATCCTCAGCATCTGCTCCATCATCCTAAGGTAGGATGGGAGCTCCTCAGCAACCGCAGCTGCCACCTGAGGCTGAGCCTCCACAACTACCGGATCCACAGGAGCCTGAGCCGGTACCCTCTCTGGTAACCGCTCCAACAACCTCGTCAACAGATCCGCTATGCGATCATCTCGGGCCCGAGCATCACCCGCTGCTACACCCGCAGCACCCGCTGGAACACCAGCCACACTGGCGCTCACGCCAGCCCCAACGGCACTCACACCGGCCGCACCCTCAGACCCAACCTGACTCGCACGCGAATCCTCGACCTGCTCCTCCGGCACACGGCCACGACCCCTACCACGGCCACGACCTCTACCACGCCCTCTAGCCATCTGCACACGTGCAGAAGCACAAGCTAAGAACTAAGAACAATCATCACAATAAAGATACTCACCGTGGAATCTCACAAGGCTCGAAGAGGATGATTCTAAGACCCCACACAACACCCAATCTATTCTAGAACCACCTAGGCTCCTAGAACCGCATGGGCTCCTAGAACCGCATAGGCTCTGATACCAAACTGAAACGACCGCACTTTTTTTTTTTTTAAAACATAAATAATTAAACAACATTAATTCAACCACAATACAAATACAAGAACAATCCAAGTTCTACAGCTTACACAAGCCAACAGTTCTAACAGCAAAAGCAACAACAAAAAAAAAAACCCCGGGTCCTAATCATCCCCTCTTCACTGCCTCGATTCCACGATCACACCTTATCTTTACCTGCATCGACAAAAGTGATGCATCAACATTTGGCTAACCAAACGCTGAGTGAGAGATCATCCCAACAACAGGCTAAACAATAAGCACAATCAACAACAATTATCAATACGAAGAATTAATTAATACCAATTAAAACTTCTAACACAATAGCAATTCATCACCATGAAAAACTATACCAACGCCTAGCAATTCCATCCCAAGAACTGCTAGACACACAGCCTGAAAGGTAAACACACAACACGCTTTCCAGGCACCACCAACAACCGGTATCGATCGATACACCCCTGGTATCGATCGATGCCAAACAACACGTGCCCACAGGCAACGACTGGTATCGATCGATACACCCCTGGTATCGATCGATGTCACATGCAACACATGCCCACAGGCCACGGCCAGTATCGATCGATACACCCCTGGTATCGATCGATACCCACACAACTCGAGTCCACCAACAAGAGTCTAGTATCGATCGATACCCTCATGGTATCGATCGATACCCACCTGCAACTCACAACCTTCCGCGAAATCTAAACCCAGAAATCGCCAAGACCAACCACGAAAATCATCAATCAAGCTTAAACAACGTACCACACAAGCTGAATTGCTAACCTTTGGTCCCAACTCACCTTAAATCGGCTGGATCGAGCCCTAGAAGACCTCTCACGCTTCCCTCTAGCTCGCCAAACCAACTCTTCCGATCTCTTCTTCAAGCTTCTCCCAAGCTCGAATCTCTCTCGATCTCGCTAGATCCAAGCTTCACCAAGCTTCTCTCCTTCTCTCACGCTCTCCTTCTCTCTCTCTCTCTCTCGCGACCAAGACTTTTCTTTCCCAAAAGAATGGTTTCCACGCGCAAGAAGAGAAGAGGAAGAAGACTTATAAGGAGAAATCCCGGCTGGTATCGATCGATACAGGCCTAGTATCGATCGATACTGGCCTCGGAGCAACCCGAATTAATTATTTTCCGCAATAATTAATTCATCCGGAACGCGGGCGTTACACCCACAGTTAGCCCTCTAATTCCTTAAATGCGGAGGTCAGATCCTTTTTAAAGAATTTCACTTCGTCGTCGCCTTCGTAAACGAAAGTCTTACTTTGATCGTCTTGTTTTATTTTGTTGATCCATCATCTCTTTCTTCGTGTTGATGGTATATGTTCAATCTTCTGCTGGTAAATTCAACTCTTGGCTGAAAACTAGTTGCATTCCAGAATATATAAACTTCTTCGTGAAAGTCGCAACCTTAATGAGGAAGTTGAAATAATCATTCGTTCGCCATGGGAGAATGCATAAAAGGTTCTGGAAGGATATTGTTTTGCTTACGATATATTTTTTGGTCATTGCGGCTTGTACTACCCTATTCCGAAGCTCTTGACTCTATATCTCTCCGAGATGGGCTTTTGCCTTTCTCAACTTTTCCCGAATTTCATCCGTCGGGTACTCGGTCTTATCACTGTTGCCTACAAGTCAGGTTCTTCCTTGCATTTACGTGATATTCATCGTAAGGGTTTTCCGAAGAAACATTCTTCCCATCCCGGAGTGCTACTGTTTGCGGTCGCCCATGACGAGGTGTCTTTTCGGATATTCCTGAACGGGAAGGTAGAGGTGTCGGAGTGATGCTGCTTCTGTGGAGCCAAATTCTCGCCTTCTTCTTCGGCATCAGGAAAGAGAAACATGTTTTTCCTCGCAATGTTCTTCTTTCACTTATCTGGTTCTGCCTTGGTTACTAACGATTCCTTTACTTATCTTCTTTTAGTGTTCACCCCGACTCTTACTGATTCTGCCTGGTTTCTCACTCTTTTCGAGAAGTTAAAAACTGGGGCCTCTAGATGGAACAATTTTGGACCGGTGAGGATTGCGGTTTCCATCAAAGAGCAACAAGATTTGGTTAATCGGAGATTTCCTGAAGGTACTCTCCCTTCTTTCCATGTTGCTTTTGCTTATGCATAACTATGCCATCTTTAGTGGTTTGAACTCCCTTGTTTATTTTTTAGATGTTTCTTCTGACGAGGATTTACCCCGTGCATCGTCGACGACTATTCCTAAGCGAGGTAGATCCCGACGCCTTCCTTCTGTGTTTGAATGGAGAAGTCTTGATCCTTCTCTGTTTCTTATTCCAATTAAGAATGACACTTATGGCTCCGCCGTTCCATTGAGAATTTGTAAGAAAGAGGATAAAAATTATGCTTCTTCCTCCACGGCTTTTCAAATTGTGCATCATGAGGGGTTTATATGAAGATATTGCGTTGCTTAAACGCTGTAAACAGGGGTTATCTATCTTGATTCCTAGCAATGGGATTGAACTTCTTGGGGACATTCTTCGTGATCGTTCTCCTCTCCAGTTAGTAAGTGGAGTTGTGACTGTTGAACCTGAAGGTGAAACTAAACTTCATGCACTTGCTTCTACTTCGTGTGAAACGGAATCTTTCAGGGCTTTTGAGGATGTTATGATTCGGTCTTCCACTACAAGAAAACATCGTTTTGGCGACTGCAGAAAGAGTCGCTATTTAATCGCTAAAACCCGGATTAAGACTAAATAACGACTAAACTATGTAGTCGTTAATAATTAGTCGCTAAAATATGTAGTCGTAAAAGTAGTCGCAAAATGGCGACTACTTTACGACCACACCACATAAACAATGTAATAGTCGTAAAGTAGTCGCAAAAATTACCGACTATTCTATGACTAATTTAACGTCTATTTGGCGACTATTTATAAAAAAATAATTAAAACAAAAAACAAAAAAATATTCCAAAAAATATTTTTATTTATTAAAATTATTAATTACAAAAAAACAAAAACAAAAACAAAAACAAAAAAAAACAAAACAAAGCCGGCGAAGATCGCCATAGATCTGAACCTCCTCTACTCCTCCGAGAGCAGACCGCCCAACAAGCCACCACCGACGGGACCACAACAGGAGACACGCCGAAGATCGCCACAGATATGAGCACACCTAAGAAGAAGAAGAAGGAACTCAGATCTCGAAACGCGCCGGAGCAAGAATCATGTCCTCGTGGACACTAACTGAGACGCCATCGCGAGCCCGAAGAGACTCCTACACTGCGAGCGACCGACAAAGCCGGCGAAGACCGAAACCCTAGCCCAAATCCTCGCGAGCTCCTCCGGCCATATCTAAAAAAAGAAGAAGAAAAGAACGAGACGAAGTGGTGAAGAAGAAGCGGAGGAAGGAGAAGAGACTTAGCAGAGATGTTGCCGGATGCGATCGGACGTGGAGAGAAGAAGAATCACACGAGAAGAGAAAAAGAAAGGAGATAGAAAAGAAAAGAGGTGTAAGGTCGACGGCGACTAGAGGGAGAGAGAGAGAAAATTAGATCTAGTTTTTTTTTTAATAATTAATATATGCAGATTAATTATTTATCTGAGAGGGTTTTAAATTTGCAAAATTAATTTTAAACAAGGAAGATATCAATTTATGTTACTGAATTTTTTTTGTTTAACATTTTTTTTTAATATGTTTCATGTTTAAAATATATATATATATATATATATATATATATTTATTTGTATTTTCATGTATAATAATTTTATATCTTCATCATATAATTGATCTTCAATTTTTTGATCTTCAATGATAGTAAAAATTGCATATATTTGACCATAATGTAAAAGACAAATTTTTACAATTTTTGTTTTCAAATTTGACATAAATAACATAATTAACATTGTGACATAAGTAACATAGTTAATTAGTAGGGTTCTTCGTCATCTAGTTCTTCATCAGAAGACGAAAAATTACACCGAAATTGATCCGCTTGCGAGGCTGTTTGCAATATCAACATGTATATATAAGTTATACATATGTATATATATGATATCGACCGGTATACCAACCCCAAAACGAATAACACTTGTTTTTCATCGGTATTTTACGACTGATTACCGACTATTGTGCGATCCACGGAAATAATAGTCGCATATTAGTCGCTAAATTAGCGACTATTAGGCGACTATTATTTCCCGTCTAAAATCTAGTCGTAAATTAGTCGTAAAATAGCGACCCGGCGAAAGAGTCGCATATTAGTCGCTAAATTAGCGACTGATTACCGACTACTGTGCGATACGCCGAAATAGTCGCATATTAGTCGCTAAATTAGCGACTATTAGACGACTATTATTTCCCGTTTGAAATGTAGTCGTAAATTAGTCGTATAATAGCGACTACTGTAGCGACTATGTTCTTTGGTCGTAAAATAACGACTCAATTTCGACAAAATTGTATTAGTCGCCAAATAAGCGGAAATTAGTGGCTAATTAGTCGTAACTTTTAGCGACTAATTATTTAGTCGCCATTTGTAGTCGCCAAAACGCTGTTTTCTTGTAGTGTTCGGAGTAGGCGCTTCATGAGGTTGCCCCTTCTTCCAAGAATCTTGATCCCGACTTATCCAACCGTAACCCAACTCACCATGTTGACATTAACTTAGTCCGAGCTGGTTCGAGAGAGCAGATCTCTGGAAGAGAGAGTATGATATATCATGGTTTTTACCCCGTTTAAGCCATGATATAAGTCCGTTTTATAGAGTCTTTCTACTATTTTGTAGTGTTTTAGAGTCTTTTACAGGTTTTAGCACGTTTGAAGCATAATTGGAGATATTGGAGCTTTTATCGATTTGGAGCTTTTATCGATTTGGAGTCTGATACCCGATTTGGAGTATCAGTGTCGATCGATACTGCCTAGTATCGGTCGATACTCACCGAGGCAGACACGACCCGCGACTTTTCCAAGAGTTGAAGAATTGCAAAATTGCCCAGAAGACTTTAATATTTACAAGAAGCCCCAAAACGTGATTTAGGTTATTTAATAGGATTTTACAGCCACTTTAATGGCTCTGTTTTGATTACGCTTTGTTTTATTTTGGTTTTGTGAGAGAGCTTTTGAAGGAAACAAGTCTGAAACTCTGTTCGTCCGAGAGAAGATTTCGAACCCTCTTGTTACTCTTTCTAATTTATTTGATGATTTATTCAAACATGTTTATTGCTTCAATTACCATGTCTGAGTAGATCTCTTGTTAGGTTTAGGGTTCTGATAAGGGTTATCTCTGAATGCTAGATTGATTAGTTATTAGGATTCACCATCTGAATTAGTTCTTCACCATAGCTTGTTTGCAAAGCTAATTCTAGATTGATCACCTAGAACTTAGATCTTAGGATAATTGATTAGGTGCGAGAGTGCGATTAATTACCTGATAGAACCTAAGGTGAGCAAAATAACTATTCGCAAAGGAATTTGGTTTAGTTGTTTTGTGAACAAATCAAACGTGATTTTAAAAGCTGATTTAGACTTTAGGATTCGCAAAGGAATTTGGAATACCTAGGATTTAGATTTAGATAGTTTTCGCATCGGAAGTTGGTTAATTATACCTTAGTGATTTGAGTTCAAGAACCGCGATAAATCTGAATCCTGCTAGTTAGTTTATCTGCATTCATTGATTTCCTGAGAAATACCCTGAACCTAGCTTTCTCCCAATCAAATTTACAACCGCTTTAATTTACGTTCTGTTTTCAATACCATTGATCGCTTAGCTTAATTCTCACCTATATAATCTATTGTGTGTTTCTGTGAGTCCTTGTGTTCGACCCCTACTATACTGCAATTACTGCTTAGTACTTTTAGGGTATTAATTTGAGCATATCAAATTTGGCGCCGTTGCCGAGGACTCAATTCGCCATTAGATTTTAGTCCGAGAATTTCGACTAAGCTCATCGGTATAGATCGATACTATCTAGTATCGGTCGATACTCGCCGTTCTCCTTTTGTTGATATCGATCGACACCACTTGGTATCGGTCGATACTCATCACGTTTTGTGTTACTTACGTTCTTGACTCTTGTTTTCAGGTGTATGCCTAATCGTGAAACCAGAAAGAGCAAGAGCACGCAGCTAGTTGATCTGTCACTCGAGCAACTTGCACTTTTGGAACGCACAAACAGAATAGCAAATAAGAATTCCCACGAATTGCGGGTACCTGAGCAAAGAAGATGCTACGAAGAATTCCTACGAATTGCGGGTCTCAGTACCGATCGACACTCCTATGGTGTCGGTCGGTACTTGGCAATTTCCGAACCGGTTCTAACTGTTGAACACCTTGGCGTTTCAGAGGAGTATCTCGTAGCTGCAGCCGATTCTGATCAACCATGGTATGCTGATATCGCCAACTACCTCGCTGCAGATGCAGAACCAAAGCACCTAAAGAACTATCACAAGAAGAAGTTCATGCGAGACATAAGGTGATACTTCTGGGATGAGCCTTACCTGTACAAGCACTGTTCTGATGGTATTTACAGGCGATGCATCGCTAAATCAGAGGTACCTAATGTGTTGTTTCATTGCCATGGATCCGACTATGCTGGACATTTTGCCACTTTCAAGACAGTGTCCAAGGTTCTTCAAGCATGCTTCTGGTGGCCTACTATGTTCAAGGATGCTCATGTTTTCCTCTCGCAATGCGATGCCTGTCAGAGGAGAGGGAAGATCAGTAAGAGACATGAGATGCCACATAATTTCATCATTGAGGTTGAGATTTTTGATTGTTGGAGCATTGATTTTATGGGTCCCTTTCTTTCATCGTATGGACACAAATACATCTTGGTTGCTGTAGATTATGTGTCTAAGTGGGTTGAAACCATTGCTAGCAGAACCAATGATTCTTCGGTGGTTCTTAAGCTGTTTAAGACCATCATTTTCTCTCGATTTGGAGTACCTCGAATTGTGATAAATGATGGCGGCTCTCACTTTATCAACAAAATTTTCGAGAGGTTGCTAAAGAAATATGGTGCCAACCATCGTGTCGCTACTCCTTATCACCCTCAAACCAGTGGATAAGTTGAGGTTTCGAACACACAGATCAAAGAGATTCTGGAAAAGACAGTGAATGTTACTAGGAAGGATTGGTCTGTGAAGCTGGATGACGCCACTTGGGAGTGCACCGTTTCAATTGCTGTATGGAAAAGCATGCCATCTTCCAGTGGAAATCGAGCACAAGGCAGCATGGGCTACAAAGTTGATGAATTTCGACATCAAGTCTGCTGCTGAGAAGCGATTGATCAAGTTGAATGAGCTGGATGAGATTAGGCATCTTGCCTATGAGAACTTGAAGATGTACAAGGAGAGGACTAAGGCTTACCATGACAAGAAGATCATCTCCAGACACTTTGAACCAAATGATCAGGTACTTCTGTATAATTCTCGTTTGCAATTGTTTCCTGGTAAATTGCGTTCTCGTTGGTCAGGTCCTTTCACAGTCAAGGAAGTTAGACCACATGGTGCGATTGTCCTGACAAATCCTTCAGGTGGGGAGTTCACTGTAAATGGACATAGGGTGAAACACTATTGGGCGAAAGCTGAGATTCCAGAAGGACACATATTTTGCAAATCTAATTCTAGATTGATCACCTAGAACTTAGATATTAGGATAATTGATTAGGCGCGAAAGTGCGATTAATTACCTGATAGAATCTAAGGTGAGCAAAATAACTATTCGCAAAGGAATTTGGTTTAGTTGTTTTGTGAACAAATCAAACGTGATTTTAAAAGCTGATTTAGACTTTAGGATTCGCAAAGGAATTTGGAATACCTAGGATTTAGATTTAGATAGTTTTCGCATCGGAAGTTGGTTAATTATACCTTAGTGATTTGAGTTCAAGAACCGCGATAAATCTGAATCCTGCTAGTTAGTTTATCTGCATTCATTGATTTTCTGAGAAATACCCTGAACNAGCCGATTCTGATCAACCATGGTATGCTGATATCGCCAACTACCTCGCTGCAGATGCAGAACCAAAGCACCTAAAGAACTATCACAAGAAGAAGTTCATGCGAGACATAAGGCGATACTTCTGGGATGAGCCTTACCTGTACAAGCACTGTTCTGATGGTATTTACAGGCGATGCATCGCTAAATCAGAGGTACCTAATGTGTTGTTTCATTGCCATGGATCCGACTATGCTGGATATTTTGCCACTTTCAAGACAGTGTCCAAGGTTCTTCAAGCATGCTTCTGGTGGCCTACTATGTTCAAGGATGCTCATGTTTTCGTCTCGCAATGCGATGCCTGTCAGAGGAGAGGGAAGATCAGTTAGAGACATGAGATGCCACAAAATTTCATCATTGAGGTTGAGATTTTTGATTGTTGGGGCATTGATTTTATGGGTCCCTTTCTTTCATCGTATGGACACAAATACATCTTGGTTGCTGTAGATTATGTGTCTAAGTGGGTTGAAGCCATTTCTAGCAGAACCAATGATTCTTCGGTGGTTCTTAAGCTGTTTAAGACCATCATTTTCTCTCGATTTGGAGTACCTCGAATTGTGATAAATGATGGCGGCTCTCACTTTATCAACAAAATTTTCGAGAGGTTGCTAAAGAAATATGGTGTCAACCATCGTGTCGCTACTCCTTATCACCCTCAAACCAGTTGATAAGTTGAGGTTTCGAACACACAGATCAAAGAGATTCTGGAAAAGACAGTGAATGTTACTAGGAAGGATTGGTCAGTGAAGCTGGATGACGCCACTTGGGAGTACACCGTTTCACTTGCTGTATGGAAAAGCATGCTATCTTCCAGTGGAAATCGAGCACAAGGCAGCATGGGCTACAAAGTTGATGAATTTCGACATCAAGTTGAATGAGCTGGATGAGATTAGGCATCTTGCCTATGAGAACTTGAAGCTGTACAAGGAGAGGACTAAGGCTTACCATGACAAGAAGATCATCTCCAGACACTTTGAACCAAATGATCAGGTACTTCTGTATAATTCTCGTTTGCAATTGTTTCCTGGTAAATTGCGTTCTCGTTGGTCAGGTCCTTTCACAGTCAAGGAAGTTAAACCACATGGTGCGATTGTCCTGACAAATCCTTCAGGCGGGGAGTTCACTGTAAATGGACAAAGGGTGAAACACTATTGGGCGAAAGCTGAGATTCTAGAAGGACACATAATGACTCTGGATGATGCACCCACTGCCTGAACGGCGGTACAGTCAAGCTAATGACATTAAACGAGCGCTTGGTGGGAGGCAACCCACTGATGAGTTTGTCTTTCAGTCTTTTTCTTTTTATTTTTCGTTTTTTTTGCGTCTGTGTCAGGATAAACAAGGAAAAACACGAAATCGCCTAAGTGTCGAGCGATACCCCATTGGTATCGGTCGACACGCTACGCGAATGAACAGTTCATCATATCGACTTAAGCCTAGTATTGATCAATACCAGGCCGTGTGTCGGTCGATACTCGATGTTCCAGCACGGTAACTTCTTGATTTTTCACAATCCACTTGGTTCATTTCATTTTCTTTCACCAACTCTAGGGTAGATAACACTGGGGACATTGTTGTTCAAGTCTGGGGGAGGTAGTCGCTGACTTTGTTTTTGTTTTTCTTAGAGTCAGTCGTTTTTGAGTCATTCGTTGTTTTATTGAGTCAAAACTTTGTAGGAGACTGTGATCTTTTTCTTGAATCTATTGATCTGACCTTGCTTCTAAGTGACCATTGTTACAGAATCAGTTCTAGATCGACTAATAAAAAATCCAAAGGCTGACCAGTTAACTAGAAGACACTCATGTTTCCAGCAAAGTTTTTTAAAGCCTGAGCCAAATTTTTGCACTTCATCAATATGGTTAGTATCCATAGAGGTTGATTCATCATTCGTATCTGACAAAGGAACCCATGTGTTTGAAAGAATGGTATTTCTCTCCCTGTTACAAGTTAATAAATAAGATGCATTCAAAGATGAGATGATTTTCTTCTGAGTATAGGGTTAGGAAAATTTCCAACGATCCCATTATTCTACTCCAGAGGAGATGATCACACAGAGGATTGGAAGCGAGGCTAGGATTTTCCTATGATGCCATTATTCGCCTACGCCTTAGATACGTTGAGAGGGAAGAGCCGGGGATTCGGTGGCTAACACCATCAATACTCGCGTCTCATACCTTGATGTGTATATGCAAAGCAAAAAAAAGAAGAGAATATAATAAGAAATAAGTCTGGGGGAGAGAAATAATACCGGAAAGTGTGAAAAAGGGTGGTTCCTTGTCATGATATTGTATGTGAAAGAATCTAGAAGGTTCTTGGTATTAATCACAGCGATGAAACTGGCGAGGATGGCTTGATTGAACGATGCTGTGAAATAATGTGTGTAGTCTGGAAAGTTGCAAATGTCTACGGAAAAGTACATGGTGGTTAGATCAAAAAGCTAGTTAGGTAACATTTGGATGCTTGGGAAAAGGGTCATTGCAACATTTCAAGAACAGGTGAGTCTCTATGTTTTCAAACCTCTTTCTCTGGTTTAGTCTTCTATTTGCTTGAGGAGCAAAGGCTAAGTCTAGGGGAGTTGATATATCATGGTTTTTACCCCGTTTAAACCATGATATAAGTCCGTTTTATAAAGTCTTTCTACTATTTCGTAGTGTTTTAGAGTCTTTTACAGGTTTTAGCACGCTTGGAGCATAATTGGAGATATTGGAGCTTTCTGGAGCATTTTGGAGCAAAGTAGACGTTCATGTCGCTGAGTACCCGATTTGAAGTATCAGTGTCGATCGATACTGCCTAGTATCGGTCGATACTCACCGAGGCAGACACGACACGCGACTTTTCCAAGAGTTGAAGAATTGCAAAATTACCCAGAAGACTTTAATATTTACAAGAAGCCCCAAAACGTGATTTAGGTTATTTAATAGGATTTTACAGCCACTTTAATGGCTATGCTTTGATTACGCTTTGTTTTATTTTGGTTTTGTGAGAGAGCTTTTGAAAGGAGACAAGTCTGAAACTCTGTTCGTCCGAGAGAAGATTTCGAACCCTCATGTTACTCTTTCTGATTTATTTGATGATTTATTCAAACATGTTTATTGCTTCAATTACCATGTCTGAGTAGATCTCTTGTGAGGTTTAGGATTATCTCTGAATGCTAGATTGATTAGTTATTAGGATTCACCATCTGAATTAGTTCTTCACCATAGGTTGTTTGCAAAGCTAATTCTAGATTGATCACCTAGAACTTAGATCTTAGGATAATTGATTAGGCGCGGAAGTGCAATTAATTACCTGATAGAATCTAAGGTGAGCAAAATAACTATTCGCAAAGGAATTTGGTTTAGTTGTTTTGTGAACAAATCAAACCTGATTTAAAAAGCTGATTTAGACTTTAGGATTCGCAAAGGAATTTGGAATACCTAGGATTTAGATTTAGATAGTTTTCGCAACGGAAGTTGGTTAATCATACCTTACTGATTTAAGTTCAAGAACCGCGCTAAATCTGAATCGTGCTAGTTAGTTTATCTGCATTCATTGATTTCCTGAGAAATACCATGAACCTAGCTTTCTCCCAATCGAATTTACAACCGCTTTAATTTACGTTCTGTTT
This sequence comes from Eutrema yunnanense, assembly GCA_002933935.1. Taxonomy (NCBI): domain Eukaryota; kingdom Viridiplantae; phylum Streptophyta; class Magnoliopsida; order Brassicales; family Brassicaceae; genus Eutrema; species Eutrema yunnanense. The sequence goes on along the minus strand of PKML01056125.1, from coordinate 29,429 downwards.
TCAATACCATTGATCGCTTAGCTTAATTCTCACCTATATAATCTATTGTGTATTTCTGTGAGTCCTTTTGTTCGACCCCTACTATACTGCAACTACTGCTTAGTACTTTTAGGGTATTAATTTGAGCATATCAGAGTATAGCGGAGTCTGAGTTATCCTAGAAGGATAGGCTTTCTGCAGCTGAGAGAAGATTATTCGAGCTGGGTGAGGAGTTAAAGGAGAATGAACGTATTCACTCCAAAGAACTTGAGGAAGCGAGATATTCTTCCTTTCAGGCCGGGAGAGCTTTCGTTTTTGCTTTGTTTAATCTGGCTCTGGTTTGGGGTCAAGCCCTCATTCATTGCCTTAAAGATGCTTGCTCGAAGTTACACCTGTTCAGCCAGGCTGAAGCTAATTCTTTGTTGCCTTTGGATATACGCCAAGGGAGGATCACTGATCTTGCTCATGAAGCTTCCCGTGTTGGTGAAAATATCCCACCACTTAGGGCTGTGGTGGAAAGTATTTCTCTTCCTTCCTTCGATGTAAATGAATTCGGGCTTAGGGCTTTGCCTGATGGGTCTGGGTTCGAACCTTTGAACTGATGTATAAATGTTTCTTGTTTTGGTTTGAAATATTTATTTTACCTTGAGGTATGATTGTTTAGAATCGAATTCTACTATCTTTTGTAATAGCATGAGGTGAGAATTCGGGTTGATTTCATCTGCTCTACTCCCTTTTACCGTAGTATGAGGTGAGAACATGAAATAATTTTAGCTGTTTTACACCCTTTTACCATAGTATGAAGTGAGAACATGGGCCGAGACGGTTTGCTTCTACTCTTTTTTACCGTCGTATGAGCTAGGTGAGAGCTTCCAAAATCATTTTTTCTTAGATCATCTGCTCCCTTTTACCGTAGTATGAGGGGATAATCACTGTTTGTTGAGTTTTCACATTTTACCCGTGTGTCGGATTAGACCGAACAAAAATGGTGGGTCCCCTTTTTCACATCATTTGATCTTCACCGAGTCGTGTTTGGTCGCCCAATATTGATCGATTTGACTCTGGAGAGCGAATGCCTTTTGAGAAAATGGAGGGTCTCCTTTCGTATTAAATAATTTCTGTTTTCGAGAGACCTTTCAGGCCGATTCGTTTGTGTATATAAGACGAGTGAGCTCTTTATTCTTCTTCAGATCTTCCAAACGTTTTTTCTCTCCTAAAACAAGTTATTTTTTACTTCTTTCGTCGATGATTTTTCATCCTTTGGTCTAGATGATAGATCTTATGGTGTTTTGATATATCATGGGTTTTACCCCGTTTAAGCCATGATATAAGTCCCTTTTATAGAGTCGTTCTACTATTTCGTAGTGGTTTAGAGTATTTTACAGGTTTTAGCACAATTGGAGCATAATTGGAGATATTGGAGCTTTCTGGAGCATTTTGGAGCAAAGCAACGTTCGTGTAGTTGAGTACCCGTTTTGAAGTCTCAGTGTCGATCGATACTGGCTAGTATCGGTCGATACTCATCGAAGCAGACACGACCCGCGACTTTAATGAAGAGTTGAAGAATTGCAAAATTGTCCAGAAGACTTTATTATTTACAAGAAGCCCCAAAACATGATTTAGGTTATTTAATAGGATTTTACAGCCACTTTCATGGCTAAGTTTTATTCTAAGCATTATTTTACTTTGGTTTTGTGAGAGAGCTTTTGAAGGGAGACAAGTCTGAAACTTTGTTCGTCCGAGAGAAGATTTCGAACCCTCTTGTTACTCTTTCTATTTTATTTGATGATTTATTCAAACATGTTTATTGCTTCAATTTCCATGTCTGAGTAGATCTCTTGTTAGGTTTAGGGTTCTCATAAGGGTTATCTCTGAATGCTAGGTTGATTAGTTAATAGGATTCACCATCTGAATTAGTTCTTCACCATAGGTTGTTTGCAAAGCTAATTCTGGATTGATCACCTAGAACTTAGATATTAGGATAATTGATTAGGCGCGAAAGTGCGATTAATTACCTGATAGAATCTAAGGTGAGCAAAATAACTATTCGCAAAGGAATTTGGTTTAGTTGTTTTGTGAACAAATCAAACGTGATTTTAAAAGTTGATTTAGACTTTAGGATTCGCAAAAGAATTTGGAATACCTAGGATTTAGATTTAGATAGTTTTCGCATCGGAAGTTGATTAATTATACCTTAGTGATTTGAGTTCAAGAACCGCGATAAATCTGAATCCTGCTAGTTAGTTTATCTGCATTCATTGATTTTCTGAGAAATACCCTGAACCTAACTTTCTCCCAATCAAATTTACAACCGCTTTAATTTCCGTTCTGTTTTCAATACCATTGATCCCTTAGCTTAATTCTCACCTATATAATCTATTGTGTGTTTCTGTGAGTCCTTGTGTTCGACCCCTACTATACTGCAATTACTGCTTAGTACTTTTAGGGTATTAATTTGAGCATATCAAATTTGGCGCCGTTGCCGAGAACTCAATTCGCCATTAGATTTTAGTCTGAGAATTTCGACTAAGCTCAACGGTATAGATCGATACTATCTAGTATCGGTCGATACTCGCCGTTCTCCTTTTGTTGATATCGATCGACACCACTTGGTATCGGTCGATACTCATCACGTTTTTTGTTACTTACGTTCTTGACTCTTGTTTTCAGGTGTATGCCTAATCGTGAAACCAGAAAGAGCAAGAGCACGCAGCTAGTTGATCTGTCACTCGAGAAACTAGCACTTTTGGAACGCACAAACAGAAGAGAAAAGAAGAATTCCCACGAATTGCGGGTACCTGAGCAAAGAAGATGCTACGAAGAATTCCCACGAATTGCGGGTCTCGGTACCGATCGACACTCCTATGGTGTCGGTCGGTACTTGGCGATTTCCGAACCGGTTCTGACTGTTGAACACCTTGGCGTTTCAGAGGAGTATCTCGTAGCTGCAGCCGATTCTGATCAACCATGGTATGCTGATATCGCCAACTACCTCGCTGCAGATGCAGAACCAAAGCACCTAAAGAACTATCACAAGAAGAAGTTCATGCGAGACATAAGGCGATACTTCTGGGATGAGCCTTACCTGTACAAGCACTGTTCTGATGGTATTTACAGGCGATGCATCGCTAAATCAGAGGTACCTAATGTGTTGTTTCATTGCCATGGATCCGACTATGCTGGATATTTTGCCACTTTCAAGACAGTGTCCAAGGTTCTTCAAGCATGCTTCTGGTGGCCTACTATGTTCAAGGATGCTCATGTTTTCGTCTCGCAATGCGATGCCTGTCAGAGGAGAGGGAAGATCAGTTAGAGACATGAGATGCCACAAAATTTCATCATTGAGGTTGAGATTTTTGATTGTTGGGGCATTGATTTTATGGGTCCCTTTCTTTCATCGTATGGACACAAATACATCTTGGTTGCTGTAGATTATGTGTCTAAGTGGGTTGAAGCCATTTCTAGCAGAACCAATGATTCTTCGGTGGTTCTTAAGCTGTTTAAGACCATCATTTTCTCTCGATTTGGAGTACCTTGAATTGTGATAAATGATGGCGGCTCTCACTTTATCAACAAAATTTTCGAGATGTTGCTAAAGAAATATGGTGTCAACCATCGTGTCGCTACTCCTTATCACCCTCAAACCAGTGGATAAGTTGAGGTTTCTAACACACAGATCAAAGAGATTCTGGAAAAGACAGTGAATGTTACTAGGAAGGATTGGTCTGTGAAGCTGGATGACGCCACTTGGGAGTACACCGTTTCACTTGCTGCGGAGTTCACTGTAAATGGACAAAAGGTGAAACACTATTGGGCGAAAGCTGAGATTCCAGAAGGACACATATTTTGCAAAGCTAATTCTAGATTGATCACCTAGAACTTAGATCTTAGGATAATTGATTAGGCGCGAGAGTGCGATTAATTACCTGATAGAACCTAAGGTGAGCAAAATAACTATTCGCAAAGATATTTGGTTTAGTTGTTTTGTGAACAAATCAAACCTGATTTAGACTTTAGGATTCGTAAAGAGATTTGGAATTCCTAGGATTTAGATTTAGATAGTTTTCGCAACAAGAGTTGGTTAGCTATATCTTAGTGATTTGAGTTCAAGAACCGCGCTAAATCTGAATTCTGACCAGTTAGTTTATCTGCATTCATTGATTTCCTGAGAAATACCCTGAACCTATCTTTCTCCAATCGAATTTACAACCGTTTTAATTTACGTTTTGCTTTCAATATCATTGATCGTTTAGCTTAATTCTCACCTATATAATCTATTGTGTGTCTCTGTGAGTCATTGTGTTCGACCCCTACTATACTGCAACTACTGCTTAGTACTTTTAGGGTATTAATTTGAGCATATCAAATTTGGCACCGTTGCCGGGGACTCAATTCGCCATTAGATTTTAGTCTGAGAATTTTGACTAAGCTCGTCGGTATCGGTCGATACTATCTAGTATCGGTCGATACTCGCCGTTCTCTTTTTGTTGATATCGATCGACACCACTTGGTATCAGTCGATACTCATCACATTTTTTGTTACTTACGTTCTTGACTCTTGTTTTCAGGTGTATGCCTAATCGTGAAACCAGAGGAAACAAGAGCACTCAACTAGTTGATCTATCACTTGAGCAGCTAGCACTTTTGGAACGCACAAACAGAAAAGCAAAGAAACCAGCAGGGATGAACAACAATCAAGTGGAGTTGATTCAAGATGAAGCTGGTGCTTACAGAGACAGAGAAGGTCGGTTGTGCAATGAGAGAGGACAACGTCTGGATGGAGAGGGGAACATCATTCCACCTGCTCCCGTTGTCGAAGAGATTGTCGCTGGGAATGTCGCTAGGAACGCGAACGCTGGGAATGTTGTGGTTAATCGTGGTAGAACGATTGGTGAGTACAACATGCCTAATCAGTTTTATGCAAATCGATCAGCGATTCGTCCGCTTGCTTTTCAGAGGAATAACTTTGAGCTGAAACCTGCATACTACACTCTTGTGGGTCAGCACCCTTTTCATGGTCTTTCCAATGAACATCCCATGGACCATATTGAGAGATTTGAGGATTTGGTCACTAGCATCAAGATCAATGGAGTGTCCTATGAGTACCTCTTCTGCAAGCTCTTCCCATATTCTCTTGGTAGAGATGCAACTTACTGGCTGAAACAGTTACCTCCTAGATCACTGACTACTTGGGAAGAGACTAAGACTGCTTTCCTAAATAACTTCTATGATGATGCACGATCCGAGGATCTGAGGAACAAGATATCCCAATTTTCTCAAGGACCTGCTGAGTCGTTCAAGGCTGCTTGGACGAGATTCAGATCGTATCAGAGAGATTGTCTACATCATGGATACTCTGATGTTCATCAGATGGGTTTCTTGTACAGGGGAATTGATTGGAGGTATCATATGACTTTGGATGCTTCGAGCAATGGAAACTTTAACACAAGGTATCCAGATGATGCCTATGTACTGATTGAGAACTTGGCGTCTAGCAATAGCACGAAGAATGCTGATTATGAGCAGAAGAAGCTAGTTGGTAGCATGGATGGTTCACAGATTACTGATGTTCAAGCCAAGTTGGATTCTATGCACAATCTTCTGATTGGCAAGACAACGAAGGCTGTTCACTTTGCTGAAGATGTCGAGGTGTTCAACGATGATGAAGTGGAGGATGTTAACTACATTGGTGGTTCTGGTTTTCAAGGTCAAAAGAATCAATTCAACAACAACCAAAACTTCAACAATAACTCTCAGCAAGGAGGTTCGAATCAGTTTGGTCAGAGATCATCTCAGAACAGTGGGTGTACCAGGAACTATGGAAACTCATCTTATCAGCCCATACCTGCTAAGCTTCCAGATAGCAAGATCGAGTCTATGTTTGAACAACTGATTCAAGGACAGCAGCAGCTCACAGTGAATCTTAACGGAAATATAGATGCTGTGTACAAAGACCTGAGTGGAAGGATCGATGCTCTCGATACTCATCAGAAGATGTTGGAAACGCATGTAGCTCAGACTGCAGCAACTGTCAAGGGAAAGACGACTCATGCACATAAAGAATACGTCAATGCAATCACCTTACGAAGTGCAGGAAACTTCGAAACCTCTGTCGAAGGTGATTCCGAATCTGATTTGTCAGTATCGATCGACCCCAATGCTGATATCGATTGATACCAACCTGAAGAACCGACACATGAGCCTTGTGTCGATCGACACCAACCTTGTATCGATCGACACCCCTCGGAGGCTAAACCAAAGATCGTGAAGAAACCAGAGATGATTAAGGAACGTGTCTACAAGCCTAAGGTACCATACCCTCGGTTACCCAGACACCTCAGAGACCCCATTTCTCCAAAGCAGCTGCTTGGCTTTGAGAAGATGGTACGAAGAATTCCACACACACCGACTTTTGAAGAAGCTCTAGAGTACCGCCCTCTTTACAGTCACTTCCGAGATAGCAGAGAAACTGAGGACGAGATCAAGGCACTCTTCATCAAGGTCAGAAGCACACCACCTCCACTGAAGAAGCTGACTAAGAGGAAAGACCTAGGAAAATTTTCAGTTCCATGCTCTATCGCCGGAGTTGAATTCAAGGAATCTCTGGTTGATTCAGGATCTAGCTACAATGTCATGTCGAGAGCACTTGCAGAGAAGCTGAAAATCGATGACATAAGATCTACTCAGATGGCTTTCACGTTCGCAAACTCTTCCACATCGGTTCCATATGGTACAATCCCTGATTTGATGGTTAAGGTAGGAGACTGTCTGGTTCCTACTGATTTTCAGGTTGTGGAGATGCATACGAGATCTAGCACACCTTTGATTCCTGGAAGACCGTTCATGGCTACTGCTGGTGCAGTTATGGACACGCCCAGTAAGAGCATCTCGTTCTCGTACATTGATGAACATGTCTCCTACGAAGCCATCCCCTCTAGAAGAGCTCCCACACTGATATCTTGCATCCCGTTGGTGCAAGAGAAACATTGATGGTTGATCTTTTGGAAGAGCCTTGTGATGAGCCAACTGTCATAAAAGTTCTGGATCGTCCTCCTATCATCACGAAGAAAGTCATCAAAAAGACTAAGGTAAAGAAGGAGGTGAAGAACAAAAGAGTCGAGAGCACTACACATGTAACCTTAATCCCTCAGAAGTGCTATGGAGATTCGATTGAGTACAAAGTGAAATGCAAAGGGACCTCAAGACCATTTTCTAAAGCTAGAGTTCTTCTTACTCCGGAGCTGAAAGAGAAAGGACAAGAGGTTGTGGAGAACATGTTGCGCAGAACTCTGAAGTTGGAGATGTCAAGTTGTGGAGCCTGTTTTGCTGCAAGCTCTCATTCTTATCCGGACTGATTGTCCGTACAGTCAAGCTCGCGACGTAAAACAAGCGCTGAGTGGGAGGTAACCCACTGGTAAGTCTGTACATATGAGACTTTTATTTTTCTTATTTTTGGTTTTGCGTCTTGCGTCTTAACGTGAAGCAGAATTAGAGGAGGAGTATCGACCGACACCAGTCCGTGTCTATCGATACCACCCGGAGAAAGAGCAGGAATTGGCTAACAAGTGTCGACCGATACTATTCGGTGTCGATCGACACCGTGCGGGTAGGTAAGTTTTCTTTTAAAACCCTCGGGTTTTTCTCATTTACTACCAGGACGAGGTTCTCCGGGATGCACATGAGGGTACTCTGACTTTCATGGCTTGTGGAGTGAGGTACATGTTACCACTCCCTGATCTCTGTGACATCTACGGTTTTCCCCGGGATTGCAGGAGGGTTGCTCTTCCCGCGCAGCATCCTGACATGCAGACATTTTGGGAGCATTTCGGGAGTGGTGCTTATTACTCTAAAGAGTCTACTCAGATGGATATACGACACCCAGTCCTGCGCTGTTTGGTTAGGATCCTGAGAACCACTTTTTTGTGCAAGATAGAACCCAACAAGATGAGGGTGTCCGAGCTTCTACTTTTGTGTCTGGCTATCAGAGACATTATTCCTGAGGAGGATTTCGTATGGCCTGAGCTTACAGAGGTCAACCTTGGGGCTGTATTTGCGCATCATTTGGTCTCTTTGAAGACCAAACCATTCACAGGCACGAGCACGAAGACAGAGACAGTTGGTAGTCTCCTCACTCTTATCTTCCAGCACCTCGGGATCAGTACTACGAGCTGCTCGATAGTCACTACGCGTCGGTTTATGGATGAGAGCCATCTGAAGAACCTTAAGTGGTTGAAGCCCGAGAGGCGTTGGTTCTTCACTACATCTGCTGGAGATTTTCTGGTGTCGCTCCCTAACGACGAGCTGACAGACATTCACGAGGATCCTTTTCAGCTTCGTTTCGAGCCTCCACCACACCTGTTGATTCGTGCACCTGCGACTAGACAACGAGCTCCTGCGCCCTCACATGCTGCTGCTGACATTCCATCTACTTCACGCTAGGGAGGACGAGCCCAGCGATCGCGAGCAACGACTTCTTCTATCCCTGCACCATCATTTCCTTCTCCTTCGGAAATTCCGATGGAACCAGCTGCCTTTCAGAGGATGATGATAGAGAGTATGCAGAGCATCTGGACTGCTATTTCTCGCTGCCGCTGCATGACTGACACAAACGATGCACCTTCGTCTCAACAGACTCCGGTTGATCCTTCTTCCATTGATGATCCTGATGCTGATGCCGATTCCAAGGCGACAGAGGATTAGTCCTCTTTCTATCTGGTTTTCACGTTTGCTGTTTCTTTTCCCTTTTCTTTTTATTTTCGTTTGAACTTTTGTGTCTTTTATGCTTTTGTACCTGTGGATTTATGCTTCTATGATATTTTGTTGCATCTAACTTGTGTTTGAGTGATCTAACAGTGCTTACATTTAACACCTGGATCGTTTGACACATTTTTGGAGCTACATCTGACCTTAAACGTTGAACACGAAATCGCCTGAGTGTCGATCGATACCCTGTTGGTATCGGTCGACACCCTACGCGAATGAGAAAGGTTCATCATATAGACTTAAGCCTGGTATCGATCGATACTAGGCCGTGTGTCGGTCGATACTCGATGTTCCAGCACGGTAACTTCTTGATTTTTCACAATCCACTTGGTTCATTTCATTTTCTTTCACCAACTCTAGGCTAGATAACAATGGGGACAGTGTTGTTCAAGTCTGGGGGAGGTAGTCGCTGACTTTGCTTTTGTTTTTCTTAGAGTCAGTCGTTTTTGAGTCATTCGTTGTTTTATTGAGTCAAAACTTTGTTGGAGACTGTGATATTTTTCTTGAATCTATTGATTTGACCTTGCTTCTAAGTGACCATTGTTACAGAATCAGTTCTAGATCGACTAATGAAAAATCCAAAGGCTGACCAGTGAACTAGAAGACACTCATGTTTCCAGCAAAATTCTTTAAAGCCTGAGCCAAATTTTTGCACTTCATCGATGTGACTGATGTCCATAGAGCTTGATTCCTCATTCGTATCTGACAAAGGAACCCACGTGTTTAAAGTAATGGTATTTCTCTCCCTGTTACAAGTTAATTAATAAGATGCATTAAAAGATGAAATGATTTTCTTATGAGTAGAGGGTTAGAAAAATTTCCAACGATCCCATTATTCTACTTCAGAGGAGATAATCACACAAAGGTGAAAGCGATGTTACGAAAATTTCCTGTGATACCATTACTCGTCTAGACCTTTGATTACTTTTGAGGGAAGAACCGGGGATTCGATGGCAAACACCATCAATACTCGCGTCTCGAACCTTAATATGTATATGCAAGAAACATGAAAAGAAATAAGTCTGTGGGAGAGAAAATAATACCAGAAAGTGTGAAAAATGGTGGTTCCTTGTCAGGATATTGTATGGGAAAGAATCTAGAAGGTTCTTGGTATTAATCACATCGATGAAACTGGCGAGGATGGCTTGATTGAACAATGATGTGAAATAATGTGTCTAGTCTGGGAAACTGTGAATGTCTACGGAGAAGTACATGGTGGTTAGATCAAAAACTGGTTAGGTGACATTTGGGTGCTTGGGAAAAGGGTCATTGCAATGTTTCATGAACAGGTGAGTCTCTACGTTTTCAAACCTCTTTCTCTGGTTTAGTCTTCTATTTGCTTGAGGGCAAGGAAAGGCTAAGTTTGGGGGAGTTGATATATCATGGTTTTTACCCCGTTTAAGCCATGATATAAGTCCGTTTTATAGAGTTTTTCTACTATTTCGTAGTGGTTTAGAGTATTTTACAGATTTTAGCACGTTTGGAGCATAATTGGAGATATTGGAGCTTTCCGGAGCATTTTGGAGCAAAGCAATGTTCGTGTAGCTGAGTACCCATTTTGAAGTCTCAGTGTCGATCGATACTGGTTAGTATCGGTCGATACTCATCGAAGCAGACACGACCCACGACTTTAATGAAGAGTTGAAGAATTGAAAAATTGCCCAGAAGACTTTATTATTTACAAGAAGCCCCAAAACGTGATTTAGGTTATTTAATAGGATTTTACAGCCACTTTCATGGCTAAGCTTTATTATAAGCATTATTTTACTTTGGTTTTGTGAGAGAGCTTTTGAAGGGAGACAAGTCTGAAACTCTGTTCGTCCGAGAGAAGATTTCGAACCCTCTTGTTACTCTTTCT
>PKML01056125.1:0-10617 GCA_002933935.1 Eutrema yunnanense | reverse complement strand
AGGGATTTCTTTGAATGCTAGGTTGATTAGTTATTTAGGGTTCATAATCTGAATTAGTTCTTCACCTTAGGTTGTTCTCATAGCTAATTCTAGATTGATCACCTAGAACTTAGATCTTAGGATAATTGATTAGGCACGACAGTGCAATTAATTACCTGATAGAACTAGGGTGAGCAAATTGATTATTCGCAAAGAAATTTGGTTTAATTGATTTGTGAACATATCAAACTTAAAATTAAGGCTGATTTATTCTTAGGGATTTGCAAAGAAATTTGGGATTCTGAAGTTTAGACTTAGATAGTTTTCGCAACGACAGTTGGTTAAATATGCATTAGTGATTTGAGTTCTAGAACCGCGCTTAACCTGAACCCTGATTAGTTAGTTTATTTGCATTCATTGAAAGCCTGAGAAATATCCCTGAACCTATCTTTTTCCAATTGAATTACAATCTAGTTTACTGCTTCCTGCTTTCTGTTTCAAACTGAATTGCTTAGCTTAGCCTGATACTATAATTTATTGAGTGATTTCTGTGGATCTTTGTGTTCGACCCCTAGCTAGACTACAACTACTGCTTTAGTACTGTTAGGGTATTAAATTGAGCATATCAATGTCCGTATTGGTTTTGAGGTTAACCGCTACGATGTCTCTGGACCTTCTTTCGAGGGTTTTCCTACAAAACATATATCTCGTAGATAAGGTTAGGTTTTCCTATTTTTCTAAACAATTCTTACATGTCTTGTTATTCTTCTTTTGACCGCTTCTCTTGTTTTTCAGTCACACAAAATACTTACGGAGAAGATCTCCTTTAGCGAGACGTGGGAAAAAGATAGAGGAGCAAGTGATTTCGATCCGGATAACGTATGCCATTCTCCTAGAAGGATTCGTCTTCCCGAAGAAGAAACATAGGGGGGAATCTTTCGAGATGTCCTCTTCTCATCAAGTTCTCCCATCCTCTATATTGATGAAATCAGCTCTCGAGGAGCTGAATGATTTGAAGGGTGGGAGATTTGGAGCGGTTGAAAAGGAGTGTTCATCCTTTCCATTCCGGAGTTTGTGGGGAGAGGTATTCGTTCTTCACCACCGATAGCCAAGGAGGATGACTTTCGTTATATCTATTTTGTCGAACTTCTGTTCCTGCCTTTCTAATGAGATAGAAATAGATAATTGTTTGTTGTAATAATGATTTTATTTGATTAGTACATGGCGTTGGAGCCCTCCTTTTATTTTTAAAGAGTTTTGCTTCCGATTCCTTTTCATCCTTTTGAAAAAGAATTTGACCTCGGACTGTTCCCCTTGAGCAAGGAGTTTTTCTATGAGTCCCCTCCCTTTACTTTGTCTAATATAGGGTTGCTTTAAGTTTTAGTAGCTGCACTTGACTTTGTAAGTTTCTTACGTACCTATTTCGGGATTAAACCATTTCGTAGTTCGTTTGTCTCCATTTATCACTTTGGGCATATGTTACTTAGCCATTTGATAACTTTTATATGTGGTTTAACCCGCAAAGTTAGGATCCTATCAGTGCTTTGAACCAACTGACTTCACCCTCCTTACGACCCCAACTCCTTCTGGAGTTAGGAACTTAACATATTGGTGATAAGTTGAAGGCACCGCCCTCATCAAATTCAGCCATGACGTTCCCAAAATAGCATTGTAGGTAACTTCATGATCCACTACGACAAAATTGACTATTTTCATAACTTTGGCTGCTGACACCAGCATTTCGATTATTCCGATTGAGGTCGCATTGTCTCCGCTAAAATATGTTACTGTTAATCTCGGACCCCGGAGATCTGTTTTGTCAATCCCCATTTGTTTTATTGTCTTCATAAATATGATATCAGCTATACTTCTTGTATCAATCAAGATTCAAGAAGCTTCACAATTAGCTCCAATATCAATACTTACAGTTACGATGTCATCCTCGGGAGCTTCCTTATCGAAACGTTCTTTCTTGGGAAAGGATATTTCTATTTCGGGAAATAGACCTCCATCGTTTGCTTTTTCAATGTCAGTTCGCCGTTGATGCCTCTTGATTGATCCAGTCGTATCTCGGTAGAGTTTTGATCCTCGTAAGATTAGGTTGATCCTCTTTTTCTTTTGATTGTGTTCTTCCTCAGCTGGTTCGGGCTCATCCGGATTTTCTTTTTTTGACTTCGCAGACCCTGGATTATCGATCTTGATTTTGCCAAGCTTTCTTTCTTCATACATGTCAACGAGTATATCTTTCAACCTGTAACATTTCGCAGTTGAATGTCCATACCGTTGGGGATAGTTGTAGTATGCTTCCTTATCCTTGCCCAGTGTGTCGTCAGACCTCGGTGGCCGATCATCACTGCTCCTTTTTTATTCTCTTTGAACCGCAAGTGCGTGCATTCCCCTGGATTTACTTTTGTCCTTATGCTCCCTTCTTTCATTTCGGGGAGTAGTTGGTATTCCAGAAGACTGAGGTTTGGTATTCTTGTAGTGCTCTGCAAGTGCGAGGCGTTTTTCTTTGGTTGTCACAAAGCCCACACTTCAGTGAAGTGTATCCTAAATTGTGGCCGGCGTATTAACCACCAATCTCTGAATTTGGATTCATGCCATAATCTCATCTTTAAGGCCGCCAGAGCTGTTTCGTCATGGATGACAGAGATCCTGGCAATTACCTCCTTAAACCTGGTGAGGTATGTCCGGAGTGTATCACGAGGTCCCTATGACAAGGCCCAGAGCTCCGCTCCCGAGGCGGTCTTCTGAATGAATACTAAGTAATTCTTCATAAAACTGACCGAGAGTTGGGAAAAATTATCAATGGATCGTTCTTCCAATTGAGAGAACCAGTCGAGGGCAGGACCTGCAAGGTGCTCTGCAAATTTTTTACATAACTCGACATCCTTTTCATAATCATTAAAATGAGCCCTTCCGACTGCGGTCCTAAACGCGGTTAAGTACAATTTAGGATATGTCTTTCCTTCATACATAGAGAGCTTAAGGTTTCCCACATCTCTGATGGGTGTATTTTTAATTTGAATTGAAAACAGAGTCCGTTTAGTCTCTTCGACCACGCGATCGATCTCGAGAGCTGCACTAGTAGCATTATCGACTCATGAATTTACATTCCGTAATCCTCCTCTATTTTCAGCCAGCGCCTGATGAATATATTCCAAACCTTTTGGATCCATATTCCTTCCAAGATTACCGACGAACTGGTCGCGGTTTCCTACCATTTGCGGACCGAATTTGCCTTATCCGTTCCTTTGGTTGAATTCCGGAGCTAAGACATGTCTTTGATCCGGGTTTCGCTGGTGCGAATTATGTGGATCGAAATGTGGTGGTGGAAGAAAAATCGAGGGATCTACCCTTTGAGGACCATGATGGCCTTGTCCGTTCCTTCGCTCGGATTCCGAAGTCAAGATATATCTTTGATACGGGTTCTGAGAATGTGAGGTCAACGGATCGACTCGCACTCTATCCCTCGAAGGAGCTTGTGCACTTCCACTGTTTTCGCCGTGATAGAACGGACTAGTCCCTAGGTGAGATAAACTCGTGGATGTGGTACTATTTCCATTACTTCCAAGCGGCACATTAGGTGTTGGTGAAACACCTTGAGGTATCGGTGTTGGTGAAACACCTTGCGGTGGTGGGACTTGCGTTCTCACCACTTCTGAGCAGAGCTCAACGAATGATTGGGCCAATGCCGCTTGATCCGAAACAACTTTTTCAAGGTTTTGGTTCATTGGGGACATTGCCCCTTCTATCACTGTGGTCAGGTCGCTTGTGACCTTATCCACGACTTCACGCATAACATCATGTTCTTCCATGGTGGTTCTTCTGTGTTGGAGTTAAACTTTCCTTTTCCCCTCTTTCTAACGCCAAATTGTTGTAACTGAAATTACAACGGTCAAAATTTGTAAATATGAATAAACGGAGGACGTTGACTTATCTTTAAGAAAAGAAGAACCGAGGGCCTATCGAACAATAAACAGAAAGTTTTTTGCTCGACGATATCAAACAGGATTCGAAAGTGATTTGGACAAAGTTTTTGCGGAATAAACTGGGTTTAGTGATTCTCAAGAGAGATTTTACAAGAACAATAACAAAGAATTGCTAAGTATTTATGTGTAGAGCTAGTTGCGGTAAGAAGTCGTTGTTTAAGGTCCCTTTGCTCTTTGCTCCCGTCCGTATTTTATACTTTGAGATGAGATCGTGTTTAACGTTACCGTTTACTCCGCCTTATTCACCATGAATGGTCTTTAATTCGGAGGCTCCGGCCGTTACGTTACCGGTTTATATGAGTCTTTGGTCTCGTCGGGGTTGACTAACGGATCTGTATTTTATCCCTTTTGACCGTAAACTTTTACCCTAGTGGGCCTTTCAGCTCGTCTCGTCACCTAGTCTACTCTTTTAGCTACGTCTAGCTTATTTCACCCCGTCAGACCTTTTTACCTTTGGTTTATTTAACCTATTTTTATTGGGCCGGAATTTTCACTCCCATAATTAGCTTTGCCATAAATCTCACCGTAACGCCACCATTTTACTTTATAATTTTAAAATAGAAGCATCAAGTTTTTTTCTCTTCATAATAATTAATCAATGCCACTGACTTTAGATTTTTCTTTTTCCTTTTATTACGATTTTTTTGTGGTTCTTTTTGTCGGTAACTTTTTTTTTAACACTTACGAATAAATTATGAGAACAATTATAAGACAATTCAACAACAGATAATTCTCTCCGCTTCACAAGGATCCACGACCACAATGAACGGCTCTGCTTGCACCACGCTGGAGATTTCCTGTAAGCTTGCCTCCATTAATCTGTTGCATTCTCTGGGAATCGAAACCCAGACCTTCTAATATTGAAGCATTAATTAACTTTTTGGTCAACCACTGGACTAAAGAAACTTTCGCATCAGTAACTTTTTAGTGTGTTACCTTTGTGTGTTTTCAAACTTTGTATTGTTTTCTCTGTGTTCTCTTGGAATACTAAGGTTCTTGAATCATGGTTGCGCACAAGATAAAATTTAACATATTAATTTGACTAGGGTTAGATTGGTTACGACCGTATCTCTAGGGTTTTTGCTGTAAAATTTAGGCTGTAGATTTTTTTACTGTAACTTTAGGATTTGGGTTGTGACTTTTAAAAGTGAAAACATGGTTGGTAAATATTAGTTATATGTTCTAGGTTAGTATTTTTATTGTCTATATTAATTTTTTTATTGTATAGGATTGTTGAATTTAGCTATAACCATAAGATTAGGTTGTGCTTATTTTAAAACCGAAACCAGACTGATAAATAATAGTCAAATTTTATAGACTAATTTTTATTATCTAATTACAAAATTTGATTATCTTTGTTGTAGTTGGAAATACAAAGGTCAAAATTTGTAAATAATGAAAATAGAGGGTTCTTTGACTTATCAATAAACATAAAGTTTGTTGCTCGACGAGAATAGACAGGATTCAAGAGCGTTTTGGACAAGATTTTTGGGAAGTAAATTAGATTTAGTATTTCGATTCGCGGGAGAGATTTACAAGGACAAAAACAAAGAAAGAACAAGTGTTTGAGTCTAGAGCTAAATTGTTGAGAGTGATGTCGAGAGTTGAAATTTGGTCTCTTACTCCTTCCTCTTGTCCTTGTTTTATACTCCGAGATCGTGTTTAACGTCTCTGTTTACTCCACCTGATTCGCCATGAATGGTCTTTAAGTCTGAGGCTCCGGCCGTTATGTTTAGACGACTTAACTCACTGGTTTGAACGAGTCTTTGGTCTCGGCGGGATTGACTAATGATTCTGCATTTAATTCCCTTTGACCGTAGATGTTCACTCCGATGGGCATTTCAGCTCGGCTCGTTACCTCGTTGCTCATTTGACCTCGTTTGGCTTATTTGACTTCACCGAGCCGTTTTACCGTAGGTTTACTGGGCCCAATTTAATGGACCGTGATTTTAACCTCCACAATCTTAAACAGGTAAATAAAATTTATAACTTATGATAAAAAAAATAGGTGTGAAATTATATTTATAACATATTTATATGACATATTATAAATATATGTATATAATCGCTATATTATAAATATTTGTATATAATTGTGGGGTAAAAATCCCGGCCCAATAAATAAGGCCCAATAAACAATGGTAAAAAGACCGAAGAAATGAAAGACAAAATCGAGGTGAGGAACCGAGCCGAAGGGCACACCGAAATCAGGTTCTGTCAAAGGGGAATAAATGTTAATCCATCAGTCAACCCCGCAATGACCAAAGACTCGTTTAAACCGGTAATTAAAGACGCATGAATGTAACAAGTGATCAATCCTCCAAATTAAATATCATTTATGACGAATCAATCAGAGTAAATGACAACGTTAAACACAGACTCCGAGTATAAAAGCAAGCGCAAGGATAAGGAGCACAACAACTTCTTCTTCTAGCAATTAACACTACACACTAAATACTTATCATTTCTTTGTTCTTGTTTTTGTGTAAACACTCTCGAAGACGAAATACTAAACTCATTTTACTCTGCACTTTTTGTCTAAAAATCTACTTTGATCTATCCAACTCGCACAGAGAAATCTAATTTATTGCTCAAAAACTCTTCAAATCTTCTGTTATTGAAGATAAGTTTAAGTCATTCGACAATTCCTATTTATAAATTTTAACCGTTGTATTTCCAGCTACAACAATAATCATTTATAGTCGTTGTAATATCTAGTGGAGCGTGTACATATATTAGAAATCAATTATATTTATATATTTTATCATAGAAAGAGAAACGTAGTTTTCATTGGAAAGAGAAATTATTCTCAAAACACTTGAAATAGTGCTTTAGAAAATCTGCTTTCCAAAGCCAAAGCCATAGAAAAAAAAAAAAATTTGGTTACGTCTGTGAGTTTCAAAAACTTACCTACAGCTTGTACAAAGCACTCACAGCTCTCACCAATCAAAGGGAATTTGAATCTTTAAAATATCATCTAAAAGAATTTCACATTTAAGTATGGTTAACCATATTGATAAAAAAAATATGGTTAACCAAGAATAATTTCTTGGTGAATAATCTTTTTAAAAAAATATTATTTATGATACAATGCAAAAAGGGTTAAAACATAGAAAATAATTATGACTGTAAGAGGATGGAATCATACAATTCGCCGCACTAGGGCTCCCAAGGCGATTTTCCTAAGGTTTCGAGATCGACTCGCTTCCGCATAGATATGTCTCATCCGGTGTAGTTTATCTTCTTCTGGTAACCTCAGTTCCTCCTTTAGTTCTTACTCTCCCCTAGCGTTGTCTCTTACAGCCCCCTGCTGTCCGATTTCCGCTTCTTTTTTATAGTATATCGATAAAGCCTTCTCAATGGCGCTTTTTGCCCAAGCTTCTTTGATGAATTGACGATACACAAGAGAAGAAAAGGGCAAAGGAATAGTAATGCAATATCAAAAATAGTGAATCAAAGATCTTCAATACATGGATTTATTATGAGAGTCATATCCACAAAATTTTACAAAAGCAAAGGATTCTCATTATTTGATTTTACTAATTATTTTCCCTTTTGTTTAAATTTGAATTAATTCTTTTAATGTATTTACTGTAAAGATTATCTTGTAAGATTGCCTACATATGGTTAAGGTGATCAATGAAGAGGAAGAATGGCCCGCTATGGCTTCGGAAATTGATGAGTTCAACCAACTGCGTTCTACTTTTGTTCATTTAGATATTTCCTTTATTCCTCGTGCTTTCAATGTCCTTGCCGACTCCCTTGCAAAAGGGGCTCGAGCCCGAGGTATTTTATTTTCCCATATAGACTCCTTGATTCCGATTTGGATGGCCTCCGAGGCCACCCTATTGGAATCATCGTAATAATATATGGAGTTTTTGAAGTAAAAAAAAAAGGCTATAAAAAACTCATTGGTATCATTGTAAAGACACCACAAAATTTGATAACTAAAACTTAAATTTTTTGTTACAAAAGTTCTTTCTTTTGTGTCTTGTTCAAATGAGTGTTTAGGTGGATTCCTTTAGATTTTTTTGTTCGTTGCTTGTTATTTCTAGTTTTGTGGAATAATTCTAGAATACAAATCATAGTCTAATGTGTAGATTCACATAGGCTTGATTTGTGATCCTATCAAAGAGAATTCTGCAACCCTTTGTGGCGATCCTAACCCACCTTCAAGCTTGTCAACTTTGACATCTTGTGATCAATAAGATTTAGTGGATTCCAATCTTATATCACTAGAAATCTACCAGCGCGTTGCGCGGATTTAAAGTTATATCGCGTTCTAATTTATTGTTTATTTTTTTAATTTCATTTAAAATATTTAATTTTGTGTGTTTAGCTAGTTTAATTTTTCTACTCGCTTAAAGAATTTTTATCAGAAATTTAAAATTAACTAAATAGTTAGTAAACCGTTTACATCGATAATGTCAAATAAATAAAGTTTACTATTATTTGCTCACTAAAATATTAAATATGTGAATTTGATGTTTGTAATTATTTCATATTTGTATATATTAAAATGAAATATATACTATTTGGTTTCAATCTATAACAATCAAATTGAAAAATGTATGAATTGAAATGTTGACATATTATCGTTAGTTTTTAATAGCGGTACAAAATGCATGGTGGTATGGTTAATTGTGGTAATAGATGTGGTACGCTAAATGATGACAGTTTAACAATAAAAAAAAATTCATGATGACATTATAGTGGTTTGTAAAGATATATACCATTTTATTTGTGTATTTTACTGCGGTAACTCTTAAGCATTATGACCATTGATTCTTTTTTAGTATTAAAATTGTAAACTTTTTATTTTAAAATTGAATAATACATATTATACTACTATGAGATTTTTGAACTTTTCTTATATGGTTTAAGTGTCACCGCTATTTCTATCTATTGTATATATAACTAAATTCAATGACACTTAGCTATCTTTGATCTCATATTCAATCTCCTAAAACTCATTTTTCAGTTAATGATGGCTATTTACAAACCACTACAAGAAAACAGGCAGTTTGCAACGAACGATTTCGTTGCGAAATCGTCGCAAATCTCTTGTACCATCGACTTTGCGACGAAATTCAAATCGTCGCTAACTGATCGACGCAAACCAGAAATCGTCGTATAAACGTCGCAAAATTACAAGGAAGAAAAAATCGTCGCAAAATCGTTGGGAATAAATCGTCGCTAATTCGTCGTAAATTTTACATCGAAATTACAACGAATAATAAAACGTCGTAATAACGATGGTAATACGAAGGCAATTAACGACAAAATAATGACAATTTAAGGATGCACATCAGCGACGATTTAACGACGATTTAAAATAGCGACGAATTAGCGACGATTTATATTAGCGACGGTATGTGTTTGCGACGATTTGGTTTTGCGACGATTTTTTTTTAGCGACGCTTTTGCGACGATTGATTTTTGCGACGATTTAGCAACGAATGTTAATGGTTTTAGTTTTTAAATAATTTAATTATAAAATTAAATTTAATAATTAAAATTTAATAATTTTTCGAAAATTAAATTTGAAAATTAAAAGTAAAATTATAAATATAATAAAAGTTTATTACAAAAAAACATTAAATAATAAAATTTATAAAGTTATATCGAAATCATCGATTCCGAAAGTGTGATCGGGTTGCTGATGACTTGGCCCCGCATCTGCCGCCGCGGCTGCCTCCGTTCATCTTTGGCGCTTTAGCTTCAACATAGCCTGCATTGTCCGGTTATCGATCGCCATGATGTCGAAGAGGTCATCATTCCCCGAAGTCTCCATCTCTAACGCCCGTTGAAGACTCGAAATCTTCGCCTGATTTGTCCCAGCTTCGGTCTCAACCCTCTACTGAAGACTCGTAATCGTCGCACGTAAGACGACTGGATCATCATCTGGCGATCGTCGTCGTGGAGAAAATGACGAGACGGCCGAAACATCTCGAATAGATCCTAACCCGACGACTTTCCCCTTTTTCTTAGGAGCGACCTACAATTAAAATTACATTTAATGAAAATTTTAAAAAGAAATAATAAGCACAAAAAATATTCAGATATGTACTAAACTATTGTAATACCTCCTCAAAGATCCTGTCCATATCGGTTGTGGTCAACCCTCCAGAATTGACCGACGAACCGCCAGGAGATAGCTGCTGAGATAGCTGTGTCTCACGCTCGGTGATCCTGGAAGTCACCTCGTTGAATATCTGCTCGGCCTTCTCTGAAACGAAGACACCATTCTTCTTCCGGTGTGTCTTCTCATAAACCTGCGTCAACGGAGGGAGTACACCTCCATTTTCGGCGGCCTAAAACAAAAACAATGTTATTAATCATATAAATTTAAACGAAATAATTTAAATAAATTTTGATTACCATTTTTAGACGAACACCCGCAAAAGCCGTTTGGCCGGCTGTATGAGACAAAGACGCGGGTTTGCCATCCGAGCCAACAGTGTTGCGGGAAGCCGAACACCGTTCCGCGGTTAGTATCGACTTCGGATCCAACAAATACTGCACCAAACCGTCCCAAACCGCTCTTTCCATCGAAGGAGGTTTCGCTTCATCGCCATCCTTATTCCACGCCTTCTTCCATTCCCAAACTACCCCTTGGAGACGAAACTTCACCTTCGCGAGGAAC
>PKML01056115.1:21415-41090 GCA_002933935.1 Eutrema yunnanense | reverse complement strand
AACTAACTAACAGGATTCAGATTTAGCGCAGTTCTTGAACTCAAATCACTAAAATATAGCTAACCAACTCTCGTTGCGAAAACTATCTAAATCTAAATCCTAGGAATTCCAAATCTCTTTGCGAATCCTAAATTCTAAATCAGCTTTAATATCAGGTTTGATATGTTCACAAATCAATTAAACCAAATCTCTTTGCGAATAATCAATTTGCTCACCTAGGTTCTATCAGGTAATTAATCGCACTCTCGTGCCTAATCAATTATCCTAAGATCTAAGTTCCAGATTTATCAACCTAGAATTAGCTATGAACACAACCTAAGGTGAAGAACTAATTCAGATGGTGAATCCTAAACAGATAATTAACCTAGCATTCAAAGAAATCCTTTATGAGAAAACCCTAAACCTAAGGTGGATCTACTCAGACATGGCAATTGAATCAAAAGACATGTTTGAATAAATCATCAATAAAATATAAAGAAGGGTTTAGAGATCTGAAGGGAAATCAGACTTGTCTCTCTAAAACCAAAGTAAAATCAAAGTAATAAAAGCATAGAATAAAATAAGGCATAGCCTAAACAATGGCTGAAAACTCCTATTTATAACCTAAAACACGATATGGGGTTTTCTTGTAATTATCAGAGACTTCTGGGCCAATTCTGCAATTCTTCAACTCTTCATTAAGTCGCGATGTCGTGTCAGCTTCGAAGGGTATCGATCGATACCAGGGGGTATCGATCGATACTGGCCGTGAAAACAGGTACTCAGCAACACGATCTTTAGCTCTGCTCCAAACTGCTCCAATAACTCCAATAATCCTCCAAACGTGCTATGACCTGTAAAAGACTCTAAAAGACTACAAAACACTAGAAAAGACTCTATAAAAGGACTTATATCATGGTCTAAACAGGGTAAAAACCATGATATATCAGTTATGATTAGCTAACACGTTGTCTTTAAGAGAATAAAGAGGCGGGTTTGAGGGTGGCATGGCCCATTCGTCTGGTTCATTCGGGAAGGCGGGGTCGGGATGCTACAGTTACGGTTCTTGTTGTTGTCGTATCCGAGAGCACACCTATCTAAAAAGCGGTATTTAAGGTATGAGATCTTGTTTCTCGGTTGGATCTTTTTGACTTGCCCTAAATATGGGTTCCATACCACGATGCTCGTTTGATGCATAATAATTAGTTGTAGCAGTGAAAAATTTGAGATATCTCAACTTGATAAAAATTACCTATCTCCTTAATAGATGGATCAAATAGTATTTCTTCATGACCATCATCGTTGAGGATTCCATGGAGATCAAATCTCCATGAACAAACCCTAAAGTTATTTATCATGAACCCCAAATAATGTTTCCTTGCTTCTGCTTTACAGAGAATCCAATCTTTGCATAAAGCATTCCATCTTTTGCAAGTGGATCTCACTGCTTTTTTCCGGAGCCCTAGAGAGTCTTTCTTCTACCAAATCCCACGGAAGATCAGAGATCATCGTCATTTTTCTCAAATAGATATTAAGGTTTGCTATTCACCCTTGCACACTCTTTTATATATAGAAGTTAGGTTACGATTTTGATGTCACAAAAGAGACATCGGCCGCTTCAAAAACCTTTTTCAGTTTTCCTTTTCCGTTGTGTGGTTTCTATAACCCTCGTTATATAATTTTGCTATAGTTTCACGAAGATACACATGTGGTTTCAAAGTAAAAAGGAAAAAAACAAATATGTGGTTTTAAATCAATAAATTCTAGCTAATTTCTACATGTACCAGAAAAGCTAAAAGCAATAATTTTTAACCCCATAGTTTTAAACTGAAAGCATTTTTGCTTAGAGCCTACCCAAATACCATTGAATCGCTCATTAATAAAATAGTGATATTTTTAGTGTATTTTATTTTGAGAACTTCATCATATAGTTTTACGTCCATTCGTGAGTGTTTGAGATAAATACGGTCCTTCCTACATAGATGAATTGCGTGTTACCACGTGTTGTCTATGACTTTTTTGTAGGTATGACCCCCATGTCAAATTGGGCCTTGTTTGGGTCTATGGCCCAAACACCCCCAAGCCTTTTGCACTAGACCTTGGAACTTACGGAACCAAGAGACCCGACTAAGACCACCTACCTCCGGGCTCCCTATATCTGGCGGCTAAAAACCATGATATATCAACTCCCACAGACTTAGCATTTGTTTGCCCTCAAGCAAACAAAAAGTTAAACAAGAGAAAGAGGTTTGAAAAACACGGAGACTCACATGTTCTTGAAACACTGCAATGACCCTTTTTCTTAGTGCTCCATATATTACTTAACCAGTTCCAAATCTAACCACCATGTACTTCTCCGTAGACATTCGCAGCTCCCCAGAATCCACACATAATTTCGCAACATTATCCATTAAAACCTTCATCGCCAGTTTCATCGCTGTGATCAATGCCTATAACCTTCTAGACTCTTTCCCATACAATATCATGGCAAAAGAACCACCCAATTTTCACACTTTTTGGTATTGTTTCCTCTCCCCCAGACTTATTTCACATCATGTTTTTTTTTTATTAGATTCGCATATACATATTAAGGTTTGAGACGCGAGTATTGATGGTGTTTGCCACCGAATCCCCGGTTCTTCCCCTCTCTATGTATCAAAGGTGTAGGCGAATAATGATATCACATGAAATTTTCCTAACCTCACTTCCAACCTTTGTGTGATCATTCCTTTCCATGTAGAATAATGGGATCGTTGGAAATTTTCCTAGCCCTCTACTCAGAAGAAAATCATTTCATATTTGCATGCCTTAACTTATAACAAGGGAGATAAATACTATTACTTTCTACACATGTGTTCCTTTGTCAGATATGAATGAGGAATCAAGCTCTGTGAACATCAATCACATCGATGAAGTGCAAAGAATTAGCTCAGGCTTGAATAAACTCTTCTGGAAACATGGGTGTCTTCTAGTTAACTGGTCAACCTTTGGATTTTTCATTAGTCCGATCTAGAACTGATTCTGTAACAATGGTAACTTAGAAGCAAGGTCAGAACAATAGATTCAAGAACTATATCATAATCTTCAACAACTTTTGACTCAATAAAATGATTTTTGACTCAAAAACGACTGACTCTAAGAAAAACAAACACACTGTCAGCAACCACCTCCCCTAGACTTAAACAACATTGTCCCCAGTGTTATCTAGTCTAGAGTCGGTAAAAGAAATCATAAGAGATGAGTGGAGGCGTAAAAATCAAAGAAGTTACCGGATTGGGGTAGGAGTGTCGACCGACACACAGCACCGGTATCGAGCGATACCAGGCCTAGGCCGACACATAAACTTCTTTTCATTGACTTTGATGCAATGTTTCTAGTAATTGTGACAAAGGATCCAAATGTGAAATGGTTAGCACTGTTAGATCACTCAAGCACTCCTTTGTCGCGCAAGTGGTGTCGATCGATACCATTACTGGTATCGTTCGACAAAGCTCCTTTGTAACTGATTCACGCAAAATACAAGACACGAAACCAAAAATCAAAAGAAATAAAAGAACTTATGTACAGACTCACCAGTGGGTAGCATCCCACCAAGCGCTTGTTTTCAGTCATTAGCTTGACTTTGGCTCATGTATTAGTCAGGATAAGAATGAGAACTTGCTCCAAAACAAGCTCCACAACTAGACATCTCTAGCTTCAGAATTACGCTCAACATACCCTTCACAACATCCTTTCCTTTCTCTTTCACCTCTGAAGTGAGAATAGCTCTAACCTTAGAGAATGGTTTCGAAGTTCCCTTGCACTTCACCTCATATTCAATCGAATCTCCATCACACTTCTGAGGGGTTAAAGTCATATAGGCATCACCATTGACTCTTTTGCTCTTCACCTTCTTCTTTGCCTTAGCCGTTTTGATATCTCTCTTCGTGATGATAGAAGGACCATCTAAAACATCTATGACATTTGGCTCATCATAAGGCTCTTCCAAAAGATCAACCATCAACGTCTCTCTTGTAACAACGGTGATGCAAGATACATGTTTGGGAGCTCCTCCAAAAGGAATGACTTTGTAGGAGACCTCTTTGTCAATGTATGAGAACGAGATTCTCTTACTGGGCGTGTGATATGCTCAAATTAATATCCTAATAGTACTAAAGCAGTATTTGTAATATAGCTAGGGGTCGAACCACAAAGACTCACAGAGATGCACAATAGATTGTATAGTATCGAATTAAGCTAAGCCAAACAGATGTAATTGAAAGCAGTGCAGAAATTAAAAGGGTTGTAATTCAATTGGGAAAATATAGGCTCATGGTATTTATCAGGAAATAAATAATTTCATATAAACTAACTAGCATGATCCAGATTAAGCGCAGTTCTTGAACTCAAATCACTAAGGTATAATTAACCAATTGTCGTTGCGAGAATTATCTAAATCTAAATCCTAGGAATTCCAAATCTCTTTGCGAATCCCAAAGTCTAAACCAGCTTTAATATCAGGTTTGATATGTTCACAAATCAATTAAATCAAATCTCTTTGCGAATAATCAATTTGCTCACCTAAGGTTCTACCAGGTACTTAATCGCACTGTCGTGCCTAATCAATTATCCTAAGATCTAAGTTCCAGATTCGTCAACCTAGAATTAGTTTTGAACACAACCTAAGGCGAAGAACTAATTCAGATGGTGAATCCTAATAAACTAATCAACCTAACATTCAGAGAAAACCCTTATGAGAACCCTGAACCGAAAGTGGATCTACTCAGACATGGAGAATGAAAAAATTAACATAACTGAATAAATCATCAAATAAAACAGAAAGAGTAACAAGAGGTTTTGAGATCTGATCTCGGACGAAAGGAGATTTAGACTTGTCTCTCTCAAACCAAAGTAAAATCAAAATATAGAAAATAAAGCATAGCCTACAAAGTAGCTGTAAAATCCCTATAAATAACTTAAAACACGAATTGGGGCTTCTTGTAATTATTAAAGACTTCTGGGGCAAATTGCAATTCTTCAACTCTTCATTAAGTTGCGTGTCTTGTCATGCTGCGATGGGTATCGATTGATACCAGGGGGTATCGATAGATGCTTGTCGTGAAATCAGGTACTCAGCAACACGACTTCAGCTTTTACTCCAAACTGCTCCAGAAAGCTCCAATATCTTCAATAATGTTCCCAACGTGCTATGAACTCTAAAAGACTCTAAAAACTCCAAAATACTATAAAGACTCTATAAAAAGGACTTATATCATGGCTTAAATAGGGTAAAAACCATGATATATCAACTTCCCCAGACTTAGCCTTTGCTTGCCCTCAAGCAAATAGAAGACTAAACCAGAGAAAGAAGTTTGAAAACGCGGAGACTCACCTGTTCATAAACAATCGAAATGACCCTCTTTCCAAGTACCCAAATGTCACCTAATCAGCTTTTGATCTAACCACCATGTACTTCTCCGTAGACATTCACAGCTTTTCCAGACTCCACACATTATCCCGCAGCTTTGTTCAAGTAAAACCCTCAACGCCAGTTTCATCGCTGCAGCCAATGTTCAAGAACCTTCTAGATTCTTTACCATACAATATCATGACAAAGAACCACCCTTTTTCACACTTTTTGTATCAATTTCTCTCCGCCAGACTTATTTCTTATAATGTTCCTTGCATTTACATATTAAGGTTTGAGACGCGAGAATTGATGGTGTTAGCCACCGAATCCCCAGTTCTTCCCTCAAAAGTAATCAAAGGTGTAGGCGAATAATGGTATCATAGGAAATTTTCATAACCTCGCTTTCACCTTTGTGTGATCATCTCCTCTGAAGTAGAATAATGGGATCCTTGGAAACTTTCATAGCCCTCTACTCAAAAGAAAATCATTTCATCTTTTATGCCCTTATCAACTTGTAACAGGGAGAGAAATACCATTATTTTTAAACTCATGGGTTCCTTTGTCAGATATGAATGATGAATCAAGCTCTATGAACACTAACCCCATCGATGAAGTGCAAAAGTTGGCTCAAGGTTCAGAAGAACTCTGCTGGAGACATGGATGTTTTCTAGTCAACTGGTCAGTCTTTGGATTTTTCATTAGTCGATCTAGAGCCGATCCTGTAACACTGTGCACTCAAAAACAAAATCAAATCAAAAGGTTCAAGCACATGATCATCATCTCCAACAAGTTTTGACTTAATAAAACGACAATTTTTTTTTAGTTTATGACTCTAAGAAAAACAAACACAATGTCAGCAGACACCTCCCCCAGACTTGAACAACACTGTCCCCAGTGTTATCTAGCCTAGAGTTAGTGAAAGAAAACAAAAGAACATAATAAAATTGGGAAAAACAAGAAGTTACCTTGCTGGAACATCGAGTATCGATCGACACACAGCCTGGTATCGACATGATGAACATCTCTTCGCGATTGGTGTCGATCGATACCATTGGGGTATCGATCGACACTAGGCGATTTCGGATTTTTGCTCCTTGTTTATCCTGACACAAACACAAAACGAAAAATAAAAAGAAAATACTTATATATATAGACTCACCAGTGGGTTGCCTCCCACCAAGCGCTCGTTTAACGTCAATAGCTTGACTGTAACGCCCTTCAGGATGGATAAGAGTGAGAGCTTGCACCAAAACAGGCTCCACAACTTGACATTGCTAGCTTCAGAATTTTGCTCAACATGCTGTCCACAAACTCCTTTCCTTTCTCTTTCAACTCCGAAGAAGAACTCTAGCCGTAGAAAATGGTTTCGAGCCTTTGCACTTCACTTTGTACTCAATCGAATTCTCATCGCTCTTCTGAGGGATTAAAGTGACATGAGAATTCTCGACTCTGTTGCTCTTGGCCTTCTTCTTCTCTGTTGCCTTAGCCTTCTTGACAACTTCCTTGGTGATACTGGGTGATTCAGCTGAAACGTCTGTGATAGTTGGCTCGTCAGGAGGCTCTTCCAAAAGATCAACTGCTAATGTCTCTCCTGTGACATCTTCAATGCAAGAGACACGTCTGGGAGTTCCTCTAGGGATGGCTTTGTAGTACACCTCCTTGTCAATGTATGAGAATGAGATGTGCTTGCTGGGTGTGTCCATAATGGCACCAACCGTAGCCATGAACGGTCTTCCGAGAATCAACTGCGTACGAGATTTTGCATTCATCTCTACAACCTGAAAATCAGTAGGACCCATGCAATCTCCTATTGTGATCATCAAATCAGCGATTGCCCCATATGTAAGAGAGGTGGAATCGTTCGCGAACGTGATAGATGTCTTTGGAGGTTGAATATCAGCTCCCAATCTCTCTGCAATTGCCCTGGACATGACATTGACGCAAGCTCCTGAGTCAACGAGAGACTCTTTGAATTCAACTCTAGAGATATAGCATGGAATTGAGAATATTCCAAGATCTTCCCTCTTAGTCAACTGTCTCAGTGGGGGTGGTGTACCTCTGGCCTTAATGAAGAGTGCCTTAATCTCTTCCTCAGTTTCTCTGCAATCTTTGAAGTGACTTAGCAGAGGCCAGCCCTCTAGAGCTTCTTCAAAAGTGAACAAGTGGGGAATCTTTCGTACCCTCTTCTCAAAGCCACGCAGCTGCTTTGGAGTGATAGAATCTCTGAGGTGTTTAGGAATAGGATTCAGTTTCTTGGGTTTGCGAACTTTTTCTGCAATCAACTCAGGTGTTTTCACAGTTTCTGGCTCGTTCTGCGAGGGGTATCGATCGACACCATGTAGGGTATCGATCGATACTCTTGTTCTTGAATCGTCCCTGGCATATACATCATCATCAAAAGAAAGCTTCACAACTGATTTATCCAACAAAGCCTTGCATCTGGCATCCTCCCATTCCTTCTTTGTCATAGTACGAGGCATAGGATAAGGTATCCTGGGTATATACACTCGTTCTGCAACTACCTTAGGCACCATAGTCGAAATCTCAGGTGTTTCCTCAGAAATCACCTCAGTATCGACCGACACCAATGGGGTATCGATCGATACACGGGATTTTAGATCCATTCGAGCAAGTGTCTGGGATGGTATTGATCGATACAGGCTGGTATCGATCGATGCTTGTGCGATTTCAGGATCCTCATCGAAATTTTCTGCACTTGAGGAGATCGCATTGACGTGTGCTCTTGGATTTTCAGTTCTCCCTGGAAGAAAACCTTCTTGCCTTTTTAGAGCTGATGCGGTCTGAGCGACCTGAGTTTCCAGCTTCCTCTGACTAAGGTTGACAGCTTCAATCTTCCCATTCAGGTGGTCAATTTTCCCATTGAGATCAGTGTACAGATGGTCAATCTTCCCATTGAAATCCACTTGCAGTTTTTGCTGTCCCTGAAGAATCTGCTCAAGCATGGATTCCATCTTATTGTCTGTGGACTTTGGAGAGATGGGCTGGTACGAAGAGTTTCCGTAATTGCGATTGTTGTTGTTGAAGTTTCGGTTGTTGTTGTACCCAAATTGCTGACCCTGAAATCCAGAACCACCAACATAGTTATCATCCTCCACTTCATCTCCACCGATATTATCGACTCCATCAGCAAAGTGTACAGTCTTCTTCGACTTTTCGATTAGAAAATCCAGCTTTGCCTGAACATCAGCAATATGCGATCCATCAAGTCCTCTAGCTTGCTTCTTCCGCTCGAAATCAGCATTCTTGGTGCTATTGCTAGACGCCAAGTTCTCAATCAGCACGACTGCATTATCTGGATACCTGGTGTTGAAGTTCCCATTACTCGCAGTATCCAAAGCCATCTGGTACTTCCAATCGATCCCTCTGTAGAAGGTACCCAGTAGCTGAACCTGATTGAACCCATGGTGCGGACAATCTCTCTGATATGATTTGAAGCGAATCCAAGCAACCTTGAGTCCCTCTGCTGGACCTTGAGAAAATTGAGAAATTTTGTTCCTGAGCTCTTCAGATCTCGCATCATCATAGAAATTGCACATGAATGCATTCTTCGTCTCTTCCCATGTAGTTAGTGAACCAAGAGTCAACTGCTTCAGCCAATAAGCAGCATCTCCACCGAGAGAGTATGGGAAAAGTTTGCAGAAAAGGTACTCATTGGGCACTCCATTGTACTTCATACCAGTTACCAAATCCTCGAACCTTTCGATATGATCCATGGGATGCTCATGAGGTAGGCCATGGAAAGGACTCTGACTCACGAGAGCATAGTACGAAGGCTTCAGCTCGAAGTCGTTCCTCTGAAAAGTTGGGATGCGAATCGCAGATCGATTGGCATAGAACTGATCAGGTCTGTTGTGCTCGCCAAGTGTCCTAGCTCGATCTCCTATAGCATTCCCAACGTTGGCGCGCCCAGCTGGCGCGACAATCTCAATAACAGCAGCATGGACAACGACGTTTCCAGCTTCATTCAGTCGTTGCCCTCTCTCATTGCACACTTGACCCTCTTGGTCTCTCAGAACTCCAGCTTCATCAGCTCTTAAAACCACTGGGTTGTTCATCCCTGATGTTTGCTTGGTCTTTCTGTTTGTGCGTTCCACAAGTGCTAGTTGTTCCAATGACAGTTCAACTAGCTGAGTGCTCTTGTTGCT
The DNA here is from genome assembly GCA_002933935.1 of Eutrema yunnanense. Lineage (NCBI taxonomy): Eukaryota > Viridiplantae > Streptophyta > Magnoliopsida > Brassicales > Brassicaceae > Eutrema > Eutrema yunnanense. The sequence continues at coordinate 31,556 of PKML01056115.1, read as the reverse complement.
TCTGGTTTCACGAACGAACATATACCTGAAATCAAAACACTAGACAAAGCACGTAAGTAACAAAAAAAAACGTTGAGTATCGATCGATACCAAGTGGTGTCGATCGATATCAACAAAAGAAGACAACGAGTATCGACCGATACTAGGGAGTATCGATCGATACCGACGAACTTAGTCGAAATTCTCAAACTAAAATCTAATGGCGAATTGAGTCCCCGGCAACGGCGCCAAATTTGATATGCTCAAATTAATACCCTAACAGTACTAAAGCAGTAGTTGTAATATAGCTAGGGGTCGAACCACAAAGACTCACAGAGATGCACAATAGATTGTATAGTATCGAATTAAGCTAAGCCAAACAGATGTAATTGAATGTAGTGCAGAAATTAAAAGGGTTGTAATTCAATTGGGAAAATATAGGCTCAGAGTATTTCTCAGGAAATCAATGAATGCAGATAAACTAACTAGCATGATCCAGATTAAGCGCAGTTCTTGAACTCAAATCACTAAGGTATAATTAACCAACTGTCGTTGCGAGAATTATCTAAATCTAAATCCTAGGAATTCCAAATCTCTTTGCGAATCCTGAAGTCTAAATCAGCTTTAATATCATGTTTTATATGTTCACAAATCAATTAAACCAAATCTCTTTGCGAATAATCAATTTGCTCACCTAAGGTTCTATCAGGTAATTAATCGCACTGTCGTGCCTAATCAATTATCCTAAGATCTAAGTTCCAGATTCGTCAACCTAGATTTAGCTTTGAACACAACCTAAGGCGAAGAACTAATTCAGATGGTGAATCCTAATAAACTAATCAACCAAGCATTCAGAGAAAACACTTATGAGGACCCTGAACCTAAAGTGGATCTACTCAGACATGGAGAATGAAACAATCAACATAACTGAATAAATCATCAAATAAATCATTAAATAAAACAGAAAGAGTAACAAGAGGTTTTGAGATCTGATCTCGGGCGAAGGGAGATTCAGACTTGTCTCTCTCAAACCAAAGTAAAATCAAAATATAGAAAATAAAGCATAGCCTACAAAGTAGCTGTAAAATCCCTATAAATAACCTAAAACACGAATTGGGGCTTCTTGTAATTATTAAAGACTTTTGGGGCAAATTGCAATTCTTCAACTCTTCATTAAGTCGCGTGTCTTGTCATGCTGCGATGAGTATCGATCGATGCTTGTCATGAAATCAGGTACTCAGCAAGACGACTTCAGCTTTTGCTCCAAACTGCTCCAGAAAGCTCTAATATATCCAATAATGTTCCCAACGTGCTATGACCTGTAAAAGACTCTAAAAGACTCTAAAATACTATAAAGACTCTATAAAAAGGACTTATATCATGACTTAAATAGGGTAAAAACCATGATATATCAGCGTGTCTATAACTGCACCAACTGTAGCCATGAACGGTCTTCCAAGAATCAAATGCATATTAGAACTTTCCCTCATCTCCACAACCTGAAAATCAGTAGGAACCAGATAATCTCCTACTTTAACAAGCAAATCAGGGATGGCACCATATGGAATTGAGGTTGAAGAGTTCGCGAATGCGAGAATCATCTTAGCATATTTAATATCACCAATTCTTAACCTCTCTGCAATTGCATTTGACATGATATTGACACTATACCCTGAATCATCGAGAGATTCTTTGAATTCAACTCCAGAGATAGAGCATGGAACCAAAACATTTCCTGGGTCTTCTCTCTTAGTCAACTGCCTCATTGGTGGTGGTGTGCTTATTGCCTTGATAAAAAGTGACTTGATCTATTACAGAGTTTCTCTGCAATCTCGGAAGTAACCAAGCAAAGGGCGGTTTTCCAAAGCTTCTTCAAAAGACATCGTATGGGGAATCATCATTACCATCTTCTCAAAAGCGAGCAACTTCTCTGCAGTAATGGGATCTCTGAGATGTGTAGGTGATTTAGGATATGGCACCTTAGGTTTGTAAACATTCTCCTCAACAATCTTCGGTGTTTTCACAATTTCTAGCTCAATCTGCGAGGGGTGTCGACCGACACCAGATTGGTGTTGATCGACACAAGGCTTATGTGTCGTCTCTTCAGGTTGGTGTCGATCGACACAAGTAGTGGTGTCGCTCGACACAGCCGTATCATGCTCAAAATCACCTTCAACCTCTTCTAACTCCACGAATTTTTCTGCATTCAAACCTTTTTCTACCACTGCAGTGACCTCTTTAGCACTTCTTAAGGTGATTGCATTGACGTATTCATTCTGTGAATAAACCATCTTCTCTTTGACAGCTGCTGCAGTCTGAGCTATTTGAGTTTCCTGCATCTTCTGATGAGTGTTGAGAGACTCAATTTTCCCATTCAGAGCTGTATACATGGCATCCATCTTCCCATTAAAGTCTATTGTCATCTTCTGCTCCAGCATAGATTCAACTTTGCTTTCAGGAGTTTTGGGTGGTGGAGATTGGTAGGATGAATTCCCATAGGTTATATTATAGCCACTGCTCTGAATTGGTTTATGTAGATACTGATTTGTTCCAAAACCAGCTTGGTTGACTTCAGACTTGTACTCTCCTTGCTGCGCATTGTTGGTGAAGTTTTGGTTGTTGTTTTGCTGGTATTGATACTTTTGACCTTGAAATCCAGCTCCACCAATGTAGTCAACATCTTCCACTTCATCTTTTTCGAAATTCTTGACATCAACAGCTAAGAGGACACCCTTCTTTGTCTTTCCCATCAACATATTATGCATCGAATCCAGCTTAGCCTTCACCTCTCCGATTTGACTGCCATCCAAATTACCAGCTTGCTTCTTACGATTCATGTCTGCATTCTTGGTACTATTGCTAGAAGCCAAGTTTTCGATAAACACATAAGCATCTTCATGATATATGGTGTTGAAATTCCCATTAATCGCATCATTCAAAGCCATCTGGTACCTCCCATCAATCCCTCTGAAGAAAATCCCCAACAAATGAACCTTACTGAAACCGTGATGTGGATAATCCCTCTGATATGATATGAATCCCACCCAAGCTGCCTTGAATGCCTCAGTTGATCCTTAAGAAAATTGGGAGATTTTATTTCTCAGCTCCTCGGATCTTGCATCATCATAGAAATTGTTCAAGAAGGCATTCTTAGTCTCCTCCCAGGTAGTCAGTGATCCAGGCGGCAACTGCTTAAACCAATAAGCTGCATCTCCACCAAGAGAGTATGTGAAAAGCTTGCAGAAGAGGAAATCATTGGACACTCCATTGTATTTGATGCTAGTAACCAAGTCCTCAAACCTCTCAATGTGATCCATCGGGTGTTCATGAGAAAGACCATGAAAAGGATGCTGACCCACAAGAGTGTAGTATGCAGGCTTCTAATCAAAGTTATTCCTGTGAAAAGCAGGAGGGCGAATCGCTGATCGATTGCCATAGAACTGATCATGCCTGTTGTACTCACCAATTGTCCTACCCCGATCAACCACATCATTCCCAACATTCCCCTCGTTGTCGCAAGCAGCTGGCGCGACAATCTCATCAACAACAACTGGAGGGACAATGACGTTTCCATCTCCATCAAATCGTTTCTCTCTCTCATGCACAAATGACCCTCTTGGTCTCTCAAAGCTCCAGCATCATCACGAGTCAATACCGCTGGATTATTCATCTATGCTGGCTTTTTTGTTTTCCTGTTTGTGCGTTCCACATTTGCTAGCTCCTTGTTGGAAAGATTAACTAGCTGAGTGCTCTTGTTCCTCCTGGTTTTGCGAGTAGGCATACACCTGAAACACAAAAGACAAGGCACGTAAGTAACAAAAATAAGAAAAAGAGTAAAATAAAATGAAGAGTATCGACCGTCACTGGGTGGTGTCGCTCGACACTATCGAACTTAGTCAAAATTCTAGACTAAAATCTAATGGCGAATTAAGAGTCCACGGCAACGACGCCAAATTTTGATAAGCTCAAAATGTAATACCCTAAAGGTACTAGCAGCTATGTCGTTGGAGTACTTAGTGGTCGAATCCACTGAGACTCAAGATCACACAATAGACTATATATGTTCAAATTAAGCAAAGTAAAATCAATGAGAATGAGAATTCGATGGAGGTAAAAGCTAAGCTTAAGAAATTTCGTAGAGATTCAAGTAAAGCATATGAATAGAACGTAGAGATTCTAATTAAGCACGATTCTAGAACTCAGAACACTACACCAAATCAACCAAATTTCGCTGCACTGATTACTATGTTTAAGAAGTTAAGAAACCAAATTTCTTTGCGAAATCTAGACAACTAAACATGCAATAAGCTCAGGTATAATTTGTTCACAATTCTCCCTAACCAAATTTCTTTGCACTAAACAGAATTGCACTAAACAAGTTTGCACCTCAAATCGACCCTCACAGCTACATGATCCTTGCTTAGCTCCAAAATGCTCCAGAATGCTTCAATATCTCCAATTTAGCTCCAAACGTACCTAAACCTGAAAAGACTCAAAAATACTCCAAAAATACTAGAAAGACTCTATAAACGAGACCTATATCATGGTTAAAAATAGGTAAAAACCATGATATATCAAAGGAGAAAAGACGGATCTTTGCAGATCCATCAAAGACGAGCCGGCTCCAACCCAAGACCTCGAGTGGAGATAAAAAGATGGCAACATGCCAAAAGACGGAACAGAGAAAAGGCAGATCTGGAAGCAACTAAACCAAGGAAAGATCGCATGCCGACCTGCCCATCAGATAAATCTGAAGACAAGTGGTCGCCATAATTAAAAGAAGGGCAAACTCTCAACACCACACAAACTTTGCCATGGAAGACGACAAAACGTTGGTCTCGGCGGAAGAAGAGATGGTGGATACAGTCATGTAGTCAAGTGAGCCGAATGAGAAGCTCTATGCCAGGCAAGACAAAGCCCTGAGACGCGAGGAGTGATGATAGAGTCCTTATAAGAATACGACGACTGTTTCGCACGGTCAAACGGAAATAGGAAGGGATTAGATTCTCAAATCACCAGCCACCGTCTGGCGGTATATCCCAACTGTCCACTAGCTCCACGGAAGGGGAGAAAGCTCACGCATGAGAAGAAGAAGTCAAGACATTGGTGGACGCAGGGATCGTTGGAAAAGTAAGATACCCGAAATAGCCAGCCAACACAATGGTAGTTCAGAAGAAGAGCAGGAGACGGCGCATCTGCATCGCCGCCCAAAAGATCTGTTCATGTTACCTTACATTAACGGACTGGACGATGCAACAGTCAGACGCGAACGACCCAGTTAATTAGGCCCAATAAACCGAATGGTAAAATGGCCCGATAGAGTCAAAGAAGCCAATCGAGGTCAAAGATATTTCCGAGGTGACGTGCCGAGCTGAAAGGCCCACCAGAGTGAAGTTTACGGTCAAAGGGGATTAAATGCAGAACCGTTAGTCAACCCCGCCGAGATCAAATACTCATTCAAACCGGTGAATTAAGACGCATGTACGTAACAGCCAGAGCCTTAGAATTAAAGACCATTTCTGACGAATTTGACGGAGTAAACGGTAACGTTAAACACGATCTCGGAGTATAAAACAAAGACGAGGGTAAAGAGCAATGAACCAAAATCCAACTCTCTACCCACACTATTAGCTCTACACTTAAGCAATTAGCTTCTTAGCTATTTCTTTGGTCTTGTTCTTGTAAAATCAATCTTGAAAATCGAGATAGTAAAACTAGTTTACCCGGCAAAAATCTTGTCCATATCACTTCTAAATCTTGTTTGATCTCGTTGAGCAACAAAACTTTATGTTTATTGTTCGATAACCAAAATACTCCGTTTATTTCTATTTTACAAATTTTGACCGTCATAATTTTGCTACAACTTTTACGTATTCTTTATTATGTATTCTAATATGGTTATTGTGTAAATTGATTCTTTAACTATATAGGAATAATGGAATTTAAAAAAAAAAAAAAACTTATAAAATTTAATAAAAGGCAACGCAGAAAGAGTGTCAGAAATGTAATATAGTGTAACTTTCAAGGGTATATTAGGAAATTGACTAACCCTTAGGAAAATATTTTCTGTCTTGAAGGCAAAGCTTTCTTCTTCTTTTTCTTTCTCTCGTCACCATTCTATAGATCACAGAAACATAAACAAAAATTGAACTCCGATTGAGAAGAAGGGTTTTGTTCTGCTTAGTGAATCTTCGTTGAGAAAAAGATGAGCAGAGGAAGCGGCGCTGGATACGATCGTCACATCACTATCTTCTCTCCGGAAGGTCGTCTCTTCCAAGTCGGTCAGTAATCAAATCCTTCAAACTCACTCTCTTGGAGCTTTTCTTTCTCTCGTTTCCCTCATACTAGTTACGGATTTTTGTAGAATATGCATTCAAAGCCGTGAAAGCAGCTGGAATCACATCGATCGGTGTGCGAGGGAAAGATTCAGTATGCGTCGTTACCCAGAAGAAAGTTCCGGTGAGTCCCCTTTTTGACGATATAGGATTTTTGGGTCGAAGTGCGAGAAGCTTGCATCTTGTATTAGGTCGTAGATCTATGGGATTTGCTTAATGGGTTTTGCACGAGTGAGGGTTTCCAGATTTGGGATCCAATAAATTTGAGATTTTGACTCCTTTTTATCCATTGATGTTTCGATATTTTTTTTTCTTGCAATTGTGCAGGACAAGCTTCTAGATCAGTCAAGCGTATCTCACCTTTTCCCTGTCACTAAGTACCTTGGATTGTTAGCCACTGGCATGACAGGTTTGTATATATCTCCATACAATCGCAATGCTCGTTGAAATTTTGGTGATTAAAGTTACTAGATTGTAGAGTTTATGATCGATTTTGATATTCCTGCAAAGCTTGTGTATATTGCTTTGGGTGTTTATCTAAAAATCTGTACCCTTTATTGGAATTCTAGCTGATTCAAGGTCCTTGGTGACACAAGCAAGGAATGAGGCAGCTGAGTTTAGGTTCCAATATGGATACGAGATGCCCGCGGACATTCTCGCTAAATGGTATACTATATATGTTTAATTATTGGGGAATTAAAGCTATAACTCTAATCTTCTTCAAGTTACTAATCATGAACATTTGTGCTGACAGGATTGCAGATAAGTCACAGGTCTACACTCAACATGCTTACATGAGACCCCTTGGAGTAGGCAAGTTTGCAATCTCTTCCTTTTTCCCCAATGCATGTCAATACATTTGCTTGTGATATATCTAATTGTATACAAAAGACTCATTCTTGTCTTCTTTGCCATTCTGAAGTTGCCATGGTTCTGGGTATTGATGAAGAGAGAGGACCCCTACTTTACAAGTGTGACCCAGCCGGACATTTTTACGGTCACAAGGTAATATCACTCTACTTGTTATGTTAAAATAAGCTTCTACCTCCTGTCTTACCCGCATATTGATATCTAGACTAATGCATTTTGTAACATGGAAGAAAAAACCTCGGGATATAAGCATGTGTGGAAAATGTATTACTGCTATCTTGCACTTGCTTCTTCTGTAAATTCAGTTTTCTATCAATCTTATCTAACCAGAGATTGTACTGAGAAAAGCTATCAATGTTAATATGATCGTGTTACATACATGGTAAATATGTTACTTCTAGACCATGTACCCACGATTTTAGGAGGCTACAATGTTAAATGTTATTGTTCCATGGAATAAGAGGCTTGTATTATATAGTGTCTCAACTAATAAGTAAGCAAACATATGATGCAGGCAACTAGTGCTGGTATGAAAGAACAAGAAGCAATCAATTTCTTGGAGAAGAAAATGAAAGAAAACCCCGCCTTCACATATGATGAAACCGTGCAGGTATGTATGGCCAATCTTTCTTTTAATTTTTTTCCTTCTTTTCCATAGTTGTAAATGGGAAACAGCATATGTGTTTGTCTACTGGTTGTGCCGGTGACCATTTGCTATGTTCATTTGCATACACTTTTTAAAAGCTTTATTGTTTTATAGGAACCCACGAATCACCAAGTTTCTGAAACAAACTTATCTCATTATTTCTGACTTTTGAGTTATATACTTTTGTAGACTGCTATATCCGCTCTGCAATCTGTTCTTCAAGAGGACTTCAAGGCAACTGAGATTGAGGTATCAGTTCACCACTCTCTAATACATACACTTTTGGCCAAAGAGTTGTATCTTGGTTAGGAATAAAATAGCTGTATGTGACAAGGAGAATCAATGGAAATGATTTGGTTTACTTCTGTCGAAATGAATTTTGGTTAAAGCTTGTGAAGTCGTGTAAATAATTTTCTGTTCATTGTTGTTTTTTGCAGGTCGGAGTTGTGAGAGCTGATAACCCCATCTTCCGTTCCCTTGAAACGGAGGAGATCGAGGAGCATTTGACGGCCATCAGTGAACGAGACTGATCACTTTTCGATATAATCAGACTTTGCATCTCTTCCTGTTGCATCAAATCCTTTTTTAAAATGATTGACATTTCAGATAAACTTGTTTACATCAGTTTTATGAAACGTGTAGCTTCCATTTGAACCATCTGCTTTCTCAGATCGTCTTAATATGAGTTGCATGTAAGGGTGTCAAATTAAGGTTGAATGACCAAAGCACAGGGCTGAGAGATGGGTTAAGAAGAGTAAGTGTTGCTCACATATGTAGAATACAAACCAATTACGTAGTTGAATTTAATTATTACATGAAAACCACATCGAGTCTCCAAACTTTACTAGAAACAATATGAACAAGTTTAGTCTAGCAAAGAGTAATCTGCAGATGATAATTCAGAAAGTGATGAACCGGTCAACTTGTAGATTTACCATAGATATATAATCAAGAACTGCGATTACTCCAAAAACAAAAGCTTTATCAACATTTGTTTTAGATATATAATCAAGAACTGCGACCCTCACAGCTACATGATCCTTAGCTCCAAAAAAACAAGCAAAACCAAACAGTAGAAAAGGAAAGACGCAACCAGGGCTTCATCATTTTTATTACATCTGTGAAACAAATACAAAATCGCATATTTCAACATACATTTAAGTATTTAACCGATAACCCAACAAATGCTAATTAATTAACCCATAGCAAAGAACCAAACAATCGGTTCTAAACCTAATTCAATAATCATAATACGAACTCAAACAGATCAAAATTCAAACACTAAACCGAAATATACTTATATTCATGTTTTTATCAGTGTGTTTTCCTTATTTTTTTATCGGGAAAGTTTCATAAAAATACACCAATTAAATTTTTACTACCAATTTAATAGAGAACACCAACTTTTTACGTACCCAAAACATTACACCAACTATTTTTTGTTGTTTCCATTTTAATACACCAACTCTTAACCGTATATCAATTTTACATCATAGCACGGGATTAAAACAAAAAAAAATTAGCCATACAATAACATTATTTGCGACCCCAAGAAGAATGTCATGTTGATGGATTCTGAAAAAAAAAAGCTTTGTACTAGAGAATTTTGAGAAGCTTTGTGTCGGAAGATCTCTTACAACTTGGTGTATTAAAACAGTAAAAAAAATTTACTCGAAAAAGCACTAATTCTTATTTGGGAAAATTGCCAAACAAATCATGAACTTTGTTGTTTGAACCAAAAAATACATGAACTATCGAGTGGACCAAAAAATACCTCAACTTTCTTTTGACTTCCCAAATAAATCCCAAACTCTATGTTGACTTAGCCAAAAAATGCATGCCGTTATATAACCGTTTATTTCGCCGTTTACACGAAACGACGTCGTTTTGTCCAAAGATTTTGTCAAGACTATTTGGCCAAAACGACATCGTTTCGTCTAAATAAAAAAATTAAAAACCATGTCATTCCGTAGGCTCGAACCATGGGACAGGGGTCTATGGGGAATGGTTTTTCACCACTTTGCCAATAGCATATATCTGTTATATACTCAACAAAACTTATACTTATCACACAAATGAGATTTTTTATAAAAAAATAAAATATCAAAAATACAAAAAATCTATAATATATAAAATACAAAAATCTATATTATACAAAAACTAATAATGTTAGATCTATAATTTTTATATATTACAGATTATATAATTTTATACATTATTTATATACTTTTATATAATTTTATAATCATTATTAATATATTAATTGTAGAAATTAAAAACTATATATATATATATTAGATGTTATAATTTT
>PKML01056115.1:0-19769 GCA_002933935.1 Eutrema yunnanense | reverse complement strand
TGGAACAGACAAGTACGTGCCCAACTTGAAAATCACGAACTTCAACATTTCATTGACGAAACTAACATAGTTCCGCCACCGACGGTGATAATTAATGGGGTCTCCTCACTGAATCCTGCATATGCTCCATGGAATCGTCAAGATCGTCGGCTATACAGCTCGCTAATTGGTGCGATTTCCATGCCGGTTCCGTTGGTGGTCTCTAGTGCCAACACAACCAAAGAAGTGTGGTCCGGCTACTGCTTTCGGAAATACTTATCGCGGTCACATTCGTCAATTGAAGTTTTAGATCCACCAGTGTGTCAAAGGCTCAAAGACGATCAGTGAATATCTTCGGATCATCAAATCTAAAGCTGATGAACTTGCCCTCCTCTGCAAACCAATGGATCCTGAGGATATGACGGAAAGAATACTTGTGGGTCTTAGTGAAGAGTACAAGCCGGAAGTTGATGCGATAAATGGACGGGACATGTCGATCTCATATTCTGAACTGTATGAATGACTTCTCAACCGTGAAGCTATGATCATGTGCAATGAGTCCAACACTGTTACTCCAATTGTAGCACATGCCACATACATATGTCCTCGGCAACAATGGCGCAAGAACAATCATCAACGCTCAAACCCGTCCAACAATCAGCAACATTTTCCAAACCTTATTTGGGACAATGTTTGGCGTGTGGGATCCAAGGTCATAGTGCCAAGTACTGTCCGGAGCTTTCATTGTCAAAGGTCCATCTCAGTCTTCACCGAGGCCGCCACAACCTCGTCAAAACAACACTTGGAATGATGTTCCACCATTTCAATCATGGCAGCCAAGTGCTAATCCAGCCATGTTCTCGGATTCTTCGACTTGGCTTGTCGATTCGGGCGCCTTTCACCACATGACATCTGACTTAGAAAAGCTCTCCATACATAACCCATATGGTGGAGGGGATGGTGTTCTTCTCGGTGATGGTTCCGGTTTGCACATCTCGCATTCTGGTTCCTTAACTCAACCTTCTTATACTCGTCCATTCTTTTTAAATAATGTTTTATGCATTCCTGCACTTGAGAAGAATTTAATTTATGTCTTTCAATTATGCACCACTAATAGCGTGGCGGTTACGTTCACTCCAACGTATTTTCAGGTGAGGAATTTGCAAACGGGAGCTCTTCGTCTAGAGGGGAAACCTAAAGATGGAACGTATGAGTGGCCAAAAACAACGTCAACAAAACCACCTTCTCTCGCTTATGCCTCGGCCGTGAAGACTAGCTTGTTAGCTTGGCATTCACGGTTAGGACATCATGCTTTTCAAATTCTTTAAAGAGTAGTTTCTATATTTAATTTACCTATTGTTTCAAACGCTTTAATGGCTCAGCCTTGCAATGCTTGTTCGATTAATAAAATGCATAAGTTACCTTTTCAAAATTTATCTTTAAAATCTAATCATCCTCTTGATATTGTGTTTTCAGATGTATGGACCTCTCCGGTTCATTCGATTGATAATTTCAAATATTATTTCATATTTGTAGATCATTACTAGATACACTTGGTTGTAACCCATTATAATTAAAATCTCAAGTTTTTGAGATATTTACCCGGTTCACAGCCTTGGTTGAAAATCGATTTCAATTCAAGCTTAGAACTCTATATACGGATAATTGGGGGGGGGGTGAATACATTGGTTTACGAGATTTTCTTTCACTTCATGGTATTTCTCATATGACAAGTCCGCCCCATACGCCAGAACATAATGGCATCGCAAAATGTCGCCATCGACATATTGTAGAAACGGGGCTTGCCTTTCTTTCTCATGCGTCAATGCCGCAATCTTTTTGGACGTATGCATTTGCGACAACTGTTTATTTAATTAATAGAATGCCATCACAAATCCTAGATTATCAAAACCCGTTTCAACGTCTTCATGGGCATAGTCCTAATTTTCAAAAATTAAAAATATTTGGGTGCTTGTGTTTTTCGTGGCTTCGTCCATATTATACATCGAATAAATTATATGCTAAATCGACACCTTATGTCTTTCTTGAATATTTGACCACGAAAAGTGCCTATTTTTGTTTAGATCGTACTACATCTCGGATTTACATATCTAGACATGTCGTCTTTCATGAATCGGTTTTCCCGTTTTCGATTTCATCGAATTTAGAATCATAATCATCAATGGAATCTGACATTGCTTCTCATCCAACTATCTCCGTTGTCCTTACTTATCCAACTCAAGATGTGGTAACACCACCAACAGCTCCGGTGATACCGTCAGCCGTGACATCACTATTTTCTACATCATGAACTACAACAGCGGCTACATCAGCAACTACACCATCGGTTACAACAGCACCAACGGAGACACAAGAGGTTCCTCAATCAGCTTCACAAGCAGCTCAGCCTGAAACTCAACTCACGGCACCTTCACGTGGTCCTATTCAGCAGCCTGTGCGACAAAGCACAAGACAAAGAAAACCAGTTCACAAGTTGAATCTTCACACTTTTGTAACTCAAACAATGGAAAAGCCTCCAACATTAATAGCTCAAGCTCTCAAGAGTCCTCATTGGCGTAAAGCAATGAGCAACGAATATAATGCTCAAATCGGATATAGAACTTGGGATCTAGAGACATTACCTAATAATTATTCTTTTCACGTTGTAGGTTGCAAGTGGATATTCACGATCAAACGCCATCACGATGGAACAATTTCAAGATACAAGGCTCGCCTCGTAGCAAGAGGGTTCACACAAAGACCAGGGATCGATTATCATGATACGCTTAGTCCGGGCATCAAACCAGCCATGATAAGGACCGTTCTCAGCGTCTTGGTCACAAACAATTGGCTGATACGTCAACTCGATGTCAACAATGCCTTTCTTCAAGGAACACTTGACACACTGCTTGTGGAAAGGCCGATAAAGTCTATATGATGCAACCGCCATGCTTCATCGACAAGGATAATCCACAAGCAGTGTGTCGATTGCGGAAATCTATTTATGGCTTAAAACAAGTTCCGAGAGCTTGGTACAACGAACTACGCAAGTTTCTCCTACAAACGGGCTTCACACACTCTCTGGCCGATGCAACATTATTCATATACAACAAACATGGAGTTTTAATTTATATGCTTGTTTACGTTGATGATTTAATTATCACGGGAAATAATGATTCGCATACAAATCATTTTATTGCCGCATTTTCCCAAAGATTTTCACTAAAAGATTTAGACGATATCTCTTTCTTTCTTAACTATTGAAGTTCATCGTAATGCTAATGGAATATATTTAACCCAAACTCGTTACATTGCAGATTTGTTACATCGACAGATGGAAAATTGCAAGACGGTGACAACACCAATGTGTCCGAACTCATCACTAATGGTGTCTTCGGGTACAACATTGGACGATCCCATTGAATATCTAGCTGCTGTAGGAAGTTTACAATACCTCTCGCTCACTCGGCCCGATATATCATTTCCGGTCAACAAACTGTCTCAATACATGGATAAGCCAACAACAGATCACTGGAATGCTGTCAAAAAGAATCCTCCGATATCTTGCGGGCACAATGAAGAAGGGAATCTTTCTTCAAGTAAACAACACTCCGACTCTTCATGCCTTCACGGATGCAGATTGGGCTGGGAACAGAGACGACTACACCTCCACCAGCGCATACATCGTCTATCTTGGCCGCCACCCTATAGAATGGTCGTCAAAGAAACAAACATGAGTTGCTAGATCATCCACCGAAGCGGAGGACCGTTCTCTCGCATCCACAACTTCCGAAGTAATTTAGGTTATTCGTTACTGTTTGAGCTCAAAATTACCTCTGCTACATCTCCGATGATCCATTGTGATAATATCCGTGCAACATACTTGGCCGCCAATCCCGTATTACACTCGAGAATGAAGCATTTAGCATTGGATTATCACTTCGTCCGCGCAACTATATTCAATTAGGTCACCTTCGGTTCTCTCATATTTCCTCTACACATCAGTTGGCCGATGCTCCTACAAAGCTTTTATCAAGAGCTCGCTTTGAGTCGCTTTCGGTCAAGATTGGACTCGCTTCTCCCCATCCATCTTGAGGGGATGTGTAGGAAATATAATATATATAGAAAGTATACGTTAGAATCCCTATAATAATGATATCATTAGTTTTGTATATTGTATTTCCTTCTTTGTAATGATCTCTCTGTGTATATAACAAAGCCCTATGTATCAATATCAAATACGATTCTATAACCTAATAGTCCAGTCATCTCTTCCCTTTCTTCTTCTCTAGCCCTCTGTTTTCACCATTGTTACCAGAGAAATTTCAGTGACAAATTTTGATTCAATCATGCTGTCGTTGGAAGGAGAATGGATTCCATTAGACTGGAACCGGTACACCCAACGGCAAAGTTTGCTTCTAGAGATTCTTCGGTGACTAAAGCATGCCCTCCTCCCAACTCAAACTCTCACATTTCAGAGCCCTCCGATACAGTTGCCGTCACCTCCTCTTCTCCATATCCTCGGTGGCTTCGTCTAAATCGATGGTCAGTTCATTCCCCACAATCTTCGAAGCTCGCTAGGTACAAAAAGAAGCTAATAATTACGTCTCAGGAAATCGAGACGGCAATTAGGCTTGTGTTGCCCGAAATTAGGATTGTATAAGAAAAAGAAATTGAGCCGTTTACTGGGTTTGTTCTGGGCTTGTTCTTAATTTGAATTAATATTAATTTATGAGTTTAATTTTCTTTGAAGATATATTCAATTACCTTGCCTCGAGAGTTGTGATTTCCCATTTCATCAAAATGAAGAAGAAGAAGATTGGTGAGGATGAAGAAAAGATTGGGTCGGGTCATTTATGGCTCAGTTTTTTTTGGGTCGGGTTTGGATTTGATTTGATTTAGATTATTAATTTGGTTAGGTTAGGTTTATGTCACAAACCAATAAAACCGACATCCATGGATAAATAAGTTTTGAACTTTGATTTCGTAGAGAAATATGTTTCAATCATTTAAATGATGGGGAAATAGCACTATGGCTAAACTATGTGTAGATATGTTATTATGTGAAAGTTTTCATGGAAAAATAGATTGTCGACCCTAATATCTATGGAAAGAGTTTCGTCATGTATTGTAGAGACAAATGTAAAAAGTCTTGCCTCTATATTGTGAGGAGAGATATGTCTTGCCTCTATATTGTGAGGAGAGATATGTACAGAAAGATTAAATTAGATGATGTGGTTGGTGAGATACATCGGTACACTGTTAATGTTCCAAGTTTGATCCCCATTCCTTGCGAGGCTTTTTAGATGAAGAGAACAAGAAGAATTTACATCTTATTATTACATTTGGTAGTTTTCGTGTTTTGGTTTTTAACTAGCAATCTTTAAGTTTTTTTTTTTTTTTAATATATGTTTCGGTCCTCCTCCTCCATCAATTTAGGGAGGGAGATATGAGTTTGAACAATCCGAGCTTGTGATTTTTACATTTTAGTTTGTTTTGTTATGAATCACATTTTTTTGTACTCGGTTCTTGTTATTTAAAAGGATATAAATTTCAATTTTTGTACTAAAAAAGTTCAAGATATAACCACTATTAAATGTTTTTCTACCTCTGCCACTACTCATAAGAGTAAGATGGCCCACATGGATATGGTCCAGTGGTAGGTAGGACCGTTTATGGTGCTACTCCAGTTCATCCGGATTTGAACTGTTCTGGAAACAAAAACACATTTATGTGGGAAGTCTGGGCCTGAGTTTCGGCTCAGGCAGTTTACATGGTAGTCCAGTAAAAGGCAAATCGGCTACTCCATGGCATTAGTCGGAAAGCATTCCAAACTCGGGACATGCAGTGTGGTGTGATGCGTATCGGATTCATCTCCGAAACTTCAGGTCTTAAATTTATAAACCTTAAAGCCTGCAAGTGCACAGATGTGCGTTGTAGTACTTGAGGTATCGATTCACAGGGAGAGGGTGCTGTTCTACGAGACCTTAGACAATACATAGTACATAAACCTAGAACAAATATATTTTTATAGGGTTTTTGTAACTAGAATTGTAAAAAACGAGAAACAGAAAACTTCTACTAATCTAATCTAAGAAAATCGATGGCTACTCTAAACTAAGGAAATTTTAACTACTAAACTAATGCTAAGAGAAACTAAACTTATCCTAAGAAAAACTAAGACTATCCTAATACCTAAGAAAATTGACTACTAACCTAAACCTAATGAAATCGATAACTAAACTACTTATACGAACTCTGTTGCTACACTACACTACTAGAGACGGTTGTAACTATCCTAAAACGTTGCTGGGTCGAGAGGAATATCTCGGGGTATGCTCGATTCAATCGAACGGCCTCATTAGTAACCGGTGTTTCTAGATTATAACTCCACAAACATGACATAATAATGACATAGTCTACTTCCATATAACCTATGTCCTACAATTTATTCACTCGATCGGTAGCTTCCGTCTCTGGCCGCGCGTAAGATTGTGATATGCTAGTGGGTTCAGAGGTTCACGATACTCCGTAAGTATACTTTCAAAATCTTACGACGCGCACACCTTGTGGATGAACTTTGCTGGTGATTAGATGCAACACTTCCGTGGTTCTAAACCCCCCATATCAGCCTCTAGTTCGTGACACTAGATTCATGCATTAACAACTTTCCACAAGAAGAGCTCTAGAAATCGACTAGGGTTTACCGAGTGAAATCTTTATCAAACATAGAATTCTCCTTGATAATCCTTTAAACCCAACAATCTAAACTACTCACACATACTGGAAAAAGACATAATTAAATTAAACAAGAGATTGGTGAAAGAGGCCTCACGAGTTCAAGTAAGCTCAGTGAGAAACCTCCTCACCAATCCCGAAAATCTCAACGCAAGAGTACAAGAATGTAAGCAAAACAAATGTGTAGAAGGGTGTCTAAGGATGGATTGCATGATGCCAAGAAAATTCTGTCTAAAACAAGTATTTATAGGTCTTCAACAAGCTTAGGTCATTTTAGAGTTTGACGGGAAAATACAGTTTTGGCCTCGGGTGAAGAAACAGATCATCTTGGGCAGAGTTAGGCTTGGCCGCGGGTTCGTTGCTTCTGGTCACAGCGAACTGGGCTCTGGCCGCGGGTGGAGTGGGTCCAGGGGCGGCAGAATGGTGCTTGGCCGCGCGTCCGGCTCCTCGACCCGCGGTGGACTGCTTCTTCGGGCAGCTTCATCGGTCTTCAGTGCTTCGGTTATATTTTAGGATCCAACCATTGGATTGTCCTCAATCCAATTGCATTTGAAAGTTGGCTGTCCCTACTTTGTTGTATCCAAATTTGGTGATGATCATACGGTGAAAAGGTCTTCTATGAGTGCAAGACTTCTTGACGGTTCAAGTTTATCCAAAAACGTACTTTTGCTCCGAAATGCACTCTTTAATCCCGAGTTACCTGAAAAGAGTCTTAAAACCGCAAACATGGAAACCCACAATAAAAGCATAGAAAACCAAGTGGAACACTTATTAAAGTGTTCTAAAATATATAGCGAAACGGGTAAAAATACGGTGTTATCACACCCCAGACTTAAACCTTGTTTGTCCTCAAACAAGACAAAGCTCAAGCTTGGAAATGATCAAACGAAAATCATCGGAAACTAGAAATCTCAGAGACCGTCCTTCTAAACCAGAACCATCGAACTACATCAATCGCAATATCTAGCCTAGAAAATTCGCACTAGAAGTTCCCGTAACACTAGTCCACGGTATCCGTCATTCGAAATATAAACTTTCAAAATCCAAAAATCAGGTCAGCTAGCTCTCTACATTCATTAAGTATAGGCGTGGGTTTCTCATCAAAAGGATTAAACCAAGACAATCGAAGCTATGTATTAAAGGTATTTAGAGGTGAGGTTAAGAGTGTTTCAGGTTACCGTAATTTTACCGGAGGGTGCGAGATATTATGCAAAACAACAAGAGAAGAAGGACCTATTGATCACCACAACTTCCAGTCACTTCTTCTTGCGTAAGAATGTTGCACTTCCTCCTTTCTCCGAAAACAGAAGTTTTCTGTCATTCCCCCAGACTTAGAATTTTATGTGGGCTCGTAATGATAGACTTCTCAAAGATGAACCATAGATGCCTCATAAGTATTTCGACCAACCTAGACTCTTGTAAGGCTCTTGTTTTTTTTTTTTTTTTTTTTTTTGAATCCAATGTTAAATTATATTCAAAAAGAAAAATAATGTTTTTACAACTTTAATTGAACATTTTTGATCTTAAAACAACATATTCTTAAGTTTGTCTTGTAGAGAACCAAGTTCTCAAGCCATCCTCATACCTCATATCCCCGTTGCTTCTAATCGATAGTAGCTGATTTCGTATGTTTTTGTCAATCATCTTCATGAGTTGAAACATTGTTGATGATTTTTTCCCATGTCGTCGATCATTCCTTTCTCTCCATATCGAGTGAACCGAGATTTGGAAAGCATACCTTATCAGGTAGGAGGTGGTGCGGTCCTTTGCCGGATTAATCATCAAATTCGTAACATTTCCCCACTCATACACAAATTGGCTCTTCAATAATTCTTTTACCAAGAGCTCCCAAACTTTCCTCGTATACGAGCAAGCGAAGAATAAATGGTCCCTTGTCTCCATCGGGTCATCACAAAATACACAGCGAGTGATAGCATTCGCACTCCAATTCTTGACCCTATCTCCCGTTGCTAATCTGTTGTGGGAAGCTAACCAAGTCATAAACGAATACTTAGGAGTAGCTTGAGAAAACCAAACCCCTTTATACCAATTCACCCCTGGTCTAGCTGTCCGGATTTGTCTCCAGGTTTCTTTCGAAACAAATTTTGATGAGAATTGGCCGTCTTTGCGCTTCCACTTCGCTACGTCTTATCCGTGTGGGTTCTCCTTCGCCGAGTCTGTTCTATCTCCAACTCGACATCGTTTAGGAGAGGTTGCCGATGTCGTCTTCGTCTTACCATATCTAGTACCTCTCCAACCGTGGCCTGCTTCGCAACCCCCATATCCAGGAATCTGCGATCACCAAATCTGTCATAGAGACAACCCAATCTACACCAAGAATCATACCAGAAAGATGTGTTATTCCCACTCTTTACTTCGACTATATGGAAGCTCTTCGCTAAGCCTCTATACTTTAAAATCTTCTTCCACATCCAATATCCCAATGAAGTAGTTTCTTTAACCGACCAGAAAGATCCACTCCGAATTAGATGCCTCTTCACCCAATTAACCCACAAAGATTTCTTATCCGAAATTATTCTCCATATTAACTTCAAACAACAGACTTTGTTCGCTTCTTCAATGGACCTCAGCCCTAATCTCCCTTCTTCCTTTGGAGTACATACATCCTTCCATGCCACCTTAGCTTTCTTTGGGTTCAAAACTAGTCCCGACCATAGAAATGCCGAGCAAAGCTTATCTATCTCCTGAATACATGCTTTTGGCAACCGGAAAGCAGAGATCCAGAAATAAGTGATACTGAATATTACCGAGCGAATCAATTGTAAACGGCCTGCGAAAGACAAATCTCTTGCTGTCCATGTAGAGATTCGGTTACGAACATTCTCGATGACTGGAAGATATTCTGAGGTGGTCATCTTCTTAGTCATCAGTGGTAAGCCCAAATAGCGTACCGGGAGTTCTCCATAATCAAAAGGGAATTGACTGAGAATCTCTTATCTTGCTAATTCGGAAATCCCGGCCATATACATCGTTGATTTCTCAAGGTTTATTCTTAGTCTTGAACGACGAGCAAACTCATCAAACACTTGTAAGATACCCTCAATTGACCGTTTCTCTCCATCAACGAACACCATCAAGTCGTCTGCAAAGCACAGATGTGTAAGCATCATTTTTTTGCAATTCGGGTGGTATCCAATCAGTCTATCTTTTGCCGCCATATCAATCTGTCGAGATAACACATTCATGCATATGACGAACATATATGGAGAGAGAGAATAGCCTTGTCGAAGACCTCTTACACTAGCAAAATAGCCGGCTAGTTCTCCATTCACCTAGACTGAGAATGAAGCTATTGTGACACATAAGCGGATCCAGTGGATAAATTGGTCCGGAAAATCCATAGCTAGCAATGTCTTCGTCAAAAAATCTCATTGGACCGAGTCAAATGCCTTAGATATATCGATTTTCATCGCACACCGAGGGGATATTGTGTTCTTGTGGTAATCCTTTACCACTTCCGTAGCTAGTAAGATATTCTCCATCAATAATTTGTCTTTAACAAAGGCAGACTGATTTGGCATAATGAACTTAGGTAGAATACCTTTGAGACGATTCACCAAGATTTTCGAAATCACTTTATAAAGCACATTGCAACATGAAATAGGCCTATAGTCTTTTATTTCCGTCGCTTCTTTCTTTTTCGGAATGAGGGCAAGTATTGTTGAATTTCCTCCTTTTGGCAAAAATCCCATCTGGAAGAATGATTGAATTGCGATCACAACATCATTTCCAACTATAGACCATGACTCATTAAAGAACTCACTTGTAAACCCATCTGGTCCTGGAAATTTATTTCCCGACATAGAAAATATTACCCTCCGTATCTCCTCTTGTGTGACTTCCTTGGTAAGAGAGGACCTATCCTCCTCATTACATCGAAACTCCAGCAAATTTCGAAGATCATCAGTCGGCCATGCTTCAAAACCCAGCGGCTTAGTGGATAAAAAATCATTAAAGTATCTTTTTGCCTCCACTTTAATATCTTGCTGCGTCGAACCCACTTTTCCATCCCCACATTTGATTTCTCTGATGCTATTTTTCATTTCTCGTAGCTTAACCGCATTGTGAAAAGTCTTGTTACTTTTATCTCCAACCTTTAACCAGTGAATCTTAGATCTCTGCTTTAGAAACTTCTCTTCATTATCCGCCAATCTCAACCAGGTTTCCAATGCTTTCGCTTCTTCCTCTACAGCATGAATATTCGGATATGTCATAGTTTTCCCTTGTTGTTCACATAACCGAGCATATGCCTCTTTAGTTTTCTTCGAGATATCGGCCAAAAGGTCTCGTCCCAGCCCTCTCATCTTAGGTTTCAACATCTTCAACATCTTTGTTAACCTATGCATTGCGGAAGTAAAATGGAATAGGGGCTGTGTCATCTCCCATATCGCTTTAATCTCAGTATGAAATTCGGGATGGGTCGCTATTGCATTTGTGAATTTAAAAGGTTTTTTAATCCTCCCCTCCACTTCTTGGATGTAAAATCGACACCGCAAGTGGTCTGAACATCCACCCGGTTCAAAAACACTATAAGATTTATCATATGTGTGAACCCATTTCTTGTTCACCAACACATGGCCCAACTTCTTACAAATTACCCCCTCCCTCCTCTTATTGCACCATGTAAATTTCTGTCTTTGATACACCAAATCTGAAAATTCACAATAGCGAACTATATTTTGGAAATCTCTCATCTCTGGTGGAACTGATGGTGAAGAATCATACAAGGAGTGTTGCTCTCCATCAAGTATCTCGTTAAAATCTCCATAAATAAGCCAAGCTTTTCCACGAAACAGAGGAGAGTCGCGGTGAATTCGAATGTCTTCCCAGAGCTTTTTACGATCCTCTACAAAGTTAGATGCATAGATAAAAGAAACAAAAAATTCTTCCTCTCTTCCATCAATCAGTATAGAGACTGTAATCACCTGAGAAGATTTAAACCACGAAGTAACACACACATTCTGAAGCCACACAATCCATAACCTTCCCAATCTATGTTCTTTATAGTTCAATAACAATGACCAACCATTGAACATCCTTGAAAAAATACGATATGCCCTTCTTTCTTTTACTTTTGTTGTAATCAGACGACCAAAATCAAAATTACATTTTTGAATCCACTCTCGCACAACTTCATGCTTACTTTTTTTGTTAAGTCCCCGGATATTCCAAAAGAAACCCGACATTAACACTGTTTGTTTGAATTACGTGGTTCCCGAACACTAGGATTGATCTCCTTCGTATTCTCCATAGTTGAGTTAGATAGGAACCTGTGAGCATCCTTAGAACTTCGTGGTAAGGATTGCCGCAAAAGGCTCTTGTTTCCTTTCCCTTTCACTTATTTTCAATTTTTTTTCTTTTTCGAAAGGGGAAATTCTTTGAATTGAAATAGAGTCTTAGGGACACGAAAATTTACCATGATTTTGAGTTTTTATAAGGCATAACCAAGCTCGTATCTTTGTTGAATTCACCACCACCGATCGCGTATAGTCTTCGTCTTTAGTGACTAAAAGATGTGTCGTTCCTCCCTCTCTGGCTTTTTTGCATATATATGCACATAAGTCACAAAGAGAGTTGCATGAGGTTTGAACAAATGTTAAGTTTCGGGTGAGAAACCAACTAAAGATAAGCTGGCCATTCATGTATGACAAAGAGTGGTAAAAGGTGAAAGAACATCATGAATGTATGATTCGTTATCTTTGCCTAAACCTTTGATGAGAAAATTAAGTCAAGATTAAGTCCAAATAAAATAGAGCTAGCATATTCAATCCTAGAGAATCTTTATGGTCTAAATTCCACTAGAGATTTCGTATTAACAGAAACTCTAGGTACCGCCTAGTTTAGAACCAAATTACGAAAAATCATGTTACTAGGAGATAGCGTAGAAGCACCCTGGTCGGTTATCGTCATGGATTCCTTTCATCATTCCCTCAAAACGTATTCCTACGCTTTTCGAAAAACTTAAATTTTTTTAAGAAAAACGTCGAAAAATGCAAACACAAATGAAAGAAGTGGTGGTTAGTAAGGGATGAAATCCTCCCCTAGGCTTAAATCACACTGTCCTCAGTGTGAAATAAATCGGGTAAGGACGAATAATAGATGTATATAATAATTAAAAATGTTTAAGGAAAAATAAAATTTACCTAGATGCGGTTGGGGAATGGATTTTTGAATGGAATGGTGGTGATTTAGGGATGGTAGATGATGATATGGTGATGGGAATGGATGTGGGGGTGGTTGGGAATGGATGGGAATCGATCGGGGATCGAACGGAGTCGATTGGGATAGTCAAGGGGGCTGGCCGCAGGTCAAAGGGCTGCAGCAGCGGCTAATGGCAAGCTGGCCGTGGGTCGGTTGATCTAGACCGCGACCAAGGGCTAGCTCGCCATGGGTCTGGCTTGAGCAGCCGCGGTCGAGCTTCTTTTGCGGTCAAGTCCTTCCTTGCGGTTCGGGCTGGACCGAGCAGCTTCAAACCGTGTCTCCATCTTTTTGTCTTTTTGGTTTTTTAGAAAACTGAAAACTAAGAAAAGAAAAAGTTAGTAGAAAAAGAAAGAAGAACTAGAAAGAAAAACGTACCTAAAATGGGTTGCCTCCCATTGAGCGCCTTTGTTTAAAGTCGTTTAGCTCGACGTTGGTATCGAGGTGAGCTTAGTCATAGAAAGACAGCGTCTTACGACAAGTCTTCTTTTGGTTTCCTCGTCATGTGAATCATCGCTTGTTCGTGGATCGGGATCGGGATCAAGTTCGGGATCCATCGTGCTAGAACGTCTTTCTTCTCCTTTTTTGAGTGGTATGGCAGTGTAGAACAAGTCTTTGTCGATGTTAGCGAATGAAACACGTCAATTTGGCCAATCCATGATGGCTCCAATGGTTGATAAGAATGGCCATTCTAGAATTATCGGTGTTGCATCTTTCTTCGTTGTTTGGACGATGTAAAAATCGACGGGGGCTATGCAATCTCCGATTCTTATTGGCATGTCTCGGGCAATCCCCTTTGGTGTGGCACAAGTCTCGTCGGCCATGCTGATTTTTGTCCAGGTACGGTGTATGTGCTTAATACCGGTGCGCTTTGCGGTCGATTTCGACATGATGATCAAGCAAGCTTCAGAATCACAAAGAACGTTCTTAAACTCAACTCCACGGATGCTACAAGTGATAAGGAACTGACCTTGTTCTTCGATTTTGTGGAGACTTCTAAAGGGTTTTCCGTTCATGGCATTGTCGAAAATATCTTCTATCTCCATTATGGACTCTTTGATTTCACAAAAGAAATGACCAGTCATATAAATCATGTAAGCTCTAGCAAAAGTAGTACCTCTAGGTAGATTATGGACCACGTTATTGAATCCCTCTAACTTCTCTCGGCTTATCTTGTTTGGGTACTCTCGGTACTTCTCGGGATGGTAGATTCGAATAGCATGGGAAGCGGCATAAGGCGTTGTTAGGTGTTTTGCCCTTTTGAAGTAAGTGCGAATGTCCTTCTTGCTCTCCATGCTGTAACCTTAGAATTCTTGTAGACTGTCTCTTTCCCAAACTTCTTCGAAAGAGATATGCATTGGGATTAACCTCACGAGGTGGTTGAAATCAATCAATCTCTCATGGGTTATGTTATGTGTTCTTGGCTTTTACAGTATTGGACTTGTTGGTGGTGTGCAAGGTCATAGTCACTCAACGAGCTGAAATCTGATTTTCGAAAGAATAACCACGAGTCTTCTTCTTCGAAGTATTGTCCTTCGACTTCATTGGAGGATTGGGCTGATAAAACCATGTTACACGGTACAATGAAGTCTTGTTCCAGGTTATTTGTAGGCTCTGTTGAGGCTTGAGAATCAGTAGAGAGTGCAGCTTGCTCGAAGAAGAGCTTTCGAGACTCGAACGGTTCGGAGGGAGACGAACAGGAGCTGGCCGCAGGTCCAAGGAATGGAGGCGCGATGGATGGTGGCGTGGCCGTGGGTTGGGAGGACGGAGGTGCGGCGGAGGGAGGGCTGGCCGCGTCTGGGAGGCTCGCGCCAGTGGTGAGAGGAGTCAGTGGGGACTCGACCGGTTCGTCGTCTTCTTCATCTCCTTTGGTGTTTTCTGGTTCTTGGGGATCATTTGGCTTCTCCTCTAGGTCAGGAACATGGGCATCAAGTGTTGAATCATGCTTCTCATGATCTTTAGATAGTTTCTCCACTTTTTCTGCCACTTCGTCGATAACATAAATGAGTCGGTCTAGTGTAACAATGAGCTCTCTCGTTTTGTCCTCAACTTCTCCTACTCCTTCCCACAGCTCGAGGGTGTGGTTGTAGGTGGTGTTACTGTTGTCATTGACGGAGTTATCCAAATCATCAAGCTTGTAGTTCAAAGTACGTACCCCATCATTAGCTTTCCGGATATCGAACTTTTGTCTTCCTTGTTCTTCTTCAATGAGTTTCATCCTCTCGTTTAGTGTTGTAGCATCTTTAAGGGTCTGTTCTTCAAGGATTTTGACGTGGGCAATAAGGTCATCGAACTTCTTGTTGAATTTGACGGAGATGGAATATATTCTCTCATTTAAAGTGGCTCCAAACTTGGCTTGAGACTCGATGGTTTTGTTGATGACGTCTTCTATTCGCTTCAAACGAGCGCTGAATTCCAAGCTTTCATCGTGCTGGTTCAAGATTTGATGAGGAAGACGGTATGCTTGTTGTCTAGAGTTGACAATGGGAGACGCAAAAGGCTCGTCTCGGTAGTAAGGAGGCTCGTGGCTTCCTTGAGAGTAGTTGGTCGGTGCCGGCATCTGATCCATATAGAACGAGTCACACACAACATGTGAGTCGTGACAGTGGTGAGCGCAAGATGGGTCATAGTAACCCCGCTCGTAGTAGCAATCTCGCTCCAGAGGCGAGTTCATGTTTCAAAACCTGAAACAAAGAAAAACAAAACCAAAAATCAAATTGAAAAAGTTTGTTCTAGAGTCGTTTTACTGACCTCTAAGGTATGTTAGAAGCTATAGCGATCTCTCCCCGGAAACGGCGCCAAAAACTTGATGCGTATCAGATTCGTCTCCGAAACTTCAGGTCTTAAATTTATAAACCTTAAAGTCTGCAAGTGCACATATGTGTGTTGTAGTACTTGAGGTATCGATCCACAGGGAGAGGATGCTGTTCTACGAGACCTTAGACACTGTATAGTAAATAAACATAGAACGAATATATTTTTATAGGGTTTTTGTAACTAGAATTTTAAAGAATGAGAAACGGAAAACTTCTACAAATCTAATCTAAGAAAATCGATGGCTACTCTAAACTAAGGGAATTTTAACTACTAAACTAATGCTAAGAGAAACTAAACTTATCTTAAGAAAAACTAAAACTATCCTAATACTTAAGAAAATCGACTAGTAACCTAAACCTAATGAAATCGAGAACTAAACTACTTCTACATACTCTATTGCTAAACTACACTACTAGAGACGGTTGTAACTATCCTAAAACGTTGCTGGCTCGGGAAGAATATCTCAGGGTATGCTCGATTCAATCAAACGGCCCCTAGCTCATTAGTAACCGGTGTTTCTAGATTATAACTCTATGAACATGACAGAATAATGACGTAGTCTACTACCGTACAACCTACGTCCTACAATCTATTCACTCGACCAATAGCTTCCGTCTCTGGCCGCGCGTAAGATTGTGATATGCTAGTCGGTCCATAGGTTCACGGCACTCCGTAAGTATACTTTCGAAATCTTACGAAGCGCACGCCTTGTGGATGAACTTTGCTGGTGATTAGATGCAACACTTCTGTGGTCCTAACTCCTCCTATCAGCCTCTAGTTCGTGAAACTAGATTCATGCATTAACAACTTTCCACAAGAAGAGCTCTAGAAATCAGCTAGGGTTTACCGAGTGAAATCCTTATCGAACATAGAATTCCCCTCGATAATCTTTTAAACCCAACAATCTACACTATTCACACATACTGGAAAAGACATAATTAAATTAAACATGAGATTGGTGAAAGAGGCCTCACGAGTTCAAGTAAGCTCGGTGAGAAACCTCCTCACCAATCCCGAAAATCTCAATGCAAAAGTACAAGAATGAAAGCAAAAATAATGTGTAGAAGGGTGTCTAAGGATGGATTGCTTGATGCCACAAATTTTTTGTCTAAAACAAAGTATTTATAGGTCTTCAACAAGCTTAGGTCGTTTTAGGGTT
The DNA here is from genome assembly GCA_002933935.1 of Eutrema yunnanense. Lineage (NCBI taxonomy): Eukaryota > Viridiplantae > Streptophyta > Magnoliopsida > Brassicales > Brassicaceae > Eutrema > Eutrema yunnanense. The sequence continues at coordinate 2,857 of PKML01056115.1, read as the reverse complement.
TGACGGGAAAAGACGGTTTTGGCCTCTGGTGAAGAAACGGATCATCTTGGGCAGAATTAGGCTTGGCCGCGGCGAACTGGGCTATGGCCGCGGGTGGAGTGGCTCCAGGGGTGGCAGAATGGTGCTTGGCTGCGGGTCCGGCTCCTCGACCCACGATGGACTGCTTCTTCGGGCAGCTTCATCGGTCTTCAGTGCTTTAGTTATATTTTAGGATCCAACCATTGGATTGTCCCCAATCCAATTGCATTTGAAAGTTGGATGTCTCTACTTTGTTGTATCCAAATTTGGTGATGATCAGATGGTGTGAAGGTCTTCTTTGATTGCAAGACTTCTTGACGGTCCAAGTTTATCCAAAAATATACTTTTCTTCCGAAATGCACTCTTTAATCCCGAGTTACCTGAAAAGAGTCTTCAAACCACAAACATGCGAAACCCATAATAAATGATGTAAAAAGACGAAATTAAAACGAAACAATGGAGGCGAGAGAACTCTCTTTCCTTAACTCAAAGAATCTCCCTTAGTGCGACATTATAATATTCGATTCATGAGTCCCATGATATAACCATTGAATCCGTTATCGCGAACACTCGCTAACGGATCTGTCGAACGTTATACTACGATAATGTCGAATAAAAGACTTACTCTTAGTAGTAGGGAATTGAAGAAACTTTTGCTTAGAAATTTCGGGTGTGTTTTCTGTGTGTTTTTCGGATGCCTTTCTCTCAAGAGAGGTCATCATATATATAGAAAAAGAGAGAGCTAGTCGGCTTTGTTGATGAAGTTTAACCGACTTGATAAACACGCACAAGAATATTCTCGCAGAATATTCTAGAAGAGCGGCGATCCAAAAAATAATTGCTCGGAGGCCTAGTGACCATCAACCTATAAGAGCCTAAGAGGCCCATCGACCATCAACCTATAAGAGCCTAACAGGCCCAACGGCCATCAACCTATAATAGCCCAAGAGTCCTAAGAGCCATTAAAAATGCAACGAGCAACGAGACACAGCCAGACAAGGCGGCGGCGCGCGTGTGGTTTTTTTTCTCTCTCTCCAACTCCTTTGAAACACAAATAAGAGGTGGTCTTATATATACAAGAGAAAATGTTTTCCATCTTCCAATGTGGAACAAAATACACTCCCACTAACTTAAGTTAGCCAATTCACAAGGCTTTCTCACTTAGTCCATATGCCTCATTTCAATTCACACTTATACAAATTTATAAAGCCCACAAGCTTTTTAAAAAAATTCTTCCAACAATTCTCCACATGAAAAGAAATGACTCTAAACATATGACGACTGAACGTACTAGACTTATCTAGACAGACTTGACTAGACTAGACTTGACTCGACTAGACTAGACAGACTTTTCGAGAGTATACAAACATGTAACTGTATATGAGAGGTAGCATTTTCCAGCTTTGAACCAATCATTTTTAATATTTTCGAATTTACTCGGCCAAGAGGTGAACAATGATGTCTTGAACCACCCGAACTTTGATGTAAACCAAGACAACAAGTATTTCGCAGTGACATTTTCCCGTGGAACTGTGTTCTCTATTGTGTTCATTTTTTGCCTTGAACATTAATGGTTTTTCGTGAGTGAACTTGGTGAATGTAGCCTCTCTTTCATTCTCCTAGAAACGATACTCATTTCACACTCACTAGGTGATCTGCCATCAGATTTATTTAAGAAGTATCATGTCATACTCCACTAGTGCAAAGCTATGGAATCATTAAAAGCCAACGCTTATCCTCAATATTCACAGATAGCACTGTTTTATCGTCGTAAGAACTGGGCAGAGACATAGTCTCACAGTGCTCAATTTTGATCTAGGTCAACTTCGTTTTCTCTTTGAACCTAGATCTTGGGATCTCCAGTCACATAGATGGGGTGTCCGTCAAACGTCATCTTTGTTTCTAGGCTTTAAACCCATTCCTTCTGATGATTTTAGAATTTGATCTTGCGTCAAACTTTTGGTGAATGGTTCCGCTAAGTTATCAGCCGACTTGATGTAATCTATCGTAAGTACACCAGTTGAGATCAAATATCTAATGGTCTTATGTCATCTTCTTATATGACGAGATTTACCATTATATAGGTTACTCAGTGCCCGAGAGATAGCTGACTGGCTATCACAGTGTACACGCAAAGCTGGCACTAGTTTTTCCCACATCGGGATATCTTCCAGAAAGTTCTGAAGCCATTATGCTCCCTCTGCAGCTTTATCTAAATCTATAAACTCTGACTCCATGGTTGACTGGCCATGAATGTTTGTTTGGAAGATTTACAGGAAACTGTTGCACCAGCAAGAGTAAAGACATATCCACTCGTGGATTTGGAGTTTCTGGAATCTGATATCCAGTTGGCATCACTATACCCTTCCAATAGGGCAGGTTCTTTACCAAAGTGCATCCCATAACTTTTAGTGTATCATAGATAATTCAATACTCTAGTTATGGCCTTCCAATGAGTATGGTCATGATTACTCGTGTAACGACTTATTACGTTTACTGAGTGCGCTAAATCGGATCTAGTACAATTGGTCAAGTACATAAGACTTCCAATGACTCTTGCATACTCCACTTGTGACACGGCTTCACCTGAATTCTTTGTCAAATGAAGTTGAGGGTCAAACGGAGTTTTTACAGTCTCATTTGAATAGGACTTATTTCGCTCTAGATTCTTTTCAGCGTAATGATCTTCAGATAAGATTATCCTTTTAGAATTCAGAATAATCTTAATCTCTATACTCCTTTTTGTATATATGCTGACCAGAGGAGTATCTTGGTTTTGAATAAAAGTGCTACAAATGCTCCACTCTCTATAACTAACGAAATGAATTTTGGTTAAAGC
>PKML01056113.1:256255-296806 GCA_002933935.1 Eutrema yunnanense | reverse complement strand
TATTTTGATTTCTATCCCGGATAGGCACGTAACCATATGGGACAGCATCATTGGACAGAAAACCGATGAGGTGGTACGAGCGGCAGTGGCACCTATATGTGAGATTTTTCCCTACGTGATGTGTTGTTTGGCCCCAGTAGATGAAAGTTGGAATTATCCCCTTGAGCGATACTCCTACACGATCGTAAGGAGCCCGGATCTTCCCCAAAACAAGCAGACAGGTAATTGTGGGGTGTTTTGTTTGAAGTTCATTGAGTTCCATTCTCTTGGGATGCCGTTTCCGAAGTGGCCGTGTGATAAGAACATGAAGACTTGCAGAGATAAGCTTGCGTATGAGATATTCACTAAGCTCTGCCGAACAGGTGAAGAGGGTCGTACCGACGCCGAGAATGAATTGCTAGACATCTACGAATCGGGGAAGTAGAGTTCCTCTTTAACTTTTGGATTCCCGAGAACAATGGATTCTTGCATATATTTATCTTTTGTAGATGTAAGAAAAACTCATCCATCTTTTGGCTTACTTTCTGCAGGAATTTTTTGTGTCATGCCAATTGTGATGTCAAAAGGGTGTTGGGCATAGGTAGCGTATTTCTAGGGTAATTGGTTTAAAACTTCTATAGACGTCTGGTGTCAGACTTCTACAGAAGTCTGGTGTAAGACTTCTATTTCTATCTTTTGTAATGAATTTCTGTTATTAGACTTATATTGCAGTTTGGAAAATGTGTGATTTTCTTAAGACTTATTTAGACTTGACGAGATGCAGCAAACACATAAGTACTACAAATTAAGTTTAAGCCAACAATAATAACCAACGATTAACACAACAAGTTCTTAGACTTAGACAACTTAAAAACCGACTTGGAAACGAAATATTGTACCGGAAAGACACCAACAGACTCCTCTCGGACTTTCTTCAGACTTCTCTGTCAGACTTCTAAATTGCATTCTTCATACATCAGACTTCTACCTGATCTAATCCTTCTCAGGTTTGGTTACCTGTCTCCACCGAAAAAAACAGCAGCTTCTCATATACAGTAGATAGATGAAAACAACTATAAAACAGGTGAGTGTAAGGTGATTTAGCTTACACAATTTGGTTTTTTGTGGCCTGGTTGTTTGCAATTAGAACAAGTATATTGTTTGGGAAGCTTTCGTGGTTTATTGCCCTTTGTCTTGGCAATTTCTAGCCAAGTTTGCCACCTCGACTTCTGAGGTCTTCCAGGAGGACGAGGATTATGCGGGGGAAGGACACGTACGGTGTCAGGAGCTTTCATAGTACAGTTCTTCGGAAGGATGTTCATTGCGTATGCCTGAAACAGATAGTCCCTACCATATGATGGGCATGGCAGCGTATATGGGTGTAGATCAAGTTCTGGTGCAGCGCAGATTGCATGTGGGCAAGGTATCTTTTCGTAATCCCACACACCACATTCACACGTTCGGTTGTGCAAGTCGACCACACAATCCCTATGTCCTCCCTTAACAACGAATCGATACTCATCAACGCGTTCCGCCGTCATGAAGTCCGCATAATATTCACGAATAGCCATCAAATATTCAACTCCTCGGCTAAATTTTATTGTGAGACTCATTGCATCTAGCCGCCATTTACAAAACCACGTCCCTAGCTTCTCTTGTATGAACTCCAAAAGGAAAGAGATAGGATATCCTTTTGCCTTCTTGACTACGGAGTTTATAGTTTCGGCAATGTTGCTCGTCTTTATGTTGTACCTTTCTCCAACAAAGTGAACGCGGTTAACGTAAGTGAAAACAAGACTGCAATAGACGTCTGATAAAATAAGACTGCAATAGAAGTCTGATAAATACGAATCAGACTGCACAAGAAGTCTGATAAGAAAAATGCATTTTCAGATTATACCTGTCTCCATTGAAATGAACGCGTGACCATAGACTCGGATCCGCCTCCTCCAAGTATCTAGCAAGGTCATGATTTACCGCTCCTAAGGAGGCCATGCATCGGTTAAAATCGTACATCGTATATGCGTACACTGCGTTTTTCACCAAGTACAAAAGATGTTTTCCCCTGAACTTTGTGACTACGTTATTTTGTAGATGGTAATAACAAATCCCTCGCTTTGCCCAAGGAAGAACCTTTTCAATAGCATTCTTGATGGATGTGTGCCTATCTGAGACTATGACCAGAGGATATTGGTCTGAAATGCAGTCTCTAAGCTTTGTGAAAAACCACTCCCACGAGGCATCATTCTCAGAGTCTACAATGCCAAAAGCCAACAGAAATATTTGAAAATTGGCATCTTGTGAGGCCGCCACTAGCATAACACCTCCATACGGCCCCGTAAGATGCGTACCATCTACCACAATGACTCTTCTAAGATACTTAAATCCCTCTATGGAAGCTCCAAATGCTAGAAATAGATATTTAAATCTATTCTCCTCATCTAGTTCTAGAGCAGTCTGCGTTCCCGGGTTGGTTTGCTCGATTCCATGCAATAAAGCAGGTAGTCTCTCATAGCCATCTTCCGCTGATCCTCTCACCAACTTTTGAGCATGTAACAATGCTCTGTATGCGGTTGTGTAGCTCATCTTAATCCCATACTACTTGTTCATTGATACTAAGACATGCTTTGGTGTAATATTCTCAATTATTCCAAAGCATTCTAGAAACAACCAACCAATATAACGCGGAGTATGACGTTTTTTCTTAGCCTTCCGGTCCAGCGCTGAACATGTGTGGGCTATATTGTAGATCATCACCCAAAACTTGTTTGGTTCGTTCTTGACAGCCGCTCGAAGCTTCCAGTTGCATCCTTCCACAAGACATTTAGCGACAAACAGGCTCTTGTCAGACTTATCTACTGTAAATGTGTATTTCTTCATTATCGCCGTCAAACGCAGCTCTGATATAAGATCTTGCTTGCTATCAAAACAATTTCCGAGAAAGATGCCGTCGGAACAATTTCTTCCTCGACCAGCAAATCATTCAGCCACATGCTGCAACTCGTAAGTCTTATTATCTTCATCTTCTTTATCATCTTCATCTTCCACTTTCCCATACATGCTATAATCAACACCATCATAGTAAGACTCAGTGTGTTTCTTGAAAACTTGCTCTGGCCCATCACCACCACCATCATCACCACCACCACCACCACAAATAGAATCATCTGATACTGAGCCCACATCTTCGTCTTCCCAGTCTTTGTCTTCGTCATCTTCATCTTTTACATCGTGATTCCCCGCATCTTGATATGCCAAACCTGATCGGCTCGAGACACAAAGACGGATTAAATGCGCACTAGCTAACTCGACCATGCTCCTTACTTGCCTATCATTTGTGACATAAATAGGAGGGCTATCCGGACCGATCTGTTGCAAGAGTGGTTCCAGTAACGGATATGATAACTCCACCAACTCGGTTTTCTTGTCCAGCATATAATCATCTTGTACCATCTCAACAAGTTCACAATATGTAGAACGATCACCCAAAGTGATAAACCACCCTCCTTTGAGAGTATCCACCACAAAATGCCAAATCTGGTCTCTCACAACCCATTCACCAAAATTAACAGGTAGATGCACCATTATCTGTAAAAAAAATCATGGAAAAACCACATTAGCGATCTTAATGGAAATATCAGACTTCTTCGCGAAGTCTGATTCTATTAGCTACATTGCCAGAATTATTAAAAATAATTCTTTAAAAATAATTACCGAACATAAGCATGTAAAACTAACGCATGAGGAACATATACAACTAACACACATATAAAAAAAATTAAAATCAACGAAATTCATCACAAATATACCCAAAAAAAACGGTTTAAAAATATTTGTCATTCCAGACTGCCACATAAGTCTGATAAACAGCTCGTCAGACCTTTATGGCAGTCTGAAAATAGGGTATTTTTGCAATTAGAATGTTACAAAGCAGACTGCGGATGCCGTCTGACGAAAAGTTATCAAAGCAGACTTCTACCGCAGTCTGACAAAAAGGGTATTTTTGCAATTGACCCAAAATTTGACTTTTTTGTCAGACTGCGTTAGATGTCTGAGAAAAAGAAAAAGGTATTTCTGCAATTGACCAAAATTTTGACTTTTTTGTCAGACTTCACGGAGAAGTCTGAAATTTTTCAGACTTCTCATGCAGTCTGAAAAATTTATGGGGTAGTTTTGCAATTGACCGAAGTTTGACTTTCGTTACCAGACTTCCAGGGCAGTCTGAAGAAATACTTCAGACTGCGATAGAAGTCTGACAGAAATTGGTGTATTTTTTGCGTTGACCAAAATCTTCGATATCATACTTCTTTAGCAGTCTGACGGATTTCATCATTTTCAGACTGCCATAGAAGTATGAAATTTTTTCCCTCCTATTCAGACTGCCATAGAAGTCTGATACTTTTTCTCCCATTTTGGTCAACTTTTGAAAATTTTCGGTCAATTACTACCAGTACCCTGTTTTTTTTTCAAACTTCTGATTCCGTCTGAAAAAAAGTCAATTTCCGGTCAAAGTAGCTCATTTTTCCAAAATACTGGATATGAAGTCTGACTAAAAAGTCAAGTTTTTGGTCAATTGCAAAACTACCATATGCCTCGATTAGAGGATTTTTATTGATTTTTTTGTTTTCAAAGGAAATTACCAGACTTCAATGGCAGTCTGAGTATTTAAAAGTCAATTGCAAAACTACCATTTCGTTGACCATGTGGGTTTCATCAGACTTCTAAAGCAGTCTGAGTATACAACTCAGATCTGAAAATCGACGATATGCAAAAATTCGTACCTATATCCGTTTAGAGTTTGTTTTCACCCTCGTCGAGCGCCCAGAACGTCTAATATCACCGAAATCCCGCAAGCCCAGTCGTGTTTTGCCGTTTTTATGCCATAAAAAATAATTTCGGTAGGTTTGAATCGGAAAATCGAGGGGAAATGGGAGAAATCGGAGAGGAGAAATCGCGAAGAGTAAGTCCGAGCTCTATTCTTGGGCTTTAATGGCGAAAAAATGGGTTACTTACTGCATTAACTCGTTGACGATGGTGGTTGTCGTGGAGGTTGAGAATTGATGTCAATGGCATTTCCGTAATTAAGTTAGATCTGAAATATTTTTTGATCTTTTGAAAAAACGTTAGACTCTAACAGCAGTCTGAGGAATGTCATTTCCGTGAATACCCAGATTCTTAAAGGGTAATTCGTGGGATTCTGAAAAAGAGGAGAGAAATAGAGCATTTTTAGCTTTGACTTCAAATTGTAGGGTATTTTTGCAAATAGGCCATCTTACAAACCATCTTACAAAAAAATATAATCTCTCCATCCATTAATAATCTCTCCATTGACATGTGTCAAGTCAATAGATAAGATTTTGACATGTATTTAATAATCTTCCAATTATATTTTGACATGTGTTTACTAAATTTCCAATTATATTTTAACACATAGTACTAATAATAAAAGTAAAATTTATAATCAATTCATAATCATAAAAGGTAAAAAAACAGTATTACTTATGTTTGGACTAAAGAAATTAAACAAAAAACTATATAAAAAATCTTATTATATAAAACTGAATGTTTCAAAGTTGCTAATTCAACTGACCGCGACACGTGTCAAGTCAAAACTGGAAAACTTTAAAATCGATTAATAAAAGAAACTTAAAAATTCTGAAAATTTAATAACCGATTCATAATCTTAAAATGTAAAGTTTTAAAAAATAAAATTAAAAAATTCAATTTATCCTAAAAGGCAAAATTAATATAAAAAAGAAAAAAACATTCTTTAGGTTTTCTATTTTGATTAAGGAAAGTAATCATAAAAAGAAAAGAATTATAATTTCTCAACTCTATATAAACCACAATTTGGTAGTCTGTCAATTACACACATAAAAATTAAAAATCTAATAATCGTATCCATAGCTATTTACTGCATCTTTTCACCAAATGTTTTTTTGAAGGTATGTATTTATTTCATCGTAAATTTTGTTTATAAATTTATGTATTATATATTTTCACGGGTGATCTTATTTTGTTTTCTATTTTTGTTTTTATTTTTTTCACGTGTTATAAAATATTAAATTACAAATTACTTATCTAGTAACTTATAAAACAAAATTTATTTTTTAAAAATAATATTATAGAGATTAACCATTTGGTAAAACCACTGAACTGTTTATTATTATTTATTTCTTTTGTAACATCTGATATATTGATTAAGATTGAGAGTTTACATAGTCACGGTACAATACATGAGTAATATCATGAGGGACATAGAAAGAGCTTAAAAAATTAACTTCATCTGCAAGATTTTTTTTCGCCAATATGTCATCTACCTTATTAGATTCTCTTCGAACCCAAGCAAATCGGACCTCTTCAAATTTTCTTTCCCAAAATCGAATTTCTCTGATCCAATTATGTACTCCAAAATGCAGTTTTCTTCCATAGATTAATTCGACCAGTTTTTGATTGTCACCTTCAAAAATAATTTTCCGAAGTCCTTTACTCCAGCAGAATTGCATAGCAATTATGAGGGCTTGTAGTTCGCTTTCCAATGAATTAGATAATAACCGACCTCGTGCTTGACCCGATCCACGAAAAGTACTTGTATCATCTCTAATAAGCCAACCTGCTTTAGAGGGGATGTTACCTTGAACAAATGAGCCATCATAGTTGCATTTAAACCAATCTCTTTCTGGTCGTTCCCAGTTTCTTCTCCCAATGTTGTTCGACATTCTTGGTCTTTGATTAATGTTTTGTGTTTGCAAGTAATCTTCTATATGCATCCATTCCATCGCATCATTCCTTGCAAAGTTCAGATTTTTCCCCCATGGTATGTGTTTCCTCTGAAAAGTTAGTAAATTCCTACTCTTCCAAAGTCTCCATAAGATCCAAAGAGGGAGCTGCCAGAGATGTATCAACTGTGACGAAGTGTTGAAATCAAAACAGGCTTGCATTTTGTTTTCAAAAGTTTCTTGGAGATTCAATAGGATTGGATTTGGTAATCCGGAAGCTCGCCAGCTTTGCAACATCGACGACACCATGAGTTACTATTAATATGTCTTCTCCTCAGATTTTCTCCTGTTGCTAAGATGCCTGTCAAGGCTTTCCATAAGAAGCTTTTAATCTTCGGAGCTGTTTTCAATTTCCACACCTAGTTCTTGAGGTTCCGATTCCCAGGAGGTGGTACTATTTGATTTGCATTCGGCAGATGAGTAGATAACCAATATCCAGATCGAACAGTGTATAATCCATATTCGTTATAATGTCATCCTAGCAGATCTTTACCCGGTAAAGAGCTTAACTTGATGGATAGGACTATCTCAATATCTTCGTCAGCAATTTGTTCACACACCATATCCTCATTCCAACCATTGATGCGTCTATTAAGTAATTGGCTAACTTTAGCGTCTCTTTCTGTGACTGTACGATCTCTCGGGGGTCTAGGAGGGTGTGTTGGGAGCCATGGATCATCCCATGTATTAATGTAAGAGCCATCACCAATGACATATCGGAGACCTTGTTTTAATAAATTTCGACCCTGTAACAGGGACTTCCATCCATAAGAGCTTTTGGTTCCTATCGTGGCATTCAGTACATTTCCATCTGGAAAATATCGGCCTCAAAGAAGACGAGCCATTAAGCAATCAGGGTTGTGTAATATCCTCCACACCTGCTTTCCCAACAGAGCCAAATTGAAGTTCTCTAATTCTCGGAATCCCATTCCACCTTCTCGTTTTGGCAGACTCATTCGTTGCCATGAAAGCCAGTGCATACCCTTTCGTTCATTACCAGCACTCCACCAAAATTTTGCAAGTATTGCGTTTATGTCTTCACAAATTTCCTTTGGCACTTTGAAAACATTCATGGAGAAGATAGGCCTCGCCAAAGCTACGGATTCGATTAATACTTCTTTCCCTGAATGAGACAGAAAATTCCTACTCCAACCTTGAGTCTGTTCCTTAACTTTTTCTTTGATAGCCTGCAACATTTCTGCTTTCTTGGAACCAAATTGTTCTGGAAGACCCAAATATTTTCCATTACCACCTTCATTATGTATTCCCAGAATGTTTCGCATGCTTGTTTTTGTTGTAGGTTTCACTTTTGCTCCAAAAGTAATAGACGACTTTCTAAAATTAACAGCCTGCCCCGATACTGCTTCATAGAGACTGAGAATTCGCTGAAGACTTCGACAGGATTTGGAATTGGCGAGTGTAAAAAATAAAGAGTCATCTGCGAAAAGGAGATGTTTCACTGCTGGACCTCTTGTGCTGATTTTTATTCCTTGTAGTTTCCTCTCTCGTGAAGCTTTTTTCAGCAAATGGGATAAAACTTCAGCACATAGGATGAATAAATATGGGGATAAAGGATCACCTTGTCTGATTCCACGTCCAGGGGTTATAAAACCTTGAGGGGAACCGTTAATCAGAATAGAGAAACTGACCGAAGAGATACAGCACATTATCCATTGAATCCATTTTGTAGCAAAACCTATATGCTAGCTGCATAGTTTTCTATAAAAAAAACCCATTCCAGCCTATCATAGGCTTTTGTAATATCGGTTTTCACAGCCATATAAGAATTTGCTTGCCTTTTCCTCGATTTCAAACTGTGGAGGATTTCATGAGCAATAATTATATTATCTGTAATCATTCTCCCTGGTATGAAGTCTGCTTGATTTTCTGTGATGATTCCTGATAAATGTTGCTTCAATCGGTTGACTAGAATCTTTGAAATGACTTTGTATGCAACATTACATAGCGCTATAAGTCGAAAATCCATCATTGTTGTCGGAGATTGAACTTTAGGGATGAGGCAAAGATTAGTGTGGTTTAGTTGAGGATCAAGATAACCTGTGCTGAATAAGCTTTTCACTTCGCTGCAGATATCATCTTTAATATTATTTCAGAAGTTCTGATAAAAGTCTCCTGTAAAACCATCAGGACCTGGAGCTCGATATGGCCCAATGTCAAAAACAGCCTGCTTAATCTCTTCCTCAATGACATCTCGGATCAGGTCTTTGTTGACTTCCGCAGTCACCTTTCCGTGGAAATCTTCAAAAGATTATTATCCACTGGATCAGGTCTTTATTCAATTTTTTTAATTTAATCATATTGATTAGGTGATATATTTTTAATTGACAAAAACATTGTAATTGAAGTAAAGAGAGGAAGGCGGTTCAGATTTTTTGTTTTAAGATTTGGGTCTACTCAAAAACTAAAATCCGAAGAGGGGAGAGAGAGCAAAACGCCGTCGTGTAAAATGAGGAGATGCCGATGCGTCATCGACTCCGAGAGCAGCGAGAGCGGATCCGATTCCGATTCCGATTCCGATACGGCGATGCGCTGCATCTCTTGTCGGGAAGAGTACCTCCCTCGCGATGCAGGCACTTGCAAGGAATGCTACGTCGAAGCCGGCGAGACTGAGGAAGAGCTTAAACGCGAGATCGACGACCTCAAGGCTAAAGTTACTTTCCTTTGGTTATCGTCTTCTCTCGATCATGGCAGCAACTCCAAGTCATTCACTGACGTTGTTCTCATAGCCTCCGACGACGCCGCCGCTTCACCTCCTATTCCTGCTCATCAAGCCGTTCTGGTTCGTTCTCTAATTTTTCCGCTACAGAAAACTGAAATTCTCGTCTGGTTTCAAATTTTGTGTGGGTGATTAGTTTCTATGATAAGTAATTTTGACTTTGATTGTTATTTTTTTCTACCAAATGTTCAATTTGCGTATGTGTTTGATAGTTCTTCATTCGATTGGAACAGTGAGTGTGTACATTAACGAAACATCTGCAAATTAGGAACCCTTGTTACAAAAAAAAATAAATAAATAAACATATGCAAATTAGGTACATTAGATAATGCCTAGGCACTTGCAGGATACGATTGCTGAAGAAAATTGCAATCATTCGAAGTTGCAATCATATGGTATATGGTATCGTGTTCAGTGAGTTTGTAGACTTTGCTAATGCAGGAACTATGTTTTAAAAAGAGCATTCTTTTTTCTTTTGTTTACTTGTGCTTTCTGTGATTATCTGTGTTCGATAGCTTCTATTTCTTCCACATTTGAAACCTATTTTCTTGATCGGTTTTACGCCCTTTTGTTAGAATCCATCTTTCCACCAAAACATGATGAAAATCTCGAAGCTTGGCCTCTGTGTTCCTTTTCTGTTTGATTGTCTAATGGTCTGTCACATCTATATGTATCATAATATAATGAGAGCTGTGAAAATGTTGCGAAACAACCTTAAGCGGAGTAAACATGCCTCCACTCTCAATTCTCTTTTCCAAAAGCTGACAATATGAATATTGCTGCCAGATGAGTCGTTCGCCAGTCTTCAAAGCAATGCTTGAAAACGAGATGGAAGAGAGCCTTAGCGGCACAATCAAGATCACCGATGTATCTTATGACACTCTTCGAACTTTCATCTATTATCTCTACACGGCTGAAGCATGTCTTGATGAGCAAATGGCTTGTGATCTTTTGGTCATGTCAGAGAAATACCAAGTGAAACATCTCAAGAGTTACTGTGAGAAGTTTCTGGTAACCAAACTTAATATGAATAACTCTCTCATGACCTATGCCTTTGCCCACCAGCACAATACAAAACATGTGCTCGATGCTGCGCTGTCGCAGATCACAGAACATATGGATAAAGTTACTAAAAGAGAGGAATACAAAGAGCTCGTGGAAAAGGATCCACGTCTTATCGTTGAAATCTATGAAGCCTATCTCTCAAAACAGATTAACACGGCAGCTAGGGGAGCTAGCACGAGCAAAACTGGTTGAAGAAAGTTTATTTTTTCGTCTAAAAAAGGGTGACCTGGACGAGTTGTAATTTATGGTTTCCCTTATATTGTTGGGTCACAGTGTCTAGGTGCTTTTTTATATTCGAGTCGTGGCAGTGGTTATACTCCCGACCGGGGTTTGGTGGTGGTTCATGTGTGATCTTGTCAACTATCATTGTGTAGCAGCAGGCCCAAAATGGCCTTTCATAGAAGAGGTCTGTGTAGACGGTGACTGTTTCTCGTGTTCCACCATCTACAGTCTATTGACAACCGAAGTCGAATCTTTTTTTTTTAATTTTAAGCGATTTATTCTCGGGCACAACATCTCAATCTCCACTGTTGTTTGATACAGAAATTTGTGTGAAGTCTAACCGAAACTTTTAAATTTGGTCATCCCATTTACTAATGCCTCTCACGTATAAGTAGAATGGAATATCTAGCAATGCCTAGAAATACGTAAGAGAGATATGCATATCCATTCAGCAGCGAACACATGTTCAGTGTTGATAAATAGAACGAAAATTTCAATAATCTTAAAACACAACGATCATATGCATCTTGATTCATGAAAATACATAGAGTCCGTTTTTATACATTGTCCATAATAATGTGTCCATACAAATATGTCTATATGGCCAAAGTTGCGGTGATAAAATCATTTTATCTTGCATAACCGTTCGTAACATCTTATTTTGTTTAAATCAACAAATTCATCCATATTACATTAAACATTTGTTTGATACTAATGTTCAATACTAAATGGACACACATGTCTTGTCCATGATAAATTTGTTTTTTATACATATATACAAATAGTTATTTTTCATATTGTGTCCATGATAATTTGTTCATGTAGACTTGTTCATGTGTTGATACATGTCCATGTCCATGCGTTGATATAAAAGAGCAACTGATCACTAGTTGATACAAAAGATACCACAACATCATAAGTCCATTCTCCACATAAAAGTATCCACGCCCTTCCGTTCATTTTGAACATCCACCACCCATTTGTCCATCTTTGAATATCCACCTCGAATGAGCAAATTTACACTGCGGGACATCTCTGTCTTTTCACATCAAAATAAGTGGACAATGTAACATCCCGATTTTCGGTCTCCAAAAACCGGTCTATTTTAATTTCTGTTATCACAAAAAGTGGGCTTCATTATTTGTTTTAGTCTAAAAGCCCAACCCGAAAGCCCATTTAGCTAATAGGAAACCCTAACCCTAGAGTTCCATCACCTCTATAAATAGAGAGAGCTCGTGGCAGAGAAGAAGCAGAGAATAATTGCAGCGAAGCCCTGTTGAAATCACCTCTGAGAAACCACCGTCGAATCACCTTGAAGAAAAATCCATCATAGCCACATGAAGGCAATGAAAGGCAGATCAGACCCGTTCTTGTATAAAGGAGGAACGAATGGGTAAAACAGATCCAAACGATCTGAAACTTGGTGAGTACGTTCTTGACTCTTTAATATATACAACGGAGAAAGCGGATTATTATTCGGAGTTGTGATATGAAAGTTATGGATATTTTCCCAGGTCTGATATGTGCAGTGCGGATCTGCGACCATTGAGAGGAGAACCCGATCTGGAGATTCGGTAGTGATCCGATCAAGCTAATGTTTGGTAATGATGCTTATTACCCTTAGATCTAGGTCTCTGTGAAATATCTCAGTGTTATACCTTGTGGTTTGGAAGTTATGTTAGTTTTACCGAGACTGTTCTGCGTAGCACACAGGTTAGAGCAGTCTAGCGAGTTGAGTTGTTTGGATAGTCAAATCAATCTGGATCGACCTGAAACTTTGCAGAGATCCTAAGAACACGCGGATCTAGCTCTCGGTTGAAGGATAACCGATTTGAGCCTCAGGAGCATCTGCAATCGTGTTGTCAATCAGTGGCTAAGGTGAGGATTAGATCTAGGCTTCTCTCTATGTTTTTTGTCTTCTTCTGGTATGTTGAGTTTAAGTATACTCCGGTATATTGCGTGCTACGAAGTACGATCACATTTTGTGTGATGCATATGTTATATCTACAATTATAAATGAATATGGACTAAGGATCATTAGAGGAAGAACCAACATACTTGCTTGATAACCATGTTGTGTGATTATTGTGTGTAAAGTAGCTAGATGGCGTGAAAGCGTTACTAGGTGTTCCTCCCAAGACGACATGAACGCTTGTGTTATGAACTATTTGATGGGGCTGGTGTGGGAAACCTACGGGGCATCAATACTCACCGTCGTGGTAGGGTTTTAGTTTTAGTTACTAGGTGTGGGGATGAGATTCTAGTTTTAGTTCTCGCTGAGTAATCCCAATTACTCACCCCTCTCTCTTCTTGTAGGTGATGTTGTTGATGTTGATTATGAGGAACTGGACGAGTGATCCCAGTGTGGTGTGCGGTTTTGGGAGTTCAGAAGTTCTCCTTTGGGTTTTATTTGGAATTTCATTTATTTCTTTTTAAAGACAATTATTTGTTATTTGCTTCGGTTTTGTTTAAGGTTTAAGTGGGATTTTGTAAGACATTTACATGAAATTTAATAAGAGAATTATTCAGAGAGTGGAAATCCGCGTAATCATTTATTGTTGTTAGCCAACATGTCGTCTTTACGGGGATAAAGAAATGGGGTCGAGGGTGGCATTGCCGATTCGCATGGTTCCTTCGGGAAGGCGGGGTCGGGCGTCACAAGTGGTATCAAAGCCTAGGTTCGAGTGGAGAGGATGATCTAGGTTAGTGGGATTGGGTAAAAGCGGATTTCAAAGTTTTCAAAATGGGGATTTTTTAAAAGTTATAAAACCACCACCTACATGAACCTCCTGTTATTATTGTTTTAATTTGCAGGGAGATCAGTCTTAACGGGACCGGACTGACTCACTTGTTATCGTGTGTGCGGATAACGCCAAAGAGAGCATAAGGTTTGGAAGCCTTGGACCAAGTATGATTGTATAGAAGGATCCGCGAGGCGTAGGACAAAAGTGAAGTTCTAAGGTGGGCAATGAACAACATAGTGATTGGGTATCACATAGTGAACAATGGAACGTTCCTACTAATAACAGTGTGTGCCCGAGAGAAAACATCTGGAGGACGAGATCTTACAACGAGCATGCCAATCACGTTTCTGTACATGTCTGGAAAGCACCCTAAAGTACGCAAACTAGAACCAGTGTGGTCACCACACATATACTTCTTCAAAGAGCATGTACGGGTTTGGATAATGATTATCTGACAGAAAATATACCATAGGAAGTGTAAGGCGTGCAGATGATGAAAGCGAAGTTCGTAGTTCCTAGTGGACTACATCAAGTTACCATTACCCGAATGGAAATGGATATGGTGACAAGTACCATTACCCGAATGGAAAAGGGGATATGGTGACAATGGAATATGCTATTGGTCAGCCCAAAGCGAATGCGGTAAGGAAGCAACTTGGGTAGTTGCAATGCGGACTGAGTAAGAGAGAACAAAAAAAAACATAAAGGGACATGATAACCCGTATAGTTCAGTGTGGCTTTGGAACAAGCTCAGATAATGGTCATCCATTGCACAGAAGGGTGTAGAAAGAAGAGTCTTTGTCAAGTGCGCGGAAATTACTAATCATGCCATGTGTTATGAAATTCCCTAGTGCAAATACTTCAAAGGCGCATTAGGAAGTAACTTCGGGGAAAACAGATGGAAACGTGAATCCCAATTGGAATGGGGACAACAAAGAAAGTGTTAGGGAAACACAACGGCAGCTTGATAGGTTTGAAACCTTGAAACATATATCAACTGGGTAATGAAAGTGATCGCAGCGGAAGCGTGGTGGGTCATAACCCATAGGTCTCGTTAAGTCATAAAGGTCATGGCTATCATCCCTCTTGAACATGGTATAAGGTAAGGTAAGAATGTATGCTTGTGCAACAATCATCGCTACAATGGCACAACACCGGAAGACCCGTTAGGAAGACCCATTTGGAAGTGGATGATTTTCTTCAAGCTTTACAACTACTCGTATGATGAGTATTCTATCTATGCTCTAAGAGGTTAACAACTATGACATTGGACGTCCCATGTGTTCCTACGGGTAGGCACCAACTGGAACCATACTCAAGGACATAGATGGTGTTCAGCTCGACCCTAAGTTGGAAATTGGAGGGATAGATAAACCCTTTCGGCGAAATGGACGCTAGAATTAAAGCACCCACCTACCCACCCTCGATATTAAAGAGAAGCAAGAGCCATGCATGCCACTCTAAGGAGAAGGACACTCCGAGGTTTGGTCGGAAACGAAGTGGACGAGAAGTTGTTCCGCGAATTCGGGGACGAATTCTGTTTAAGGAGGGGAGAGTTTTAACATCCCGATATTCGGTCTCCAAAAACCGGTCTATTTTAATTTCGGTTATCACAAAAGTGGGCTTCATTATTTGTTTTAATCCAAAAGCCCAACCCTAAAACCCATTATGCTAATAGGAAACCCTAACCCTAGAGTTTCCTCACCTCTATAAATAGAGAGAACTCGTGGCAGAGAAGAAACAGAGAGTAATTGCAGTGAAGCCCTGTTAAAATCACCTCTGAGCAACCACCGTCGAATCACGTTGGAGAAGAATCCATCATAGCCACCTGAAAGCAAGGAAAGGCAGATCATACCCGTTCTTGTAGAAAGGAGGAACGAATGGGTAAAACAGATCTAAACGATCTGAAACTTGGTGACTACGTTCTTGACTCTTTAAACTATCCAACGGAGAAAGCAGATTATTATTCGGAGTTGTGATATGAAAGTTATGGATGTTTTCCCAGGCCTGATCTGTGCAGTGCGGATCTGCGACCAGTGAGAGGAGAAACCAATCTGGAGGTCGATAGTGATCCGATCAAGGTCATGTTTGGTAAGGATGCTTGTTACCCTTTGATATAGGTCTCTGAGAAATATGTCAGTGTTCTACCTTGTGGTTTGTAAGTTATGTTACTTTTACCGAGACTGTTATTCGCAGCGCACATTTTAGCTCTGGATCGACTTAAGACTTTGCAGAGATCCTAAGAACACGTGGATCTAGCTCTCGGTTGAAGGATAACCGATTTGAGCCTCAGGAGCATCTGCAATCGTGTTGTCAATCAGTGGCTAAGGTGAGGATTAGATATAGGCTTCTCTCTATGTTCTCTTGTCTTCTTCTGGTATGTTGAGTCTAAGTATACTCCGGTATGCTGCGTGCTACGAAGTACGGGCACGTTTTGTGTAATGCATATGTTATATCAACAATTATAAATGAATATGGACTAAGGATCATTAGAGGAAGAACCAGAATACTTGCTTGATAACCCTGTTGTGTGATTAGTGTGTGTAAAGTAGCTAGATGGCGTGAAAGCGTTACTAGGTGTTCCTCACAAGACGACATGAACGCTTGTGGTATGAACTGTTTGATGGGGCTGGTGTGGGAAACCTACGGGGCATCAGTACTCACCGCCGTGGTAGGGTTTTGGCGAGCCCTCAGGGATAGTCTGTGTGACACATTCATGGAATAGAGCTACGGGCTCGAGATGAGATGAGATGGCACTTCCTTGTTTGTTAGTTGTGTGCGCTTCTAGAGCGTGATGTTTGATTACTTGTTTATGTTTATTCTTAATATGTTGGTTGGATATGAGTGGGTGTGGGGATGAGATTCTAGGTTTAGTTCTCGCTGAGTAATCCCAATTACTCACCCCTCTTTCTTCTTGTAGGTGATGTTGATTATGAGGAATTGGATGAGTGATCCCAGTGTGGTGTGCGGTTTTGGGAGTTCGGAAGTTCTCATTTGGGTTTTATTTGTAATTTCATTTATTTATTTTTAATCGTTATTTGCTTTGATATGCCAAAATTAATACCCTAAGAGTACTAAGCAGTAGTTGCAGTATAGTAGGGGTCGAACACAAGGACTCACAGAGACACACAATAGATTATATAGGTGAGAATTAAGCTAAACGATCAATGATATTGAAAACAGAACGTAAATTAAAACGGTTGTAAATTCGATTGGAGAAAGATATGTTCATGGTATTTCTCAGGAAATCAATGAATGCAGATAAACTAAATAGTCAGGATTCAGATTTAACGCGGTTCTTGAACTCAAATCACTAAGATATAGCTAACCAACTCTCGTTGCGAAAACTATCTAAATCTAAATCCTAGGAATTCCAAATCTCTTTGCGAATCCTAAAATCTAAATCAGCTTTTAGATCAGGTTTGATTTGTTCACAAAACAACTAAACCAAATCTCTTTGCAAATAGTTATTTTGCTCACCTTAGGTTCTATCATGTAATTAATCGCACTCTCGTGCCTAATCAATTATCCTAAGATCTAAGTTCTAGGTGATCAATCCAGAATTAGCTTTGCAAACAACCTATGGTGAATAACTAATTCATATGGTGAATCCTAATAACTAATCAACCTAGCATTTAGAGAAAACCCTTATGAGAACCCTAAACCTAACAAGAGATCTACTCAGACATGGAAATTGAAGCAATAAACATGTTTGAATAAATCATCAAATAAAACAGAAAGAGTAACAAGAGGGTTCGAAATCTTCTCTCGGATGAACAGAGTTTCAGACTTGTCTCCCTTCAAAAGCTCTCTCACAAAACCAAAGTAAAATAATGCTTAGAATAAAACTTAGCCATGAAAGTGGCTGTAAAATCCTATTAAATAACCTAAATCACGTTTTGGGGCTTCTTGTAAATAATAAAGTCTTCTGGGTAATTTTGCAATTCTTCAACTCTTCATTAAAGTCGCGGGTCGTGTCTGCTTCGATGAGTATCGACTGATACTAGCCAGTATCGATCGACACTGATGCTTTAAATCGGGTACTCAGCTACACGAACGTTGCTTTGCTCCAAAATGCTCCAAAAAGCTCCAATATCCCCAATTATGCTCCAAACGTGCTAAAACCTGTAAAAGACTCTAAAACACTATAAAATAGTAGAAAGACTCTATAAAACGGATTTATATCATGGCTTAAACGGGGTAAAAACCATGATATAACAACTCCCCCAGACTTAGCCTTTGCTTGCCCTCAAGCAAATAGAAGACTAAACCAGAGAATGAGATTTGAAAACATAGAGACTCACATGTTCTTGAAACGTTGCAATGAACCTTTTCCCAAGCACCCAAATGTCACCTAACCAGTTTTTGATCTAACCACCATGTACTTCTCCGTAGACATTCTCAGCTTCCCAGACTACACACATTATTTCACAGCATCGTTCAATCAAGCCATCCTCGCCAGTTTCATCGCTGTGATTAATACCAAGAACCTTCTAGATTCTTTCCCATACAATATCATGACAAGGAACCACCCTTTGTCACACTTTTTGGTATTATTTCTCTCTCCCAAACTTATTTCTTATTATGTTTCTTGCATGTACATATTAAGGTTCGAGACGCGAGTATTGATGGTGTTTGCCATCAAATCCCCGGTTCTTCCCTCAAGAGTAATCAAAGGTGTAGGCGAATAATGGTATCACAGAAAATTTTTCTAACCTCGCTTCCACCTTTGTGTGATCATCTCCTCTGAAGTAGAATAATGGGATCGTTGGAAATTTTCCTAACCCTTTACTCAGAAGAAAATCATCTCATCTTTTAATGCATCTTATTTATTAACTTGTAACAGGGAGAGAAATACTATTACTTTTAAACACATGGGTTCATTTGTCAGATATGAATGAGGAATCAAGCTCTATGGATACTAACCATATCGATGAAGTGCAAAAATTTGGCTCAGGCTTTAAAGAACTTTGCTGAAAACATGAGTGTCTTCTAGTTAACTGGTCAGCCTTTGGATTTTTTATTAGTCGATCTAGAACTTATTCTGTAACAATGGTCACTTAGAAGCAAGGTCAAATCAATAGATTCAAGAAAAAGATCACAGTCTCAAACAAAGTTTTGACTCAATAAAACAACGAATGACTCAAAAACGACTGACTCTAAGAAAAACAAAACAATGTCAGCGACTACGTCCCCCAGACTTGAACAACACTGTCCCCAGTGTTATCTAGCCTAGAGTTGGTGAAATAAAACAAAAGAACCAAGTGGAATTGTGAAAAACAAGAAGTTACCGTGCTGAAACATCGAGTATCGACCGACACACGGCCTAGTATCGAGCGATACCAGGCTTAAGTCGATATGATGAACCTTTCTCATTCGCGTAGGGTGTCGACCGATACCATCATGGTATCGATCGACACTCAGGCGATTTTGTTTTCAACGTCTAAGGTCAGATGTAGCTCCAAAAATGTGTCAAACGATCCATGTGTTAAATATAAGCACTGTTAGACCACTCAAACACAAGTTAGGTGCAACAAAATATCATAAAAGCATAAATCCACAGGTTCAAAAACATAAAAGACACCAAAGTTCAAACGAAAATAAAAAGAAAAAGGGAAAAGAAACAGCAAACGTGAATATCAGAAGAAGACTAACCCTCTATCGCCTTGGAATCGGCATCAGCATCAGGCTCATCAACGGGCGACGGATCAACCGGAGTCTGCTGAGACAAAGGAGCAGCGTCCGTGTCAGTCATGCAGCGGCAGCGAGAAATAGCAGTCCAGATGCTCCGCATACTCTCTATCATCACCTTCTGAAAGGAAGCTGGCTCCATCGGAAGTTCCGAAGGAGATGGAAATGATGGTGCAGGAATAGAAGAAGTCGCTGCTCGCGCTCGCTGGGCTCGTCCTCCCTGGCGTGAAGTAGATGGAATGTCAGCAGCAGCAGGTGCATGCACAGGAGCTCGTCGTCGAGTCGCAGGAGCTTGAATCAACAAGTGCAGAGGAGGCTCGAAACGAAGCTGAGAAGGATCCTCGAGAATGTCTGTCAGCTCGTCGTTAGGGAGCGACACCAGAAAATCTCCAGTAGATGCAGTGAAGAACCAACGCCTCTCGGGCTTCAACCACTTAAGGTTCTTTAGATGGCTCTCATCCATAAACCGACGCGTAGTGACTATCGAGCAGCTCGTAGTATTGATCCCGAGGTGCTGGAAGATAGGAGTGAGAAGACTACCAACTGTCTCTGTCTTCGTGCTCGTGCTTGTGAATGGGTTGGTCTTCAAAGAGACTAAATGATGCGCAAATACAGCGCCAAGGTTGACCTCTGTAAGCTCAGGCCATGCGAAATCCTCCTCAGGAATAATGTCTCTGATATCCAGACACAGAAGTAGAAGCTCGGACACCCTCATCTTGTTGGGTTCCATCTTGCACAAAAGAGTGGTGCTCAGGATCCTAACCAAACAGCGCATGAACGGCTGTCGTATATCCATATGAGTGGACTCCTTAGAGTAATAAGCACCATTCATGAAATGCTCCCAAAACGTATGCATGTCACGATGCTGCGCGAGAAGAGCAACTCTCCTGCAATCCCGCAGAAAACCGTAGATGTCACAGAGATCAGGGAGTGGTAACATGTACCTCACTTTAGTTATCTCAGGTAAAAAGGCGTCTAAGGAAGAAATTGGAGTTACGTGGGCAAAAACGCACGGAACCGTGAAGAGAAGGCTAGAATCGGTCGATGCAAGGAGTGCATCGACCGATGCAGCAGCACCCGAGGAAGCATAATCGACCGATGCAAGGAGTGCTTCGGTCGATGCAAGCTTGCCCAACGAACTGAAATCGACCGATGCACATAGTGCCTGTGAGAAGAAAAATGAAATTTCTCAATTTCATGTTTTGCCCCAGAAATTGTCAGTTTTGCCCCATAAACTGCCTGTTTTGACCTAGTTGACCTCGGACCTATATATACTATATTTTTAGCCTCTTTGACGTCTACGCTTTATTTTCTATTCAGACTTTTTGCTCTTGATCATTGTAAGCTTTGGAGAAAAATCTCTGCATATATTGAGAAGAATTCTAAACCCTTTCTCTCTTTTTATAAAATAAGTTTTTCATCTCCTTGCTTGTTCTTCGTTACCATGTCTGAGTAGTTCCCTAGTTAGATTTAGGGTTTCGAAGGGATCCATTAATCATTGAATTAGACACAAATAGGGATTTATCTTTTGTGGTTTTCGTTTATTGTTGTGTTTATTGCTTACGCTTGAGCTAACCGCTAGGTCTATGAACCAGGGTGCAGCTTGCCCTATGAGCACGAGAGTGGATTAGGGTATAGTTAACCTATGAGCACGAGAGTGGATTAGGTTGCATAGAAAGAACATAAGCGAGCGAATCGTCCTTAGCATGCGAGAGTTGATGCTAAGGTGATTCGTGAACATATTGAATTCGCTCATTAATGCTGACCTAGAATTCTATGAGCACGAGAGTGGATTACGTGCTAGGTTTAGTAGCAATGAGCAAAACAGTGTATTGGTTAATATTTATGTTTGAGTTTGAAACTTGTGTTTAATTATTCCCTGAATAGTTGTCTGATTTGTGATCTCTGGATTCCCAAGAACAAACCCTTGACCTAACGTTTTCCCTTATTGAATTTACATCGTTTAAATTGCGGTCATTACTATTTCCAAAACCAAATATAATCTTGTCTTAGCTTACTTTCATAATTGTGAGAATTGTAGTGTAATCGTGGTCTATGTGGATTCCATCCTAATGTACTGCATTGACAACCGTTATGATTGTGGTAGTGTGAGCTTTAGTTTTAATTGACTGAGTGGTAAAACACCTAAATCACTAAACTAATGCTAAGAGAAACTAAACATATCCTAAGAAATTCTATGAAATTCTAAGACTAACCTAATACCTAAGAAAATCGACTACTAACCTAAACCTAATGAAATTGATGACTAAACTACTTCTACGGACTCTATTGCTAAACTAAACTACTAGAGATGTTTGTAACTATCCTAAAACATTGATGGGTCGAGAGGAATATTTCGGGTTATGCTCGATTCAATCAAACGGCCCCTAGCTCATTAGTAACCGGTGTTTCTAGATTATAACTCCACAAACAGGACATAATAATGACGTAGTCTACTTTCGTATAACCTACTCCCTACAACCTATTCACTCGAGCAGTAGCTTCCGTCTCTGGCCGCGCGTAAGGTTAAGATATGCTAGTGGGTCCATAGGTTCACGGCACTCCGTAAGTATACTTTTGAAATCTTACGACGCACACGTCTTGTGGATGAACTTTGCTGGTGATTAGATGCAACACTTCAGTGGTTCTAAACTCCCCCTATCAGCCTCTAGTTCAAGAAACTAGATTCATGCATTAACAATTTTCCACAAGAAGAGCTCTAGAAATCGGCTAGGGTTTACCGAGTGAAATCCTTACCGAACATAGAATTCCCTTTGATAATCCTTTAAACCGAAAAATATAAACTACTCAAACATACTGGAAAAAGACATAATTAAATTAAGCATGAGATTGATGAAGAAGCCACACGAACAAAAACTAACCTTGGTGACAAACCTCCTCACCAATCCCGAGAATCTCGATGCAAGAGTACAAGAAAGCAAAACTAATGTGTAGAATAGTGTCTAAAGTTGGGATTGTCGAAATTTCTGTCTAAAACAAGTATTTATAGGTCTTCAACATGCTTAGGTCGTTTTAGAGTTTGACGGGAAATGATGGTTTTGGCCTCGGGTGAAGAAATAGATCGTCTTGGAAGAAATTAGGCCTGGCCGCGGGTCCGTCTTCTCTGGCCGCGGCGAAGTGCCATCTGGCCACGGGTGGAGTGGCTTCAAGGGCGACGGAACGGCGCTTGGCCGCGGGTCCAGCTCCTTGACCCGCGGTGGACTGCTTCTCCGGGCAGCTTCATCGGTCTTCAGTGCTTCGAGTATATTTTAGGATCCAACCATTGGATTGTCCCCAATCCAAGTGCATTTGAAAGCTGGTTGTCTCTAGTTTGTTGTATCTAAATTTGGTGATGATCAGACGGTGAAAATGTCTTCTTTGATTGCAAGACTTCTAGACGGTCCAAGTTTATCCAAAAACGTACTTTTGCTCCGAAATGCACTCTTTAATCCCGAGTTACCTGAAATGAGTCTTAAAACCGCAAACATGCAAAACGCGTAATAAAAGCATAGAAAATCAAGCGGAACACTTATTAAAGTGTTCTAAAATATATAGCAAAACGGGTAAAAATACGGTGTTATCACACCCTAGACTTAAACTTTGTTTGTCCTCAAACAAGACAAAGCTCAAGCTTGGAAATGATCAAACGAAAATCATCGGGAACTAAACCATAACCATCGAACTACATCAATCGCAATCTAGCCTAGAAAATTCTCACTAGAAGTTCCCGTAACACTAGTACACGATATCCGTCATACGAAATATAAACTTTCAAAATTCAAAAAACAGGTCAACTAGCTCTCTACATTCATTAAATATAGGCGTGGGTTTCTCATAAAAAGGATTAAACCAAGACAATCGTTGCTAGGTATTAAAGGCACTTAGAGGTGAGGTTAAGCGTATTTCGGGTTACCGTAATTTTGCCGGAGGGTGCGAGATATTATACAAAACAGCAAGAGAGGAAGGACCTATTGATCACCACAACTTCCAGTCACTTCTTCTTGCGTAAAAACGTTGCACTTTCTCCTTCTTCTGAAAACAGAAGTTTTATGTCATTCCCCCCAGACTTAGAATTTTATGTGGGCTCGGAATGACAGACTTCTCACAAACGAACCATGGATGTCTCATAAGTATTTCGACCAACCTAGACTCTTTTAAGGCTTTTGTTTCCTTTCCCTTTCACTTATTTTCGATTTTTTTTTTTTTTGAAAGGGGGAAACGCCTTAAATTGAAGTAGAGTCTTAGGTGCACGAAAATTTACCATGATTTTAAGTTTTTCCAAGGCATAACCAAGCTCGCATCTTTGTTGAATTCACCACCACCGATCTCGTATAGTCTTCGTCTTGAGTGACTGAAAGATGTGTCGTTCCTCCCTCTCAGGCGTTTTTGCACATATCTGCACATAAATCACAAAGAGAGTTGCATGAGGTTTGAACAGAGGTTAAGTTTCGGGTGGGATACCAACTAAAGATGAGCTGGCCATTCATGTACGACAAAGAGTGGTAAAAGGTGAAAAAACATCATGAATGTATGATTCGTTATCTTTGCCTAAACCTTTGATGAGAAAATTAAGTCAAGATTAAGTCCAAATAAAATAGAGCTAGCATATTCCGTCCTAGAGAATCTCTACGGTCTAAATTCCTCTGGAGATTTCGCATTAACAGAAACTCTAGCTACCGCCTAGTCTAGAACCAAATTACGAAAGAGCATGTTACTAGGAGATAGCGTAGAAGCACACTGGTCGGCTATCGTCATGGATTTCTTTCATCATTCCCTTAAAAAGTATTCCTACGCTTTTAAGAAAAACGTCGAAAAATGCAAAATGCAAACACAAATGAAAGAAGTGGTGGTTAGTAAGGGATGAAATCCTCCCCCAGACTTAAATCACACTGTCCTCAGTGTGAAATAAACCGGGTAAGGACTAATAGTAGATGTATGTAATAATTAAAAAAAAGGTTTAAGGGAAAAAATAAAACTTACCTGGATGCGGTCGGGGAATGGATTTGCGAATGGAATGGTGGTGATTTAGGGATGGTAGATGATGATATGGTGATGGGAATGGATGTGGGGATGTTTGGAAACGGCTTGGAATCGATTGAGGAACGAAACAAATCGTTCGGGATAGGCTTCCAGCCGCGGCCAATGGCGAGCTAGCCGCGGGTCGGTTGATCGCGACCGCGGCCAAGGGCTGGCTCGCCGCGGGTATGGCTTGTGCAGTCGCGGCCGAGCATCTTTTGCGGTCAAGTCCTTACTTGCGGTTCGGGCTGGACCGAGCAGCTTCGAACTGTGTCTCCATCTTTTTGTCTTTTCGGTTTTTTGATTTTTTATGGGTTTTTTGGTTTTATAGAAGACTGAAAACTAAGAAAAGAAAAAGTTAGTAGAAAAAAAAAACTAGAAAGAAAAATGTACCTAAAATGGGTTGCCTCTCATTGAGCGCTTTTGTTTAAAGTCGTTTAGCTCGACGTTGGTATCGAGGTGAGCTTAGTCGTAGAAAGACAGTGTCTTACGACAAGTCTTCTTGATCTTCTTTTGGTTTCCTCGTCATGTGAATCATCGCTTGTATGTGGATCGGGATCAGGTTCAGGATCCATCGTGCTAGAACATCTTTGTTCTCCTTTTTTGAGCGGTATGGTAGTGTAGAACACGTCTTTGTCGATGTTAGCGAATGAAACACGTCAATTGGGCCAATCCATGATGGCTCTAACGGTTGATAAGAACGGCCATCCTATAATTATCGGTGTGGCATCTTTCTTCGTTGTTTGGACGATGTAGAAATCGACGGGGGCTATGCAACCTCCGATTCTTATCGGCATGTCTCGGGCAATCCCTTTTGGTGGGGTACAAGTCTCGTCGGCCATGCTGATTTTCGTCCGGGTAGGGTGTATGTGCTTAATACCGATGCGCTTTGCGGTCGATTTTGACATGATGCTCAAGCAAGCTCCAGAATCACAAGGAACGTTCTTAAATTCAACTCCACGGATGCTACAAGTGATAAGGAACTGACCTAACGGGTTTTCCGTTCATGGCATTGTCGAAAAGATCTTCTATCTCCGTTATGGACTCCTTGCTTTCACAAAAGAAATGACCAATCATATGATCCATGTAAGCTCTAGCAAAAGTAGTACCTCTAGGTAGATTATGGACCACGTTGGTGAATTCCTCTAACTTATCTCGGCTTATCTTATTTGGGTACTCTCGGTACTTCTCGGGATGGTAGATTCGGATAGCATGGGAAGCGGCATAAGGCGTTGTTGAACGTCTCGCTCTCATGAAATAGGCGTGAATTTCTTCCTTGCTCTCATTGCTGTAGCGGAAGAAAGCGTATGTAGGTCATTATTCCCAAAATTCTTCGAAGGAGGTGCACATCGGGATTGATTTCACAAATCTATTAAACTCGATCAATCTCTCTTATGTGATGCATTATGTCCTTGGCTCTTCTGGTATTGGGCTTGGTGCTGGTGCTGGTGCAAGGTCAGAGTCACTCAATGAGCTGAAATCTGATTTTCGAAAGAATAACCTCGAGTCTTCTTCTTCGGAGTATTGTTCTTTGACTTCATCGGAGGATTGGGCTGATAAAACCATGTTGCACGGTGCAATGAAGTCTTGTTCCATGTTAGTTGTAGGCTATGTTGAGGTTTGAGGATCAGTAGAGAGTGCAGCTTTCTCAAAGGAGAGTGTTCGGAATTCGAACGGCTCGAAGGGAGACGAGCAGGAGCTGGCCTCGGGTCCGAGGAACGGAGGCGCGGCGGAGGAAGATGTGGCCGCGGGCCGAGAAGGTGGAGGCACGATGGAGGGAGGGCTGGCCGCAGGCCGAGAAGGCAGAGGTGCGGCGGAGGGAGGGCTGGCCGCGGCTGGGAGGCTCGCGCCAGTGGTGAGAGGAGTCCGTGGGGACTTGACCGGTTCGTCGTCTTCTTCACTTCCTTTGGTGTTTTCTTGTTCTTGGGAGTCATTTGGCTTCTCCTCTAGGTCAGGAACAGGTATTTTAAGTGTCATATCATGGTCCTCATGATCTTTAGATAGTTCCTCTAAACAAGGCTTGTTTGTATTTTGTGTGTCGGATAAGTGACTAGTCGAAGTATCGGTTTCTCTAGCCATTTATCTGAGTATGCTGAGACGATACTCGAATTCTTGAAGTTCATCATCATTCTTTTCTCTGTACCAAGATGCAAACTCAATAGTCTCTTTAATCTCTTGCTTTGAATCGCGAATCTCCATGGAATTCTGAATAATGTCGTATTTTTGCTTAGTTTGTTCCTCCTCCATAGTTTTTGTCTTTTCTTGATTAGCAGCAGCGTCTTTTAGAGTTTTTTCCTCAAGGGTGGTGATGTGAGCAGCAAGGTCATCAAACTTCTCGTTGAATTCGGTGTAGATTGTAACTAGCCTTTTGTTCATGGCCGCCTCGGTCACAACTTGGCAATCGAGGTATTGATTAAGTATGACGTTGATCGCGTCCAGACGTGTGCTAATCTCCGAGTTGAACACGTGCTGGTCTATAATTGACAACGGGAGACGCAAAAGGCTTGTCTCGGTAGTTAGGAGGCTTGTGGCTTCCTTGAGAGTAGTTGGTTGGTGCCTGTTTCCGATCCATGTAGAACGAGTCACACACAGCATGTGAGTCGTGAAAGTGGTGAGCGCAAGATGGGTCATAGTAACCCCGCTCGTAGTAGCAATCTCGCTCTAGAGGCGAGTTCATGTTTCAAAGCCTGAAACGAAGAAAAACAAAACCAAAAATCAATTAGCAAAAGTTTGTTCTAGAGTCGTTTTACTAACCTCTAAGGTGTGATAGAAGCTGTAGCGATCTCTCCCCGGCAACGGCGCCAAAAACTTGATGCGAATCGGATTCGTCTCCGAAATTTCAGGTCTTAAATTTATAAACCTTAAAGCCTGCAAGTGCACAGATGTGCGTTGTAGTACTTGAGGTATCGATCCACAGGGAGAGGGTGATGTTCTATGAGACCTTAGACACTGTATAGTTAATAAACCTAAAACGAATATATTTTTATAGGGTTTTTGTAACTAGAATTGTAAAGAACGAGAAACGAAAAACTTAAACTAATTTAATCTAAGAAAATCGATGGCTACTCTATACTAAGGAAATTTTAACTACTAAACTAATGCTAAGAGAAACTAAACCTATCCTAAGAAATTCTAAGACTAACCTAATACCTAAGAAAATCGACTACTAACCTAAACCTAATGAAACCGATGACTAAACTACTTCTACGGACTCTATTCCTAAACTAAACTACTAGAGACGGTTGTAATTATCCTAAAACGTTGTTGGGTCGAGAGGAATATCTCGGGGTATGCTCGATTCAATCAAACGGCCCCTAACTCATTAGTAACCTCCGTGAACCGTTCTTTCCTTAGATAAATCCAAACAAGATCGCCGGGTTCAAAAACCTTCTTGTTTCGCCCCTTGTTTGCGTGCTTGCGGTATTGCTCCGTCTTACGTTCGATGTTTGCTTTCGCCTTCTCGTGCATCTGTTTGACCATCTCGGCCCGTTTCTTACCGTTCATACTCACATGTTCACTCAAAGGTAAAGGAGTTAAATAGAGAGGAGTAAGCGGATTAAAACCATAAACGAGTTCAAAAGGAGAAAACAAAGTCGTAGAATGTTGTGCATGATTATAAGCAAATTCTACATGAGGCAAACAATCTTCCCACGATCTAAGATTCTTTTTAATAATAGTCCGCAAAAGAGCTCCTAAGGTCCTATTAACCACCTCGGTTTGACCGTCCGTTTGCGGATGACAAGTCGTAGAAAAACAAAGTTTCGTTCCTAACTTAGCCCAAAGAGTCTTCCAAAAATAGCTAAGAAACTTCGTATCTCTATTCGACACTATAGTCCTAGGCATTCCATGCATGGGAATAACTTCCCTAAAGAATAATTCGGCTATGTTCGATGCATCATCAGTTTTATGGCAAGGAATAAAATGCGCCATCTTAGAGAACCTATCGACTACCACAAATATCGAATCATTACCTTTCCTAGACTTAGGCAATCCTAACACAAAATCAATAGAAATATCTGTCCAAGGAGCACTAGGAATAGGTAGAGGAGTATACAGACCTTGGTTTTGGCGTTTAGATTTTGCATACTTACAAGCCGTGCACCGGTTGCAAACACGTTCCACATCGCGTTTCATATGCGGCCAAAAGAAATGATCTTGCACGATATGAAGTGTTTTGGCAACGCCAAAATGTCCCATAAGTCCACCGCCATGTGCTTCCCTAATAAGCAAATCTCGCAAAGAAGAATTAGGAATACAAAGACGGTTCTCGTAAAACAAGAAACCGCTTTGAAAGTACTTTCCAAATGCGAATTTAGAACAAGAGAGAAACACTTCCTGGAAATCGGAATCGGTTGCATAAGCGTCCTTGATCAGCTCAAACCCAAGTATCTTAGCATCAAGTGTCGAGATAAGAGTGTACCTCCGAGACAACGCGTCGGCCACGACGTTTTCCTTACCTTGTTTGTATTGAATCACGTACGGAAACGTCTCAATGAATTCAACCCAACGTGCGTGCCTCTTGTTCAACTTTTGTTGGCTCTTCAAGTGTTTGAGAGATTGATGATCGGTATGAATGATGAACTCCTTCGGCCATAAGTAATGCTGCCACGTTTGGAGAGCTCGGACCAAGGCATAAAGTTCCTTGTCGTAAGTCGGATAATTGAGCGTTGCTCCTCCAAGTTTCTCACTGAAGAAAGCCACGGGTTTCTTCTCTTGCATAAGTACAGCACCTATACCAATACCAGAAGCGTCACATTCAATCTCGAAAGCTTTCATAATATCGGGTAAAATAAGTAAAGGGGCGTGAGTGAGTTTATTTTTCAGTAGTTGGAACGCGTCCTCTTGAGCTTGTTCCCATCGAAATCCCACGTCCTTCTTGATAACCTCGATAAGTGGTGCGGCAATCGTACTGAAATCACGAACGAATCGTCGATAAAATCCCGCCAAACCGTGAAAACTTCGGACCTTGCTAACGGTCTTTGGGCTCGGCCAATCGCGTATCGCCTTTATCTTGTTCTCGTCAACCTGTATGCCCTGAGAACTAACCACAAAACCTAAAAAGACAACGTTATCTGAACAAAAAGAACATTTCTTCAAATTGCCAAACAACCGTTCCTTCCTAAGCACATCTAACACCAATCGCAAGTGTTCCACATGTTCGTCTAGGTTCTTACTATAAATCAGAATATCGTCGAAGTAGACAACTACAAAGACGCCTATATACGACCTAAGAACATGGTTCATCAAACGCATAAAAGTGCTAGGAGCATTCGTTAAACCAAACGGCATAACTAACCACTCATATAGACCGTGTTTGGTTTTAAAAGCGGTTTTCCACTCATCACCTTCCTTCATCCGGATTTGGTGATAACCACTCTTAAGATCAATCTTAGTAAACACACTAGATCCATAAAGCTCATCTAACATATCGTCTAACCTCGGGATCGGATGACGATACTTTACTGTTATGTTGTTTATCGCGCGACAATCGACACACATCCGCCAAGTACCGTCTTTCTTCGGCACAAGTAGTACGGGTACAGCACATGGACTCATACTTTCCCGTATATGTCCTTTAGACATCAGCTCATCTACTTGGCGTTGTAGTTCCTTAGTTTCCACGGGATTTGTTCGATACGCCGGCCGGTTCGGAAGAGTAGCACCGGGGACAAAGTCGATTTGATGCTCGATTCCGCGGAGTGGTGGCAAACCACTTGGCCCATCGTCCGGGAACACATCAGCATACCCCTGCAAAAGAGATGAACACTACTCGGAATATCCGGCTCGGGATTAGTCATACTAGAGAGAGAATCCCTAAAAACTAATAGCACAAAAAATTGCCGAGAAACGAGAGCATGTTTTAGTTCACTCGGTTTGATAAATAATGATTCATTCACAAGTGTTCTCTCACATGACTTAGTACCTATACTCTCGGTTTTATCAGAATGAGAAGACGAGGGATCACTTACCTTGCTTTTGCCGTGAGTCTTTTCAAGCTTAAGTTGATCGAGATATACCTCATGCGGCGATAGTGGAGCCAAAGTGATTTTTCGGCCGTGATGTTCAAAGGAATGCTTGTTCGTGAATCCGTCATGAACGGCTCTACGGTCATACTACCACGGTCTTCCAAGTAGGATATGACCAGCTTCCATAGGGAGAACATCGCACACTATTTCGTCTTCGTAGCAGCCGATTGTCAAAGGAACCGAAACTTGTCGGGTAACTTTGAGCTGTCTTTGATTGTTCAACCATCGAAGGTTGTAAGGCCGTGGATGCTTCCTGGTCTCCATACCTAGCTTATCCACTAAAGTAGTGCTAGCAACATTAGTACAACTTCCACCGTCTATAATTAGACTATATACCTTGCTTTTAACCATGCAACGGGTATGGAAGAGATTTTCTTGTTGTTCGTTTTCAATGACCGGTTCCTGGACAAGGAGAACACGTCTCACCACTAAGAGTTCCCCGTCAACCGCATGCTCTTCATAATCGTCAAAGATTGGAGCGGTTTCCGTCTCTTCTTCATCGTCGGTCACGATTTCACCGTTTTCTAGCATCATCATCGCGCGGGCATTCGGGCACTTGTTCGCGTAATGTCCTTTGCCTCTGCACTTAAAACATTCAATATCACGATTACGCATAGGATTCGAATCACCCTTACCCTTGTAGTCATGACCGGAAGAATGCGGTTTGAAATCCGCCTTTGGCTTAAAATCGGTCCATGGGGGATAATTCGGTTTGTCTCCTTTGGTGAAGCTCGGCTTAGAGCTTGAAGCGTAAGGTTGTCGTGACACGCCTTTTCTCTTGAGTTGATGTTCCACTAGGACAGCCTTATGCAATATTTCCTCCAAAGTCGCATACGTTTGCATTTCCATACGGTCTTGTAAATCGCGGTTCATGCCGGCTAAGAATCGTGCCATCGTGGCATCACTCGGCTCATCAACATCAGCCTTTAGCATTAGCTTTTCCATCTCCTGGAAATAGTCCTCCACGCCTTTACTTCCTTGACCTAGACGTCTCAAACGTTGGTGAAGTTCCCGATGGTAGTGAAGCGGTACGAACCGCCATCGCATAAGAGCGATCATCTCCGTCCATGTCTCCACGGGATTCTCACCGTTGCGTCTCCTGTTTGTCACAATTTGATCCCACCAGTCAATAGCGTATTCATGGAATTCAGTAGCGGCTAACCTGACTTTTCTGTATGCGGAAAAGTTTTGGCAATCGAAAACGAGTTCGATTTTCTTTTCCCATTCGAGGAAGGCGTCCGGATCGTTCTTTCCGTAGAACGGGGGAATACGAAGTTTCATTCCGCCAAGATCATCGTTGTTACGCCTTGGAGGTCGCGGATGTCGGTTGTGATTTCCCTCGGATGAATCTCCTCGGTCGTAGAACGGATTGTCCTCCGATTCATATTGTCGCGGCCGATTTCTCCTCGGTCTCGCCGGTGCGTGACAACTTCCATGTCCTACACTCTTCTCGGATCTTACATCCTCGGCTCTATTGTCCCTTGGTTCAGCGCCTTGATTTCTCTCATTTCGTCTCGGCGTACGAACCGCTAGTGTCGCCATTTGATCTCGCATTTCGCGGAGAACTTGTGCCATGTCATCGACCTTTTGATTAACGCCATCAACTTTTTGATTCATCGCAGCATCTCGCTCTCTCCTAGATCGTGATGAAGCTGATTCACTTTCTTCCGACATGTTTGTACCTCGCACAGAATCAAACAACACAAGTGAGTGTATGCAAAAGTTCAGATTTTTCCCATATAACCACAAAAACAGGTGTTTTCCGAAAAACTCAAAAACGAATTTTTTTTTTTTTGAATTTTAAAAATTATGACAAATAAAATAAGACTCAGACCTACTTAGATATATTTTTTTTTTGATTTTTTTGATTTTTTTGATAAGGTTTTGAATTTATAAAAATCGAAACAAAACAGAAAAACAAAAGTTTCAAACCCAGAAATTTGCAAAGAAGATGAACAATTTAAAAGGATAGATCTCATCGATTTTGGAGCAAGTGTCTCTGATACCACTTGATACGATTCGACTAAGGACCGGCTTGCTCTAGTACGGATGAGAGGGATAGATCCACGACTCCAAGGAGTTCTCGAGAAGAGATGCTAAGGCGTGGGAGAATTCCCAAAAATCCCTAGACCCAATTCCGACGAAGAACACTTGAAACGAGGGGGTGGCTGCGTTTGCTTGAAGGATCCGAGAACAAAGATGTTAGAGCGTGGGAGATGAATCCCGAAAATATCTAAGCCCTTTGTTGCGAGAAGAATCGAACGAGTAAACAGATCGAAGGTTGCGTCGAGAAGATGCGGAATTAATCTCGATAAACCGAAAAGATTTCAATGACTAACCATCAAGAAATCGAGAGAGAAAGAGATGAAATCTCTGAAAATAAACTTGATAAAAAATGTTGTATGTTTTCGCAAATGAGGGAGAAGAAGAGATAAAGAGAAAAATTCAAAAGACAAGTCCAGAGTCATTCTCGAAAATAGGAGAAGACTCATAGAAAATTACAAAGGAAATAAATGATAGTTGAACAACTCTTGGGATTCCGCCAGAAAATCTCCGCGGAGAATTCCCCCTGGAAAGTCCCTCGAAAAGTCCCTCGGAATTTCCCTCGGAATTTCCCTCGGAAAATCCCCCCCGCGGAACTCTCAAGAAATCGGACCGTTTAGCGGTGTAAGCCGGTTGCCTCGTTAAAACTTCTATACGGAAAACCCATTGGGACAAAACCGTATACAGGAAAAAGAGTACAAACGGCCAAACCTCATAGAAAGTTCGAAGACAATGAGGTGAGGACGGGTTGTGTACGTTGGTCTTCCTCGATCCTTGCATCCGTGAGTAAGCTCCGAACCGTTCCCGCTAGTTGCCGTGCCTTAGACCGTGTGATAGGTCCTTCGGGAATGACCATCGTGTCTTCTTGAACCTCCACCGAAGCCGTCACGTCCAAGATCATATCAGAAATGCACTCTTTAATCCCGAGTTATCTGAAATGAGTCTTAAAACCACAAACATGCGAAACGCATAATAAAAGCATAGAAAACCAAGCGGATCACTTATTAAAGTGTTCTAAAATATATAGCAAAACGGGTAAAAATACGGTGTTATCAATATGAGGCATAATTCTTCAGGATATGCCAATTTTCGTTATTTTCAATCCTCCTTTCATTGTTTGGATTGATGTTTTGATTGGGACAAACAAAGATCTAAGTCTAGGGGAATTAATGTAGCCAATTTTCACACCTTTTTTAACGGAAAACGATCATAAAAATACCCAACTATTCGGGTTTTGCCAAACTAAGTATGAACTTTTCATTGAGCCAAAATAAACACGAACTTATGTTGACTAGACTAATTTAGGTACAAGATTAGTCAAACGTAACAATCGTGTAAGTGGCGTTAACCATTGTTTACTATAAAACGACATCGTTTACAAAACATAAAACACAACTCTAAAACAAAAAAAATCCCAAATCGAGATTTCAAATCCCTAATTCCCGAAATCAATTTCTTCTTCCCTATCTCTGCAATAATTCCTCTCAGGCGTCGGAATCTTCGACAACATCTTTTCGTTATTTGCGTCGATGTGAAATGAGTTTCTTCTTTCTGGGCATGACGATTTCAAGGATTTTAAGGATAATCGATGATGGTGATGATGATTTCAAGGATACTCAACAACGGAGAAAATATTTTAAGAGAAGAAATCGGGATGGAGAGCAATTGAGAATTAGGGATTTAAAAATTGATTTGGGGATTTTGGGTTTAAGGCTCGGGTTTTCTAATTTTGGAAACGACGTCGCTTCATAAATCCCAAAACTTGATTTTTAAAAATA
Source organism: Eutrema yunnanense (assembly GCA_002933935.1). NCBI lineage: Eukaryota > Viridiplantae > Streptophyta > Magnoliopsida > Brassicales > Brassicaceae > Eutrema > Eutrema yunnanense. Next base: position 262,726 of record PKML01056113.1, on the reverse strand, counting down.
ATTACATATAATACATATAGAAAACTAAAAAACAAGTTTCAGGATTTAAAATTGGGATTAGTTTAATATTTTGTTGTAATTATTTTATTAATACTTTAGATATTTTGATACATATTTTTGTTTTGTTTTATTTATGTAGGTAATGTCAAAAGCAATGGAACAATTTTAAGAAAAAATCCCCATGTTCTAAATTGATTCGGTTTTTTCGGGTATTGAGTAGTTGGGGGATAAGGGGATTAGGAACCATATTGGAACAAAAGAAAAATCTGCTCGGTTCTGGTTCGGTAGCTTTCAGTTCTGGTTGGTTCAGATAATAGAGTGAAAAACCATGTTGGATCTGAAATATATACGGGTTCGGTTCGGATTTGGTTCGAATCGGATTTTTTTACTCGAACTACCCGGAATATCCAAAATACCTAAAATACCTGAAAACAAAACACCCAAACTCTCCGATTTTTTTATATGAACTACCCAAAATGCACGAAAAACCTAAAATCTTCATGTTTATAATTATAATTTTGGGTATTTCGGTTATTTTAAGCATAAATATACCTAATATATTTACGTATTTTGGATACCCATTCGGATTTTGATTCGATTACGGTTCGTTTCGGATATCCGGTTTTTTTAAAAAAAAACCATTTCGAATATTTATGACTATCCGGTTCGATTTCTCCTAATTCGATTTAATTTGATTCAGTTCAGGGTAATTTACTTAGCCTAGTTTTGACGAAGTAAATTATGAACTACTTGTTTGTATGACATCCTTAAGTCTAATCATTTCTTTTCGTTAGTTTGACAAGTCAATGGTAGTGAGATTGGTTGAGCTTTATCCAAATGACTTTAGTTTTGTGGAGCATAGATATTTTGATTATTAACTTGACATCTACTTTGGTAATGTGCAAAAAAAGATGAAAGGTTTACTAATCTAGAAAGTCTTGATGATTTTGCTTGTGTATTGGTGGAGACAAATATACATCTTTCTCATCCTTGGTTTATCGTCTTTTGAAGATATGTTTTGATTCTTTCTGTTGAGCTCGCAACTGTTGAGAGGTGCTTTTCTGCAATGAATATTGTGAAGACGACTTCGTGTAATAGTATTGATGATGCATTATTAAGTGATTGTCTAATTTGTTTTATTAATAACAGGTGTTTGACACCGTAACAAACAAAACAATAATAAAATTATTCCAAAATATGAATGGGAGTCTAGTACATCTTTGAGATGTATATTAGGGGTGATATTTTATTTTTTAAAAATAAATTATACAATTTTGTTTAGATCAAAACATTATTATGACCTTGATATATATATTTTTGGCTCCACCACTGATCGTTTCCCATAGTTCAAGTATGAATTAGCCGTTTTTCCATGTTCTTCATTAAGAATCATGTTAGATTCTCGAAGAAGTTGGCATCTTTATTGATGGAGAGAATGTGGTATTAATTCATGAATATATGTTGCTTGTCAATTTAAGATGTTTATGGAAAAACTAAATTTTTCTTAAAACATCATCACGTTTAGTGAAAACAATTAAAACTTATTAAAAAAATTCAATCCAGACTTTAAATATAGTTTTTAATCTGGTTTGCACTTTGTCTAGTTAAATGTTTTTTTTTTCCAATCTAATTTTTTTATCCAATTTTTAAAAACAACAAAAAAATTTTTGAAGGAGCTAACGAATGAAACCAGAGGTACTTTCGAGTGAAACAAAAGTACCCAACGCATAAGAAACGTTTCTTAAAATCAAAGGTCAAGGGAACAAGACCCTACTCAATTTTCCAAACCTCCACTTGCCCTTCCCTTCAAGGCTTCATAAAGCTCAAAGCTTAATTTTGGTCAGAAGGGATAGAATCATCCGGTATCAATCATTGTATCTACCGCCTTCTGTTCCCACTTCTGCTTCGGTATCGGTGGTTGCTCATGAAGTAACTGCGAAGTCCCCTGCTCGAGATAGCTGCAGCCGAACGGGGTTGAAGACGGCTCATGTCAAATGCTCCAAGCGATCCCAGATCAAAGTATCCACCTTCCAAAGAATCATCCGACTCAAGGTCATCATCATAAACACCATTGTATGGCTCGATCACATAGTCTCCAAAAACCATAGCCCCGGGTGTTGACGACATGACTGTGCTAATTACATCACTCCTCTCCCTCTCAACTTCAAGCCTCTTCCATTTCTCCTCCAGCACAGGGTCTATGGCTCTTGGTTTGGCTCTCGGGTGAACCGCCTTAACATGTTTCTTGAGCTGTCTATAGCTTCCGAAAAACGAACAATTGTCTTTCATGCATGCCCTTTTCTTTGAATTCAGATACTTCCGCGCATCTTCCACAATAGTCCAACCTTTCACCTCACCCCTACAAAGCGGACACAACAGCTCTGGTGGTTTGTCGCTTTTCTCATCCTTTGTATACGCTTTTTTGTACTGCTCTAGACAATTTGAGAACCGGTTTCCCGTGGCACACATGTAAGGACGGCATCCTTTGTGGTAAGATGAGCATAGGAGGACGACCGAGTTGTGAGGTATCTCAAGACAGACAGGGCAGGTCACACCCTTCCAAGCTTTTCCTTTCAGAGCCTTCCTATGTCGCTTCTCCTCGTTGTCTTTGGTAATAGCCTTTTTTATTTTGTTAAGAACGTACGGGCTGTCTCGAGACCGATAATGGACTCCATCTGCATTAACTCTCCCCATCTGACAACATAAAAGATTATCAGATATATTAAGAAATAGAATTGAGAATACACTTCACAAGACTCTTCCCAAGCAATCAACAAATCCTATACAAAATTACAACTGAGTAACTGACAAACATAGAACACGCATCAACTACAGAGTTTATGTTTCTGACATGATTCAATGAAACTGGTGGAGTCAGGGCATTTTGCAGAACATATTTCTCACAACCAGACCTACAAGGCAGTACTAAAAGGGAGGAACACAACTTAAGAGTTTAACATCTTTGATCATGATCCACGAACTACTAATTCGAAGGTTAAAACCTCAGACTGTAATGATTTATACCACAGCAAGCAAAAACTAATCCTAGACAATAATGTACATGACTACGTGTACCATATTTTAAGACGGGAAAGAATGCAACTACTCCAAAAATCAAAATAGAGACCTTTGTCAATGCAGATGGGATACACCAAGTACCCACATTTGGATCGAAAAGAAGGAACACGGTTCTAAATGATTCTTTCGTAGGTGAAGCATTCTTACCTTTCCCTAAACACCATCCTACCCAAACCCACCCCATCTTAATGTGATGATATGCCAGCAGAGCTTTATCGGCGGGTAACAAACCACAACTTTCAAGGTTCTCGCCGACAGCATTGGCTCAAACTCTACAGGATTTTCCTGCTCAGGAACTTCGAACAAAATAAGATTTTGGATAATTCAGACATAACACCAGAAATAAGAAACGGAAAACAAACAGGATTCCTAAACAAAGTGATCCTTGGTTTCATTTCTCAACTCTTAACTAATCCAAAGTTCTCCACTTGGACAATAAATTTGATCTAAATGATCGATTAATACTTTCAATTTCAATAGTGTGTATTCTAAATCAAATAATCCAACGAGTGAAGCACTATTCAAAGTACAAACATAAACTCAAGCAGGAAAGATAGCAAATGCTACAGAATTTCGATTGAAAAATCTGCGAAAAACTAAAAAGCAAAATCTATCAGAATGATGAAACAATGATCGGGATCTCGTGAATGTATAAATAAAAACGCAAAAGCGGAAAACACTAGAAAAGATTAAGCGAAAAACAAACAGAATAGCCTAAAACTCAAATCGTTATAACCCTAATACAGAAATCTCAGAAGAAAATTCGAGACAAGGCAAAGGCGATAAAAGAAAACCTCCCAATAACTCACTAGAAACAGATCGACAATATACCCGGAGGATTGGAAGCGACAGATTCCGGCGGTTGAAGGGTTGTTTGGTTACGGCGATAGCGGAGGAGACGCCCTAAGCGGCGGTCTCAACGGTGGCGATAGAGTAAATCTGACGCCGAGAGATTTCAGTGGTTATAAGGCCTAAAGTTTTTCGGCGTTGTTCGGTAATGTTTGAGATGTTATAGGCCCATATTAAATTTCTCTGAGCTTGTAGGCCCGATACTTGGGTTCGTACATTTTTGAGATGTAAATTTCAGTTGGTTTGCTGTTGAAGGACCTTAACCTCACAAACCCCAATTCATATAAAAATATTCTCCATATCTTTCACTTATTTTTCAATTGCCTTCATATAAAAATATTCTCCATATCTTTTACTTATTCTTAATACTCCCCTTTCTTTTCTATTATCTCTATAATATTATTTAAGAAAACATTTTTAAAAATGAACTTTGTTTTGTAAGTTATTACATGAAATGCCATTACAAATAACAAAGAATAAATAAAATAGAAAATGATATAATAGTCTTTTTAAAATTATTGATTAGAATATGGAAAGTATATATTTTGTATTAAAGAGGTTATTTATTATTTTATTTCTTAATTATTTTTAATACTATATATTTTAAACTAATAATCAATTCATATATATTCAAAGAAAAAAAAATCTATTCAAAATTTTGCTATATTTTTCACTATGATTTATTATATTTTATTTTAATATATATCAGAAAAAGTTGAAAATATTTTAATAATTTTATAAAAAGTTAGATACAAGAAAACTATATTTTTTTAAAAAGTTCGTAAACTAACCACAAAAACTAGAGTATTTTAACGATGCATATTAGAGTTATGTTTTTAAGATTATAAGTTTTTACGGGTTAGCCCGAATAATATTTTAGTTCACTACAAAACGGGTTAAATAAACAAATTATTACAAATTATATACTTTATCTATAATCAATATTTATTGAATTATTACAAATTCATATAAAAGTAATTTTTGTGAATTTCAAAACAATTTATTTAAAAAAAATTACGCCGCGTTATAATTAGCGCGGGTTAAATCCTAGTTATTATTATTTTTTTCAATCACAACTAAAAAGTATACTTCACCAGAATCAATCAATTAATATTCATATGGGACCCACTTATTCTCCACTCCAGATTTAAAAAAAAAACGTGTGGTTCTCTCTCTTCATCTATTCTCACGCGACAAAACTGGGTACTACTAAACCAACTGGAATTACTGAGACAAAATGGATATTAATGAGACAATTGTTACTATTGAAACAACTGGTATTACTGAGACCAACTGGTATTAATTAGAGAACTTATATTAATGATACAATTGGAGTACTACTATAATTATATACTAATAATATTTGTTTTTCTTTTTTAGGAGACAATGAATAAAACTCGTTGCACAATCATGGGGGTGTATTCAATTTAGCATTCTGAGTGATTTGTATTAAAATCACAAATTTTATGTTATTAAAACATGAATTTTAAAAACAAATCATAAAAACTTCTTAGAGAACTGGTATGTTTAAAAACAAATCATAAAAACCACAAATCTTATGTTATTAAAACATGAATTTACTGAGCCAACTGGTATTACTGAGACAAAACGGGGTATTACCGAAACAACTGGTAGTACTGAAGCAATTGGTACTGCTGAGACAACTGGTATTACTGAGACCAACTGATATATATTAGAGAACTAGTATTACTGATACAACTCGAGAACTAGTATTACTGATACAACTCGAGTACTACTATAATTATATACAAGAGTTTTGCTCCAAATATTATTGGATGGAGCAGTGGTCATTGAAGTATTGCAGGACGATTTATCCAGTACTCCATAAGTCTGACTGGATTGTTCCTGACCATATCCGAGATTTGTGTGTCTTACCTCCATATTATATCAAGAAAAAAGAAAGAATTGAAATAACTAGGTTCCCATCAATAGAAGAACATCGAGGAAGAAGAATAGAAATATGAAGATGTAGTCGTAACTCATTTCCGCATACTCTATTTTGGTACAACTGGTACAACTGTGGTATAACTAAGTATAAAGCCGTTGTCCAAAAAATACCAAAAATCATATGTAAACATATATACAAAACATTGGTTACTATATTCAAATATTCTTATTAGACATCTAAATTAGGCAAAACAAAAAATTGGTTATTAAATACAAAACTTGTTATGTTACCTAAAATTACCTTATACGTTTATGGTTAATGTGTGACTACTAACCTCATTGTTATGAGAAACAACCAAACAAAGTATTTTAAAATATTTTTTTATATGAAAGTCTAGTAAATGTAGTTCAATTATCTTACTTCATAAGTAATACTATAAAAATTATAATTTGAACATGGTACAACTAAATAAACCTGAAAATATGGATTTGTACAACTATGTGCATCTTGGTACTACTAAAATAAAAGGTACAACTATGACAAAATATATATTATTTTTTTAATGAATGACGGCGCCATGTGTTAAATGAGGTAATTTTATATTATTTTCGTTTAATCATGTGTTATGAAAGTAC
>PKML01056113.1:178690-247059 GCA_002933935.1 Eutrema yunnanense | reverse complement strand
GACTACCCTCATGACCTGATAAGGTCCTTCCCAGTTTGTTCCGAGCTTGCCGGCATTCTTTTCTTCGGTGCCTTCGAAGACTTTTCTCAGAACAAGGTCGCCGTCGGTGAAATGACGTCCGCGGACCTTTTTGTTGTAGTACCGTGCTCCTAAGTTCTGATAATTTTGAATCCGAAGTAAGGCTTGCTCGCGTTGCTCTTCGAGATTGTCGAGGTTGTCGAGCATTATTTCGTCGTTAAAATCAGGGTTTTGCGCGAGCATTGTTCGACGAATAGTCGGGATGGTGAGTTCGGCGGGGCATAGGGCTTCTACGCCGTAAGCCATATAAAAAGGGGATTGCCCGTTGAAGATCGTGGGGTCGTGCGATATGACCACAAGACTCCGTCGAGTTTATCAGACCATGTCCCTTTGTGAGTATCCAATCGTTTCTTTAGGCCAGCGATGATCGTCTTATTTGTTGCTTCGGCTTGACCGTTGCTCGGCGGGTATCTCGGTGTAGAGAAACTTAGCCGAATTTTCCACTTGGCGCAGAAATCATTGAATAGTGTCGATATGAATTGGGGACCGTTATCTGTGATAATCTCGTACGGAATTCCGTGTCGGCAGATGATGAATTTCCAGACAAACTTCTGGACGTCGGAAGCAAGGATAACGGGATATGCCTCGGCTTCTACCCACTTGGTGAAGTAATCCGTCATGACGAGGATGAATTTTTTCTGTGTGGTGGATCGTCTAAAAGGGCCGATGATGTCCATCCCCCAGCGCATGAATGGGTAAGGGGCTGTTGAAGTTGTGAGCAGCTCGGTTGGGAGATGTATCATTGGGCGGTGTCGTTGGCATTTGTCGCACTTTGCAACGAACTTCTCGCAGTCTGCTTGCATGCTCGGCCAATAATAGCTTGCTCGTTTGATTTTTAGGGCTAGAGATCGGCCACCTGAGTGATTACCGCCGTCTCCTTCATGTTTTTTTTTATTACTTACTCGATTTCGTCGCCTGAGATGCACTTGAGGAGTATTCCTGCCGCACTCCAGCGAAACAGTCCATCTTTGATAAGTATGTAGCGAGCGGCTCGCATTTTGAGGCGTCGAGCGGCCCATCTGTCCGCTGAAGTGTCTCCATCGATGATGTACATTTTTATTTCTAGCGTCCAATCGGCAGGAGTCTGCTCGTCGGGCTGTTCGAGGTTTATTGGCTCGTGAAGGCCGTCTGTCTGTTCATCCGCTTCGTTGTCCGATTGGGCCGACTCATTGAATTGTGGCACGTCATTGTTTCCTTCGGCGACAGCAGTACGTTCGGGCTCGGTATCCTCGCCAGTTTCGACAACCGGAGTTCGTTTTTGTCGGCGTAAGATGGGTTCGGTCGCAGGATTTTCCTCGTAATCCCGTCTACGAGTCGTGATAATGCATTGCTCCGTGCTTTCGATACTTGGTTTCGAGATACTTTCGACTGGAATTGTTCGTCTGAGATGAGGGTCCGAGCTTGAAGTTAAGGCAGCGAGTGCGTCGGCTGGAGCGTTTTCTCCTCGTGGTATCTTGGTTTGTTCGAACGAGTCGAATTCTGCAGCGAGTTGCTTGACGAGTTTGAGATACGCATCCATTCGATCATTTTTGGCGTCGTACTCCCCGCTAAATTGACTTGCGACGAGCTGTGAGTCGCAATAGGCATGTATGCATGTTGCGCCGATGGCTTTGGCTAAACGTAGTCCGGCAATTAATGCTTCGTATTCTGCTTCGTTATTTGATGCGATGAACGCCAGACGGAACGATTGTTCTAAGATTTCTCCTGTCGGAGATTTGAGGCGAATGCCTATTCCAGAGCCACGATTAGATGCAGATCCGTCCACGTGAAGGATCCATTGCTCGGCGATTACGACATCGGTGTTGACGTACTCCGGAGATAGCTCGATGAGGAAATCGGCGAGAACTTGCGACTTGATACTTGTTCGGCTTCTGTAATTGATGTCATATTCGCTGAGTTCGATAGCCCATTTAGCCAATCGACCGAACTGGCTCGGACTATGGAGGATCGTCCGGAGTGGTTGATTGGTTAAGACGGTGACCGAGTGTGACTGAAAATAGGAGCGTAACTTCCGAGCTGAAATAACAACGGCGAGAGCCAATTTTTCGAGAGTCGGATATCGTCCCTCAGCGCCGTCGAGTGATTTGCTGATATAGAAGATCGGTTTCTGCTCGCCTCGGTCTTCCCGGACAAGCACCCCGCTGACAGCTGAAGTCGATATTGCGATGTAGAGGTAGAGAGTCTCGCCATCTTCGGGTTTTGCTAGAACCGGTGGGGTTGATAGGTATTCCTTGAGTTGTTTGAATGCTTCTTCGCACTTGTCATCCCATTTGAGACTTTTATTACCGCGTAATAGTTGGTAGAAGGGAAGACACTTGTCGGTAGATCGGGAGATGAACCGATTGAGTGCAGCGATACGTCCTGTGAGCCTTTGTACTTCCCGCTTTGTCGTCGGTGATGGTAAGTCGAGGATTGCCGAGATCTGTTTAGGATTGGCTTCGATCCCCCTTTGAGTCACGATATACCCGAGGAATTCTCCCGAGGTCACGCCGAACGTGCATTTGGTTTGGTTAAGTTTCATGCCGTACTCGTTCAGGATGTCGAAACAAGTATTGAGATGTCCGGCGTGATCCTTGGCGATCAACGACTTGACCAGCATATCGTCGATATAGACTTCCATTGTTTTGCCGAGCTGACTGGCAAACATCCGATTAACGAGCCGTTGGTAAGTTGCACCGGCGTTTTTTAGGCCGAAGGGCATGACCTTGTAGCAGTAGATACCACGGTCGGTAATGAAGGAGGTCTTCTCGCGATCGTCTAGATGCATGAGTATCTGATTATAGCCTGAGAAGGCGTCCATGAACGAGAGGAGTTCGTTACCAGCGGTGGCTTCAACGAGTCTGTCGATGTGTGGGAGTGGGAAGCTATCCTTTGGGCAGGCTTTGTTCAGGTCGGTAAAGTCAACGCAGATCCTCCATTTTCCGTTCTTCTTCTTGACCACGACTGGGTTTGCCAACCATTCTGGGTATCAAACTTCAGTGATCGATCCGGCACTAAGTAGTCTCTCGACTTCGTCGTTAACAGCTCGAGCCTTCCCGGGTCCGAGCTTGCGTCGCTTTTGCTTGATCGGTTTGAAGGTGGAGTCAATATTGAGTTCGTGGCTCGTTATCTTCGGATCGATTCCGGGCATGTCCGTAATCGCCCAGGCGAAGGTCGAAACGTTTCTTTTGAGGAGTCGGATTAAGTCCGTCTTGATATCTTCGTCGAGCTCGGCTCCGATTCCTACGCATCTTTCCGGATTGAAGTCGTCGATATTGACTTGGACGATTGTTTCGCGTCGCGGTAGGTCGGGGTCATTCGAAATTTTGTTTTTTTTGATGACATAAGTTCGGGGTGCCGTCCTTAGTTTGCATTCGTTGATAAAACATGTTCGGGACATCACCTGGTCGCCTTTGAGGGTAAAAACTCCGGAAGGCGTCGGGAACTTGACGCATTGGTGATATGTTGATACGACGACTTTCATCGAGAATATCCATGGCGTGCCGAGTATCACATTGTAGATTGCGGGTTTGTTTAATACCAGGAACTTGACCATCCGACATATGCCTCCGGTGTACATGGGAAGTTTGACCGTTCCGGCTGTCATGGTTTGCTCGCTCGAGAATCCGGTGAGTGGTTCGATGTTCGGTCTGATTTGGTTGTCGAGAAAGTCCATGTTCTTTAGCGTATCTTTGAAGATCACGTTAACCGAGCTTCCGGTGTCGATTAAGATTCGCCCGACTACAACATCGCCGATGAGTGTTTCGACGACCAGCGGATCGTTATGCGGCATATGGAGTCCTTCCGTGTCAGCCTCGGAGAAGGTGATCGGCATTCCGCAAGCTGTAGTCTGGTGTGTATGTTTTGCGGCTACTGCTTCCTTGCTGTACGTTTTTAGAGCTCGGGCGGAATAGTTGCATATTTCCAATGCGCCCATGATCATGTTGACACGCTTCCGAACTTGCGGAGGCTGTTGGGCCTCCACGTTTTCCTCCCGATCTCGTTTCGGTTGTTCGTCGTCAGTTTTTTCTTTAGGCTGCTCGGTAGCCTTGTTCGGTTTGAAATTACGTCTTCTCCCGCCATCGTTACGACGAGGTCTATTCGAGGGCTGGAAGGCCCCTTCGACTGGAACTTCCCCCTTTTTGTACTTCATCATCAAGAATTCTTGTAAGTGTCGGCACTCTTCGGTTGAATGATTTCCATATCGGTTGTGGAAATTGCAGTACGGTGCGGATTCGGTTTCAGGCTCCTTTGGTTCGTCCGATCGAACCCAAGTGTTTGACCAGGACTGCTGAGTTTGGACCGTGTTGACGGGTTGCTTTGGAGTAACGTATTGTTTATCCTTAGCAGCGGGCTGCTTGAGTGCATACCGCCTATCTTTCTCAGATCTTTCATCTTCTTCCATGATGAAGATGTGTGCCCTGTGCAAAATGTCTTCCAGCGTCTTTGGGTTATTGCGCTTGATCTCCCTGTGGAAGTCTGATTCGTACCAGGTTGCTTTGTAAAGAGCCTCGATCGCGGCTTCGTCGTCGATCGTACAGTGGGATACGACCGTTTTGAAACGTTCCATGAACTTGCGTAGAGGCTCGTCCTGCTTCTGTTCAAGAGCCCAGAGTTCGGCGTTCTTTGTTTTCTGCTTGATAAACATGGTGAAGCGCTTGAGGAATTTGGTAGTGAGCTCGTTGTAGCTGTTGACTGAGTTCGGCTCGAGCGTTGAAAACCAGTCTAGCGCGGTTCCGGATAGGTTTTCGACAAACAACTGGCACATGGCTGCATCTTTTTCGTTTTCCGACCCGATACGAAAGCGGTTCATCGTGATGACAAAGGAGGTTAGGAAATGTTTAGGGTCGGTAAACCCATCGTATGGCGTGATTTTGACTCTCTCCAATCGCCGGACTGGAGTATTGATGACTTGGTCCGTGAATGGGGTCCTCTGTGACTCCTGAATCACTCGGTCGATCTCCGGTGCCGAGCTTGTCGCCTGGTGGACCTTCGATCGCATGTCTTGTAATTGGGCCTGAACTTTTGCAAATTCTAGGTTCATGGCGATTTGGTCCGAGATATAGATTTCCGAATCAGCCGCGGATCTCCTAGTTGGTGGGTCGGTCGCGCCTGGGAGTTGAGTGTTGGTTAGGTCGGGCAGAAGGTTCCGGCGTAATGTGTTTTCTCCGGCGGGCGTGATCAGGTTTGGATCGAGGGTGCCGATCTGGTTTCGGCGTTCGAAGTGGGATGCTATCAGTGAAGCGATCCGCTCTTCGTTCTTTTTGTTGATCTCGGCGAACTGTGCCGCCATGGCTTCCATAAAGGTCGTTGGGTCCGTGAATGCCGAGGTCGCTGGAGGCGGCGGAAGAGTTCTCGGGGGATTGGCCTGATTATCCCCTCCAATAGGTAAGGTCGGAGGGTGCCCTCCTCCGGTTGTTGGTAGCTCGGTATTGATTGGATTGGGTTCGTCAGTGCGAGGGTTTCGGTCGTTGTTGTCCGAGTTGTTGAGGTTGACTTCGGAATTGTCGACTGGAAGAGCCATTGCCGAACTCGATCAAATGATATCCGGAAGTACTGTTCTATTTGCTCCCCACAGTCGGCGCCAATTGTTGATCCGTAAATCACACAAAAAGGGTAAAACAGTACATTTAATCGGAATCTCGTTTATTGATTAAGTTCGGTGTTACAACAAGGTTTTAGTAAGATTGCAAAGATGGAGGATTTGAGATTGGTAAGTAGCTCTCTCGTATTCTCTGGTCTTTGCGGAAGTTCTCGATCTCCCCAATGAATGAGCCTCCTCCTTTATTTATAGTGTCTTTGAGGCGGTCGAAAGGAAGATATCTCCTTTTCCGAGTTCGATTAGGAAAGGAAAATATTCCGATTCCCTTTCTGGGATAAGGATATCTTCCTTTTAATCGAGAGGAACATTTCCTTTTCCGAGATCGGCGGGAAACAGGAAATACTTCGATCATTATCTGTTGTAACGGGCTGGGCTCTCGCTGGGCCTAGTTCGGTAGCCGAGATGGGCTTTTAGCGAGATTCCGAGCTCGGCCCAATGTTTTTCGGGTTGATCCATCTTTGATCCGAACCATCGTAAACCGGTCTTGATTGAACCGGCCTCGGTTCGAACCGAGTTAAACCAGGGGTGCTAATCCCCCCTCTAACACTAATGTCATTGATTGTGAAGTTAAAATCAATGAGAAGTGTTTCTACTTGTCGTTTGTCTATGGAAACCCCAATCCCAGGCTTCAAAATATTACTTGGGAAAGATTAGAACGGTTTGGTATTTCAAGAAGAGGAAACCATGGTTTCTGCTTGGGGATTTTAATTAATAAAATTCTAGATAATATTGAGAAACAAGGAGGTAGAAAGCGATCTAAGAAGTCTTTTGAGGACTTTAAAAGACTGGTCAGAAATTACGAATTGGAAGATCTGAAATTCAGTGGGGATCGATTCTCTTGTGCTGGGTAGAGAGGTGCTCATCATGTTTTATGTTGCATGGATCGTACAATGACAATTTGATAACACCGTATTTTTACCTATTTTACTTTATATTTTAGGACACTTTAATAAGTGTTTCATTCACTTTTACATGTTTTTATTATAGTTTTTACATATTAGTAGTTTTAAAACTCTTTTCAGGTGTTGACAGAAAAAAAAACAAACTATTTTCAGGTTACTTAGGCGAAAACATTGCAAATTGAAGAAAAACCAGATTTTCGGCTCATAGTCAAACCGTCAGAAAGTCAATTTCCAAAGAGGTTCTTCTTACAGTCTGATCCAGCCCAATTTTAAAGATATTCAAGAAGGACCAGCTACATTTCCATTCCAACAGATTTGAGGACAATCTGATGGTTCAATCAAAATATACATGAAGATCAAGAAGTCCCATCATGCCACTCCCAGAGCAGCCCTAGCCGCGGCCAAGAGGCAATCCGCCGCGGCCAGGAAGCCTCCACCCGCGGCCAAGTGAAGGTTTTCCGCGGCCAGACACCCTGGACCCACGACCAAGCTGATTTTGTCCCATAAGCCCCATTTCAAGGCCCGTTCAATTCCCGTCAAAGAGAAACCCTAAAGACCGACGAAAGCAGAGATCAAGACCTATAAATATGCGTTTTAAAGACCAAATTTCGTGTGCTTCTTTTCGTTCCACACTTTGCCCTATTGTTTTTGCTTTACGTTACTTCTTTCGAGTTTTTGTTCTTTACTTTCGAGATTGGTTAAGAAATTATCTCCGGACATTGTTCTTAAATTCGAGAGGCTCTTTCATCAATCTCCTATTTTATTTAATCATGTCTTTTAATTCCATTATGTGCGAGTAGTTTAATTGTTGGGTTTAAAGGGATTATCGAAGGGAATTCTATGTTCGATAAGGATTTCACAAGGTAAAACCCTAGCCGAATTCTAGAGCTTTTTTCTTACAGATCGTTGTTAATGTATGAATCTAGCGTCATGAGCTAGAGGCTGATTCCTAGGTGTTAAGTACCACCAAAAATGTTGAATCTAAATACCCAAATCGTTCATCTATAAGAGCGTGTCGCGTCGTAAGATACGAAAGTGTACATGCGGAATGTCGTGAACTAAAAAGAACCAGCGCGAACATCACGATTTTCTGCGCGGCCAAAGACGAAAGCTAGTGGTCGAGTATATAGATTGTTGGTGCGTAGGATGTACGAAAGTAGGCTACGTCGTTTATTCTCTTCAGTTCGTAGAGTTGAAATCTAGAATTGTGTTACTAAGAGCTCAGGGGTCGTGAATGAATCAAGCATACCCTAAGATATCTCTGTCGACCCAACACCGTTTTTAATATTGTTTACAAATCGTTTTTCCGTTTAGTTTATGCTATCGATTTTCTTAGGTTATTTTACAAGCAATTTTCCGTTTTTCCAATCTTTACAATTTTCATGACAAAACCCTATAAAACTTATTCTCGTTTTAGACTTCCTTACTAATTCTTTGTCTAAGGTCTTTCATAACAGTTTTCCCTCCCTGTGGATCGATACCTAAAGTACTACAACGCACGTCTGTGCACTTGCAGAACTTTTAGGTTTATAAATGGAAAAACCATTGCTAGCTACACGAAGTATACCTATCACATGACAACACATGCAAACTATATAAATGCATCTTTAACTACACGAAGTATATGGTTACCATGGTGACATGTACGAACTATCAGTGGTTATGTCGCCAACTACATGTACAAAATAAATGCATCTTTAACTACATGAAGTGTATAAATGCATCTTTAACTACACGAAGTATATGGTTACCACAAGCCTCATTTACGTAATCGGAATAGTGTACAAACGACGGAATCCGGTACCGTCGCCGTTCCCATGGCCTTCATCTTCCGATCAACCTCACTAGGAATCCTCATACGCCGCCGAAACCGGATGTAGAACCACGATTTCTTCGATATGGCAAAACTGAATAATTGGAAAATAGATTGATATAAAACATAATTAATAAACGATAATTGATATCAAAATACGATGAAGAAAGAAAGCTTTGTGCGGAGGCGAGACTATATATCTTTCATTAATTCTTTAATTGGCTGTAGTGTGACGGTTTGATGCAATCAAAATCCCATGAGACAACCGTATGGTTCTTTTGTTATGCATTACCCAATAACAAAAGCTGACGAACCTAGTATTTGCGTTATACTCTTAGACTCAAAGAGAAAAAACAGAAGAGAAGAGACGTGAGGGATTATGTTATTATTTTTCATCTAAAAACCGTTTTGAAAAGAGGAGGCTCCTAGGCATTCAAATAGCCTCAAACCAAAACGTTTTTAGGATTAAATTATGTGTTAATGACGATATTAATCGCTGCATTAAACACAACTAAAGAGCTGAATTGTTTCTTGTTACCTAAAATAACCAAAGAATACAAAACGAATTTGGGCCAAAAAGATAGTCTATTGGGCCTTCAGTCCCAAGCGCATACCCGGTTGCCCGTCTCTCTCCAATATACACATTAGTGTTCACCCAAATCTTTTAAATCAAGAGTTACACACCATCCTTTATTTACTAACAGATTTCAATCACACTCTATAAATAAATGTTGCGTTCATTTCATATCATCACGATTGCATGTGTAAATTAAAATGACTTTCATTGTTTTTTGGAAATAAGAAATAGATCGTGATTCATCAAACAACTGTAGTAATCTTTTTTTTGTTTTTGTAGGGTTTCAGTCATATCTAATGGATTTACGGAATAAAGAAGCTTTTCATGGGAGCAACAACTGATAAACACCATTCAAAGTATGAGAATGATGAAGCTTTTTTTTTTTTTGTTCTCTGCTGATTCACATTAAATGTAGAGATTTGTGCTGTATCACTCCTAATATCTTAAATTTTTTGCTTTTTCTATCATTACTTACAGGAGAAAAACTCAATAGAGGAAGGAGAAGTGACGGAGGAAAGAGACAGCTGAGGTGTTATAAGTACGAGAGATGACGTGTCACTTATGTGGAGATGAATCATTCGTATGACTTCAGATTTTAACTTTTTGGAAAGTCTGTTAAAATAAGAAATGCTGGTTGTTTTAATATTTATCAAAGTTGATGTGTCATGAGGATGGTTGCTGATGTACATTACTATAACATATTAAAGCAATTCTGAGACAATTAAACTAAATCCATAGTTTGTCCTTCAGAATCGGCATCTCTCCCACTATAGGAGTCTCCTATAAATATCGAACAAATAATTAGTTTTATGGGCAAATAACAGTGTATGCTTGATTCGTTTAAATAGAAGTTCAATGGATATATAAGCATGACTCTTTTCTTAATATCATGGTCCCTTACCTCTGAAAAGACCATCCTCCATGATCCTAATTCCCTGCAAGAATTGTTGGTATGTTAACATGACGTTAAACACGAAAACCTAAACAATCTCTCAATGTATAATGGCCTAGCAATTCTGTCAACCCTATGAATCTTATGAGATGTGTTTCATCAGTTTACTGTTAACCTCAAATTTGAACTCCTATCAGACATTTCATAAAACGTTCCAACTTGTGAGATTGTAGAGTCGGTAAGCTTCGGTGATTTGCTCAATTTTTTTTTGGGATTTCTTTGAAGGATTAATTAGATCCCCACATGCTAGACCTCTGTAATAAGGGTGATGACATATACAAATACAAATGATGAGCAGGATGAAAATAAAGAAAAGCTAAGTTTTGGCCATCTGTTTGATTTACAACTTTTATGTGGAAAAAAGGAGATGGGAATCAATATCTCATTAAATAAAACAGCATGATCTGAAAACCTATTAGAATTGCATGGAATGAAAACTAAGAAAACAGTGCATGGAGTGATTTAAGTAGAAGCCAGAAGGGCAAAGAGAATCAAACTTTGAGCAACTATCAACCACCTCTTACTTGATACATTTTGCCTTTGGTTCCAGTGCTCGTTCATGTACTCACCGAACGTCATCGCCTTAACGTCAAATTACTCGATGTCATGACTTCTGTTATCTTTGTAGTTCAGATCTACCCATTCTTTTTCGTATCAACTAAAAAAAACATTGGCATTTCGACGGACATAATTTCGTGGGTAAATTCCAACGGATTTCAGACGGAATTCGGACGAAATTAACATCCGTCGGAAATAAGTACCCGTCGGAAATTTCCGACGACGTGTGTCCGTCGGAATAATTAAGACGGATTTCCGACGGCATTTAGACGGACGTTGTAGCCGTTTAAAAGAATATAGACGTTATATAGCCGTTTGAATATTGTCGGTAGTCGTTTGAATATTGTCGGTAGCCGTCAGAAATCCGTCGGAAATCGCGCACAATTTCCTTATAAAAACGTATCCACCCCTCTCATTTACAATCACAAAAAAACTCTCATATACAATTCCTTACAAAAAAATATATTTTTCAGATCCTTATAATTATTTTCGAGCATGGATGGACAAGCCTTATCAAATTTCGGAAATAGGCTTAATTACAGAAGAATACAAACAAGGTCTGCAGGAATTCATGGCATTTGCGGGTACGCAGAAGAAAACAAAAAAAAACTGGTAAAATCTACTGCCCTTGTACCAATTGTCAGAATCGTAGATTAATCGTGATAGATGAAGTATGGTCACACTAGTATTGTAATGGGTTTGTGCCGGGTTACAAGACTTGGTATTATCATGGAGAAAATGATACAATGATGGATTATACTAGTACTAGTGAAAATTACATTGGGGATAGCGCTAGCTTAGAGGAACCTGCAATGGAAGTAGAAGCTGGAGGTCATGTTCAGATGGTGAACGATGCATTTCGTGAAATTCGTGAAAGTATACCATCGGTTGCTGACTATGGAGATATAGGGGAAGAACCTAACTTAGAAGCTCAAAGATTCTTTGATATGTTAAACGCTGCTAAGAATCCGTT
Source organism: Eutrema yunnanense (assembly GCA_002933935.1). NCBI lineage: Eukaryota > Viridiplantae > Streptophyta > Magnoliopsida > Brassicales > Brassicaceae > Eutrema > Eutrema yunnanense. Next base: position 235,625 of record PKML01056113.1, on the reverse strand, counting down.
AGATGATAGGTGTAGAGGTGGACATTCCCATTTATCAGCTGCAACTAGGCTGATGGGTATAAAGACGAATTTCAATTTTAGTGAGGAGTGCGTGAATGCAATCGCTGATTTTGTGAAAGACATTTTGCCAGAGGATAATCTTTGATATTCTCAAATTAAAACCCTAAAGTACTAAGCAGTAGTTGCAGTAAAGTAGGTGTCGAATACAAGGACTCACAGAGATCAAACAATAAATTAAATAGATTCGAATTAAGCTAAACCAAAATATGTAATTGAAAGCAATGAGTAAATTAAACAAGTTATAATTCGATTGGGAGAAAGATAGGTTCAGGGTATTTCTCAGGAAATCAATGAATGCAAATAAACTAACTAGTCAGGATTCAGATTTAGCGCGGTTCTTGAACTCAAATCACTAAGATATAGTTAACCAACTTTCGTTGCAAAAACTATCTAAATCTAAATCCTAGGAATTCCAAATCTCTTTGCGAATCCTAAAGTCTAAATCAGCTTTTTAAATCAGGTTTGATTTGTTCACAAAACAACTAAACCAAATTCCTTTGCGAATAGTTATTTTGCTCACCCTAGGTTCTATCAGGTAATTAATCGCACTCTCGCGCCTAATCAATTATCCTAAGACCTAAGTTCCAGATTCGTCAACCTAGAATTAGCTTTGAACACAACCTATGGTGAAGAACTAATTCAGATGGTGAATCCTAATCAACTAATCAACCTAGCATTCAGAGAAAACCCTTATGAGAACCCTAAACCTAAAGTGGATCTACTCAGACATGGAGAATGAAAACAACATGATTGAATAGATCATCAAAGAAAACAATAGAAAACAGGAGTTCAGAGTTGTCTCTCCAAAAACCAAAGTAGAATCCATAGTAGAATAAAGCATAAAGAAAGCATAGCCATCAAAGTGGCTGAAAAACCTAATTATAATGCTAAAACACGTTCTGGGGCTTATTGTAATAATTAAAGACTTCTGGGCAATTTTGCAATTCCTCAATTGTTCATTTAAGTCGCGACTCGTGTCTTACTGCAGTGGGTATCGACCGATACTAGCTAGTATCGATCGATACTGAGGCTTCAAAACGGGTACTTAGCTACACGAACGTTGCTTTGCTCTAAAATGCTCTAGAAAGCTCCAATATCTCCAATTATGCTCCAAACGTGCTAAAACCTGTAAAAGACTCTAAAGCACTACAAAATAGTAGAAAGACTCTATAAAACGGACTTATATCATGAGTTAAACGGGGTAAAAACCATGATATATCAACTCCTCCGAACTTAGCCTTTGCTTGCCCTCAAGCAAATAGAAGAGTAAACCAGAGAAAGAGGTTTGAAAACATAGAGACTCACCTGTTCATGAAACGTTGCAATGACCCTTTTCCCAAGCACCTAAATGTCACCTAACCAGCCTTTGATCTAACCACAATGTACTTCTCCGTAGACATTCTCAGTTTCCCAGACTATACACATTATTTCAGAGCATCGTTCAATCAAGCCATCCTCGCCAGTTTCAGCGCTGCGATTAATACCAAGAACCTTCTAGATTCTTTCCCATACAATATCATGACAATGAACCACCTTTTTCACACTTTCTGGTATTATTTTCTCTCCCCCGGACTTATTTCTTATTATGTTTCTTGCATGTACATATTAAGGTTCGAGACGCGAGTATTGATGGTGTTTGCCATCGAATCCCCGGTTCTTCCCTCAAAAGTAATCAAAGGTGTAAGCGAATAATGGTATCACATGAAATTTTCCTAACCTCGCTTTCACCTTTGTGTGATCATCTCCACTGAAGTAGAATAATGGGATCGCTGAAAATTTTCCTAACCCTCTACTCAGAAGAAAATCATCTCATCTTTTAATGCATCTTATTAATTAACTTGTAACAGGGAGAGAAATATCATTACTTTAAACACGTGGGTTCCTTTGTCAGATACGAATGATGAATCAAGATCTATGGATACTAACCACATCGATGAAGTGCAAAAATTTGGCTCAGGCTTTAAAGAACTTTGCTGGAAACATGAGTGTCTTCTAGTTAACTGGTCAGCCTTTGGATTTTTCATTAGTCGATCTAGAACTGATTCTGTCACAATGGTCACTTAGAAGCAAGGTCAAATCAATAGATTCAAGAAAAAGATCACAGTCTCCAACAGATTTTGACTCAATAAAACAACGAATGACTCAAAAACGACTGACTCTAAGAAAAACAAAAACAACGTCAGCGACTACCTCCCCCAGACTTGAACAACACTGTCCCCAGTGTTATCTAGCCTAGAGTTGGTGAAAGAAAACAAATGAACCAAATGGATTGTGAAAATCGAAAATTTTACTTGTGAAGGTGATGGGTGTCGATCGATACAGACTGGTATCGATCGACACCAGCTATATGTCGACACACTGATTTCGAATCAGTGGCATCGACTTGCTTAACCCAGGGAAAGTGATCCAAAGTGTTAGAAGTTAGCACTGTGAGGAACACTCAAAAACAGCTTAATAGCAACAAGACAATCAAGCATAAATCCATGAGTTGAAATGCAAAAATAAAGCTGACAGAGGTTCAAAAGAAACGAAAAAGAAAAAGAAAACAAACGTGAAGGTAGAAGAAGACTAATCCTCAGTTGCCTCGGAATCGCCATCAGCATCAGGATGATCAACGGGAGAAGGATCAACCGGAGTCTGCGAGGTTCCAGGTTGCCCGCATGGTGTCGATCGACACCGCATAGTATCGGTCGACACTTGTTGACTAATTCCTGTGATATCTCCGCGACTGTGGTATCGATCGACTCAGACTGGTGTTGATCGATACTCCTCCTCTTAATCTGCTTCACGTTAAGACACAAGACACAAGACACAAAACTAAAAATAAAAACGAAAATAAAAACGTATGTACAGACTCACCAGTGGGTTGCCTCCCACCAAGCGCTTGTTTTACGCCACGAGCTTGACTTTACGGACGATCAGTCAGGAGAGGAATGAGAACTTGCTCCGAAACAAGCTCCACAATTTGACATTGCCAGCTTCAGAGTTCTGCTCATCATGCTCTCCACAAACTCCTGTCCTTTCTCTTTCAGCTCCGAAGTGAGAATAACTCGAGCTTTAGAGAATGGTTTCGAAGTTCCTTCGCACTTAACCTTGTATTCAATCGAATCCCCATCACACTTTTGAGGGATTAAAGTCATAGAAGTAGCACCCTTCACTTCTTTGCTCTACACCTTCTTCTGTGCCTTAGCTGTTTTGACGTCTTTCTTGGTGATGACAGAATGACTATCCAGAAGATCTATGACAGTTGGCTCGTCATGAGGCTCTTCCAAAAGATCAACTACCAACGTCTCTCCTGTAACAACAGTGATGCAAGAGATAAGTGTGGGAGGTCCTCTAGTAGGAATGGCTTCGTAGTACACCTCCTTGTAAATGTATGAGAACGAGATTCTCCTGATGAGTGTGTCCATAATGGCACCAACCGTAGCCATGAACGGTCGTCCAAGAATCAACTGCGCACGAGATTGTGCACTTATCTCCACAACCTGAAAATCAGTAGGAACCAGGCAATCTCATACTTTAACCATCAAATCAGGGATTGTACCATATGGGAGTGAGGTGGAACTGTTCGCGAATGTGATGGTTGACTTGGGAGGTCGAATATCAGCTCCCAATCTCTCTGCAATTGCCCTTGACATGACATTGACGCTAGCCCCTGAGTCAACGAGAGACTCTTTGAATTCAACTCTAGAGATGGAGCATGGAACTGAGAATATTCATGGGTCTTCCCTCTTAGTCAGCGGCCTCAGCGGTAGTGACTTGCTTCTGGCTTTGAGGAAGAGTGCCTTAATCTCGTCCTCAGTTTCTCTGCAATCTCGGAAGTGACTCAGCAGAGGTATGTACTCTAGAGCTTCTTCAAAAGTCAGCGTGTGGGGAATCCTTCGTACCATCTTCTCAAAGCCAAGCAGCTGCTTTGGAGAAATGGGGTCTTTGAGATGTCTAGGTAAATCAGGAAATGGCATCTTAGGCTTGTAAACCCTTTCTTCAATCAAATCAGGTGTCTTCACAATTTCTGGCTTGGTCTGCGAGTGGTATCGACCGACACCAGGTAGGGTATCGATCGATACTCGGGGTTCTGAAACGTCTCGAGAAAGGATTTGGACTGGTGTCGATCGATACTCGGTGGTGTCGATCGATGCTTTCGCTCTGGAATCGTCGCTAGCAGAACTTTGGACGTGTGTTGATCGATACAAGGGAGTATTGGTCGACACCAGAGTGGTGTTCGAAATCTCATCGTAATCCTCGGCCAGACTGACTATAATCTATGCTATTTGAGTTTCCAGCATCTTCTGATGAATACTGAGAGACTCAATTTTTCCATTCAGATCTGTGTACATAGCGTCCATCTTCCCATTGAGGTCTACTTTCATCTTCTGCTGTCTCTGAAGAATCTGTTCAAGCATAGACTCAAACTTGCTCTCAGAAGGTTTGGGTGGCGTGGGTGGACGTTGATACCTTTGATCCTGAAATCCAACTCCATCAATGTAGTTAACATATTCCACTTCATCATTTTCAGCAAGATGAACAGCCTTCTGCTGCTTGCCCATCAACAAATTGTGCAATAAATCTAACTTAGCATTCACCTCAGCAATCTGACTGCAATTCACATTACCAGCTTGCTTCTTGCGCTCCATGTCTGCATTCTTGGTACTATTGTGATATATCATGGTTTTTACCCCTTTTAGACCATGATATAAGTCCGTTTTATAGAGTCTTTCTAGTATTTTAGAGTCTTTTAGAGTTTTTTACAGGTTTTAGCACGTTTGGAGCATTATTGGAGATATTTGAGCTTTCTAGAGCATTCTGGGGCAAAGCAGAAGTTCGTGTTGCTAAGTACCCGATTTGAAGTCAAGAGCATCGATCGATACCCCCTGGTATCGATCGATACCTATCACAGCAGACACGACCCGCGACTTTTCCAAGAGTTGAAGAATTGCAGATTTGCCCCAGAAGACTTTAATGTTTACAAGAAGACCCCATAACGTGTTTAAACTATATAATTAGGGTTTTCAGCCACTTTGATGGCTATGCTTTATTATATGCTTTATTCTATTTGGCGCCGTTGCCGGGGACTCAATTTCGCCATTAGATTTTAGCTGTCGAGTTTCGACTAAGTTCGTCGGTATCGATCGATACTACCTAGTATCGGTCGATACTCGTCGTTTTATTTTGTTGATATCGATCGACACACTTGGTATCGATCGATACTCATCACGTTTTTTTTGTTACTTACGTGCTTGACTCTTGTTTTCAGGTGTATGCCTAATCGTGAAACCAGAAGGAACAAGAGCACTCAGCTAGTTGAACTGTCTTTGGAGCAGCTAACACTTTTGGAACGCACAAATAGAAAGACAAAGCAAACATCAGGGATGAACAACCCAGTGGTATTAAGAGCTGATGAAGCTGGAATCTTGAGAGACCAAGAGGGTCAAGTGTGCAATGAGAGAGGGCAGCGACTTGATGAAGCCGGAAACGTCATTGTCCCTCCTGCTGTTGTTAGTCAGATTGTCGCACCAGCTGCGCAAGCCAACGTTGGGAATGCTGGGGTTGATCGAGGTAGAACACTTGGTGAGCACAACATACCTGATCAGTTCTATGCCAATCGAGCTGCGATTCGCATCCCAACTTTTCTGAGGAATGACTTCGAGCTGAAACCTGCGTATTACGCTCTTGTAAGTCAGAATCCTTTCCATGGCCTATCTAATGAACACCCCATGGATCATATTGAGAGGTTCAAAGATTTGGTCACTGGTATGAAGTACAATGGAATGACCAATGAGTTCCTCTTCTGCAAACTTTTCCCATACTCTCTTAGTGGGGATGCTGCTTATTGGCTGAAGCAGTTGGCTCTTGGTTCGCTAACTACATGGGATGAGACGAAGAACGCATTCCTGAACAATTTCTATGATGATGCACAACCTGAGGATCTGAGGAACAAGATCTCTCAGTTTTCTCAAGGCCCGACTGAAGCGTTCAAGGCTGCTTGGACGAGATTTAGATCATATCAGAGAGATTGCCCGCACCATGGGTTCACTCAGGTTCAGCTGCTGGGCATTTTCTACAGAGGGGTTGATTGGAGATACCAGATGGGTATGGATGCTGCGAGTAATGGGAACTTCAACACCAAGTATCCAGATGATGCGGTTGTGTTGATAGAGAACTTGGCGTCTAGTAATAGCACCAAGAATGCTGATTTCGAGCTAAAGAAGCAGGCTGGAGGAGTTGATGGATCGCAGATTGCTGAAGTTCAAGCAAAGCTGGATTTTCTGATCGGAAAGTCGAAGAAGACTGTACACTTTGCTGATGGAGTCGATAATATCGGTGGAGATGAAGTGGAGGATGTTAACTACGTTGGTGGTTCTGGATTTCAGGGTAAACAATTTGGGTACAACAACAACCGAAACTTCAACAACAACACTCGCAATTACGGGAACTCTTCGTACCAGCCCATCTCTCCAAAGTCCACAGAGAATAAGATGGACTTCATGATGGAACAGCTTCTTCGGGGACAAGAGAAGTTGCAAGGTGACTTCAATGGGAAGTTTGACTCTCTATACATTGAGCTGAATGGGAAAATTGAAGCTATCAATCAGACCCAGAGGAAGCTGGAAACTCAGGTCGCTCAGACAACATCAGCTGTGAAAAGGCAGAAAGGTTTTCTTCCAGGGAAAACTGAGAATCCAAGAGCACGCGTCAATGCAATCACCATAGGAAGTGCTAAAGAAGCCAGTGCAGTGGTAGAGAAGGGTTTTGATGCAGGAATTTTCGACGATGCTGTTGAAGATGACGAATGGGATTCTGAAATCGCGCAGGTAACGATCGATACCAGCCAGTGTCGATCGATACCGATCCAAACACCTGCACGAGTGGATGGAAAATCACATGTATCGATCGATACCCCTCCAGTATCAATCGATGCTGAGACGCAGGTCGAGAAGAAGGCTGAGATTGTCAAGGAGAGGGTGTACAAACCCATAATACCTTATCCTATGCCTCGTATTATGACAGAGAAGGAATGGGAGGACGCTAGATGCAAAGCTATGTTCGATAAGTTGGTTGTGGAGTTTTCTGTGGTTAATGATTTATCTGACGATGAAAATTCAAACATCACCCAGGCATCGATCGATACCCTACCTGTATCGATCGATACTCTCCCAGATACTGCAAAGGAGCCGAGTATGAGTGTTGACAGACCTCACAAGCCCAAGAAGCTGAATCCTATTCCTCAACACCTCCGAGCCCCCATCACTCCAAAGCAGCTGCGTGGCTTTGAGAAGATGGTACGACGGATACCCCACTCGTTCACTTTTGAAGAAGCTCTAGAGGGCTGGCCTCTGCTAAGTCACTTCAAAGATTGCAGAGAAACTCTGGAAGAAATTAAGGCACTCTTCATCAAGGCGAGAAGCAAGTCACTACCGCTGAGGCAGTTGACCAAGAGGGAGGACCCATGAATATTCTCCGTTCCATGCTCCGTCTCTGGAATTGAATTCAAAGAGTCTCTCGTTGACTCAGGAGCTAGCGTGAATGTCATGTCAAGGGCAAATGCAGAGAGATTGGGAGCTGAAATTCGACCTCCCAAGTCAACCATCACACTCGCGAACAGTTCCACCTCGCTTCCACATGGTACAATCCCTAATTTGATGGTTAAAGTAGGAGATTGTCTGGTTCCTACCGATTTTGAGGTCATGGAGATGCATGCAAGATCTAGTACGCAGTTGATTTTTGGAAGACCGTTCATGACTACGGCTGGTGCAATTATGGATACACCCAGTAAGAGAATCTCATTCTCGTATATTGACAAGGAGGTGTACTACAACGCCATCCCTAGAGGAACTCCCACACATATCTCTTGCATCACCGTTGTTCCAGGAGAGACGTTGGTCGTTGATCTTTTGGAAGAGCCTCCTGACGGACCTAATACCATCGACTTTCTAGATAGTCCTTCTGTCATCACCAAGAAAGACGTCAAAACAGCTAAGGCAAAGAAAACGACGAAGAGCAAAAGAGTGAAAGGTGCTCCCTCTATGACCTTAATCCCTCAGAAGTGTGATGGGGATTCGATTGAGTACAAGGTGAAGTGCAAGGGAACTTCGAAGCCATTCTCTAAGGCTCGAGTTCTTCTTACTTCGGAGCTGAAAGATAAAGGAAAGGAATTTATGGAGAGCATGTTGAGCAGAACTCTGAGTCTGCAAGTATCTAGCTGTGGAACTTGCATGGGAGTAAGCTCTCAATCTTCTCCTGACTGATTACCTGAGCCAAAGTCAAGCTACTGACTTTAAACGAGCGCTTGGTGGGAGGCAACCCACTGGTGAGTCTGCTTTTGAGTCATTTTTCTTTTTATTTTTCGTTCTGTGTTTGTGTCAGGATAAACAAGGAGCAAAACTCGAAATCGCCCGAGTATCGATCGATACCACATTGGTATCGGTCGACACCAATCGCGAATGTACGGTGTGTCGATCGATACCTGATGTTCCAGCACGGTAACTTCTTGTTTTTCTTAATTCTATCATGTTCTTTTGTTTTCTTTTACCTACTCTAGGCTAGATAACACTGGGGACAGTGTTGTTTAAGTCTGGGGGAGGTGTCTGCTGACATTGTGTTTGTTTTTCTTAGAGTGAGTTGTTTTATCGAGTCAAAAACGTTTTATTTAGTCAAAACTTGTTGGAGATGATGATCATGTGCTTGAATTGTTGTTTTGATTTTGTTTTTGAGTGATCAGTGTTGCAGGATCAGCTCTAGATCGACTAATGAAAAATCCAAGGACTGACCAGTTGACTAGAAAACATCCATGTCTCCAGCAGAGTTCTTCTGAAGCCTGAGCCAAATTTTTGCACTTCATCAATGTGGTTAGTGTTTACAGAGCTTGATTCATCATTCATATCTGACAAAGGAACCCATATGTTTAAAGTAATGGTATCTCTCTCCCTTATTATAAGTTGATAAATAAGAGCATAAAAGATTGAAATGATTTTCTTATGAGTAGATGGCTAGGAAATCTTTCCAGCGATCCCATTATTCTACTCAAGAGGGAATGATCACACAAAGGTTGAAAGCGAGGTTAGGAAAATTTCCCGTGATACCACTATTCGCCTAAACCTTTGATACATAGAGAGGGAAGAACCGGGGATTCGGTGGCAAACACCATCAATACTCGCGTTTCGGACCTTGATGTGTATATGCAGATCTATAAAAAAAGAGAACATAATAAGAAATAAGTCTGGAGGAGAGAAAGTGATACCAAAAGTGTGAAATTGGATGGTTCCTTGTCATGATATTATATGGTAAAGAATCTAGAAGGTTCTTGAACATTAGCTGCAACGATGAAACTGGCGATGAGGGTTTTATTTGAACAATGCTGCGAGATAATGTGTGGAGTCTGGAAAAGCTGCGAATGTCTACGGAGAAGTACATGGTGGTTAGATCAAAAGCTGGTTAGGTGACATTTGGGTGCTTGGTAAAAGGATATTTGCGATGGTTGCTGAATAGGTGAGTCTCAGTGTTTTCAAACCTCTTTCTCTGGTTTAGTCTTCTATTTGCTTGCCGGCAAGCAAAGGCTAAGTCTGGGGGAGTTGATATATCATAGTTTTTACCCCTTTTAGACCATGATATAAGTCCGTTTTATAGAGTATTTATAGTATTTTGGAGTCTTTTAGAGTCTTTTACAGGTTTTAGCACGTTTGGAGCATTATTGGAGATATTGGAGCTTTCTGGAGCATTCTGGGGCAAAGCAGAAGTTCGTGTTGCTAAGTACTCGATTTGAAGTCAAGAGCATCGATCGATACCCCCTGGTATCGATCGATACCTATCGCAGAAGACACCACCCGCGACTTTTCCAAGAGTTGAAAAATTGCAGATTTGCCCCATAAGACTTTAATATTTACAAGAAGACCACAGAACGTGTTTAGACTATATAATTAGGTTTTTCAGCCACTTTGATGGCTATGCTTTATTATATGCTTTATTCTATGCTTCATTCTACTCTTGATTCTACTCTTGATGGCTACCCTGAACTCTTGTTTTTATTGATTTCTTTGATGATCTATTCAATCATGTTGCTTTCAATCTCCATGTCTGAGTAGATCCACTTTAGGTTCAGGGTTCTCATAAGGGTTTTCTCTGAATGCTAGGTTGATTAATTTATTAAGATTCACCATCTGAATTAGTTCTTCGCTTAGGTTGTGTTCAAAGCTTATTCTAGATTAGCTACCTAGAATATAGATCCTAGGATAATTGATTAGGCACGACAGTTTGATTAATTACCTGATAGAACCTAAGGTGAGCAAATTGATTATTCGCAAAGAGATTTGGTTTAATTGATTTGTGAACATATCAAACCTGAAATTAAAGCTGATTTATTCCTAGGAATTTGCAAAGAGATTTGGGATTCTGAAGTTTAGATTTAGATAATTCTCGCAACGACAGTTGGTTAATTATACTTTAGTGATTTGAGTTCAAGAACCGCGTTAAATCTGAATCCTGCTAATTAGTTTATCTGCATTCATTGATTTTCTGAGAAATACCCTGAACCTATATTTCCTCCATCGAATTTACATCTCTTTTACTGCTTATTGTTTTTGTTTCATCTTATTCGCTTAGCTTGATTCGATACTATTTTATCTATTGTTTGATTTCTGTGAGTCATTGTGTTCGACCCCTAAACTTACTACAACAACTGCTTAGTACTTCTAGTGTATTAATTTGAGCATATCATATTGCGAGAAACCAAGTTCTCAATAAGCACATAGGCATCGTCGGGATATCTGGTGTTGAAATTCCCATTACTTGCAGCATCTAAAGACATCTGATACCTCCAATCGACTCCTCTGTAGAAAGTACCAAGCAACTGAACCTGAGTGAACCCATGGTGCGGACAATCTCTCTGATATGACTTGAAACGAATCCAAGCAGCCTTGAGTGCTTATGTTGGTCCTTGAGAAAACTGAGAGATCTTGTTCCTGAGCTCCTCGGATCTCGCATCATCGAAAAAGTTGTTCAGGAAAGCTTTCTTCGTCTCTTCCCAGGTATTCAGCGACCCAGTAGATAGATGCTTCAGCCAATAAGTTGCATCTCCACCAAGAGAGTATGGGAAGAGCTTGCAGAACAGGTAATTATAGGATACTCCATTGCACTTGATGCTTGTAACCAAATCCTCAAACCTCTCAATGTGATCCATAGGATGTTCATGAGAAAGACCATGAAAAAGATGCTGACCCACAAGAGTGAAGTATGCATGTTTCAGTTCAAAGTCATCCCTCTGAAAAGCAGGAGGGCTAATCGCTGATCGATTGGCATAAAACTGATCAGGCATGTTGTACTCACCAATCGTCCTACCGCGATTAATCACAGCGTTCCCTGCATTCACAGCAACTGCAGGGACAATGATATTTCCAGCTTCATCAAGTCGCTGCCCTCTCTCATTGCACAATTGACCCTCTTGGTCTCTCAAAGCTCCAGCAGCATCCTGAATCAAAATCATTGGATTGTTCATCTCTGCTAGTTTATTTGCTTTCTTGTTTGCACGTTCCAAAGTTGCTAGCTGCTCGTTTGACAGATCAACTAGCGGAGTGTTCTTGTTCCTTCTGGTCTCACGAAGAGGCATGCACCTGAAACACAAAAATCAAGAACGTAAGTAACTGAAATTCACGACGGGTATCGACTGATACCACAAGGGTGTCGATCGATACTCAACGATTTAGACGAAATTCTAAGCTAAAATCTAATGGCAAAATTGAGTCCCCGGCAACGGCGCCAAATTTGATATGCTCAAATTAATACCCTAAAAGTACTAAGCAGTAGTTGCAGTAAAGTAGGGGTCGAACACAAGGACTCACAGAGATCACACAATAGATTAAATAGATTCGAATTAAGCTAAACCAAAATATATAATTGAAAGCAATGCGTAAATTAAACAAGTTGTAATTCGATTGGGAGAAAGATAGGTTCTGGGTATTTCTCAGGAAATCAATGAATGCAGATAAACTAACTAGTTAGGATTCAGATTTAGCGCGGTTCTTGGACTCAAATGACTAAGATATAGTTAACCAACTTTCGTTGCGAAAACTATCTAAATCTAAATCCTAGGAATTCCAAATCTCTTTGCGAATCCTAAAGTCTAAATCAGCTTTTTAAATCAGGTTTGATTTGTTCACAAAACAACTAAACCAAATTCCTTTGCGAATAGTTATATTGCTCACCCTAGGTTCTATCAGGTAATTAATCGCACTCTCGCGCCTAATCAATTATCCTAAGATCTAAGTTCCAGATTCGTCAACCTAGAATTAGCTTTGAACACAACCTATGGTGAAGAACTAATTCAGATGGTGAATCCTAATCAACTAATCAACCTAGCATTCAGAGAAAACCCTTATGAGAACCCTAAACCTAAAGTGGATCTACTCAGACATGGAGAATGAAAACAACATGATTGAATAGATCATCAAAGAAAACAATAGAAAACAGGAGTTCAGAGTTGTCTCTCCAAAAACCAAAGTAGAATCCAGAGTAGAATAAAGCATAAAGAAAGCATAGCCGTCAAAGTGGCTGAAAAACCTATTTATAATGCTAAAACACGTTTTGGGGCTTATTGTAATAATTAAAGACTTTTGGGCAATTTTGCAATTCCTCAATTCTTCATTTAAGTTGCGACTCGTGTCTTGCTGCAGTGGGTATCGACTGATACTAGCCAGTATCGATCGATACTGAGGCTTCAAAACGGGTACTCAGCTACACGAACGTTGCTTTGCTCCAAAATGCTCCAGAAAACTCCAATATCTCCAATTATGCTCCAAACGTGCTAAAACCTGTAAAAGACTCTAAAGCACTATAAAATAGTAGAAAGACTCTATAAAACGGACTTATATCATGGCTTAAATGGGGTAAAAACCATGATATATCAATCTTGCACCGGCATCATACTATGAGATACAGAAACTTGTTGATGGTCTAGGATTGCCGTATCAGATGATAGATGTATGCATCGACAACTGTATGCTCTACTGGAGAAAAGACGCAGACCGTTCGACATGCCGTTTTTGTAGCAAACCTTAGTATAAGGAAACATGTGGAAGAGTGTCAGTCCCATATAAACGGATATGGTATTTGTCGTTAACAGAGAGATTGAAGAGGTTATATCAATCAAAGCGCACAACAGGAGCAATGAGATGGCATGCAGAGCATACAACGGATGGAGAAATTGCTCATCCCTCATATGCATGAGCATGGAAATATTTTCAATCAATGTATCCCAGTTTTGCGTATGATGCGAGGAACGTATACCTTGAATTATGTACTGATGGTTTCAACCCTTTTGGGAAGCATGTCAGACAATATTATTTGTGGCCAGCAATTGTAACACCTTACAATTTTCTGCCATCTTTGTGCATGAGACGGAAGTTCTTGTTCCTTAGCATTCTCGTTTCTAGACCAGAGTATCCGAAGAGATCACTTGATGTGTTTTTGTAGCCATTGATTTATGAGCTGAAAATGTTATGGGAGCCAGGTTTTGAGGCGTTTGATGTTTCATGTAAGCAGAATTCCGTCATGTGGTTGGTAATTATGTGGACCATTAGCGATTTTCCTGCATATGGCATGTTATCCGGATGGACAACGCATGGAAGGTTATCGTGCCCTTACTGTCATGATAACACATATGTGTTCCAATTGAAGCACGTACGCAAAACGTCTTGGTTTGATTGTCATAGGCGATTTATGCCTAGCGATCATCCTTATCGTCGGAGCACCACATTGTTTAGGACGAACTGGAAAGTATTTGATGGTCCACCTCCGGTGTTAGATGGACAGTATTTGTTGACTTAGTTCAGAGATTTTGGAGCATAGAGGACCGTTGATTATGGTGGTAACGGGCATCATTCTGTTGATGGTTGTGGCAACGTACATAATTGGCACAAGAAGAGTATTTTCTGGAATTTGCCTTATTGGAAAGACCATATTTTGAGACATAATCTGGATGTCATGCACATTGAGAAGAATGTTTTCGATAACATTATGAACACCGTTCTCAATGTCCAAGGGAAGAAAAAGGACAATCTGAAGTCTAGATTAGACTTCCAGATATTTGTTCTCGTAAAGCACTACATGTGACAGGGGAAGGGAAGCCTCCAGTCCTGGCTTTTTGGTTTGATGAACCTTCAAAGGCCGGGTTTTTTTAACTGGATTACCGATAGTGTTAGATTCCCGGACGGATACGCATCTAACCTTCGGAACTGCGTTGATCATGGAGAAGGGAAGTTTACTAGGATGAAGAGTCATGATTGCCATATTGTGATGCAGTACCTCCTTCCATTTGCCTTTGCATGTCTTCTACCACGTAATGTCCACGAATCAATTGCAGGTACAATCATTAAATTATTTTTTTAATACTTTACACAATAATTTAGTATTTATTTATTCATTTGTTATGCATATTATGCAGGGATTGGTGCATTTTTCAAGATATATGTTCGCGCTCTCTTACATCAGATGGTATATGCAACCTTACGAATAAAATACCCGTAATCCTTTGCAATTTGGAGAAGATGTTTCCGCCTTCCTTCTTTGATGTTATGGAACATCTAACAATTCATCTCCCTCGAGAAACAGAGCTTGGGGGCCCGGTTCAGTACCGTTGGATGTATCCTTTCAAACGGTATATGTTTCATCTAAAGAAGAAGTTGAAAATTTTGAGCAAAGTAGAGGGTTCTATTATCGCACAGAGAATCAATGAAAAAACCTCATCTTTTGCCGAGTTCTACTTTCCATCACAAGTTAAAACGAAGAGTCGTAAAACAGCTCGACATGACGATGGAGGCGTAATACCTTTCTATCTGGTCGATGTTCCCCATATATTCTTAGAGATTGGACGACTTAGTGGAAAAGGCAAGAAGCGGAGATTTTCAGGACATGAGCGAGAGCATTTGCATATGTATATTTTCACAAACTGCGACAGAATTGTAGAATATGTGAGGTATTATATTGAACCAAATTATTAATTACTTATTGGATCCTTGATTATATATATGTTAATGTGATGATCGCTTCAATCTCACATGTTGTATATGGCTTATCAACGTTTTGCATTTTCGAACAAAACAGAGGACGAGCTAATCGAGCTCAAACTTGAAAAGTTCGGACGTTGGTTAAGAGATTATGTAAGTAATTTAATTGCCTTGTTTTTAATTATCATATATAATGAATGATTTATTTTACTCATTTTTTATTTTATTCGTGCAGGTCACAACAGAGAAGGCTAACGGACAAAGATTTCCCACGTGGTTAGAAGAAATTGTGCGCTTTCCACTACCAATCGTGCAGTAACATGTGATGTATAGCACACGAGGCTACACTTTTAAGATTCTTCGTGATGATAGGAGTAGGTCAACTTCAGATTACGGTGTATCTAGTCAGTCCGGTGATCTTGTATACTATGGTTTCCTACGTGAAATTTTTGATGTTCACTATCCGGGAATGCTCGGCTTGAGATGTGTTGTATTTTTATGTGACTGATACGTGATATACTCATATATTGCATGTTTTAGCATACATCTCACTTAGAGTTTTGTGTCATTTACATGCATAATCATTGTTTTGTCTTGCATTTAGGTCTCATTTAGTGATTAGGACATATTGCATTAGGTCTAGTGAGTTCTTTCATGTTTTGGAGTACTTTCTAGGTGATTGGAGGCAATTTGGGCAAATTTGGAGAGTTGGACCAAAGTAGAGTGCAAGGTCCATCCGTTACACCAGAAATATGTGGCTAGACGGAGGCCCTAAGATCTGAATCAGCTTGGAAGACCTTCATCAAAGTTGTAGAGGAGTGGGTTAGATGTATAGGGAAGTTTGAATCAGGCCATTCGAACATACAGTTAGAGAGTTGTCGCAGTTTCACTGAAGACGTATCCGCCTGGCCGAGAAAACGTGTGGCTCGTCTCAACCGACCACCACCCACTCGGTTCAATAGGGTCGGTCTTGGGTCAGGAAAAGCAACCGACCCAAATACACTATCTCAACCGACCAGATGGTGCTCGGTCCAAACCACGCAGTCTCAACCGACCATGATACACACGGTTAACATCCAAGATACCAGCCGAGCTGACTCAAATATTAGGTCAAATGATGACCTTTCCATGCCCAGTTTAATCTGAGGCCTTCATGAAAGTCATAGACAATCGAGCTGACGTTCGGTTAGTGGTGGTTTCATGTCATTCATGTCGGCCGTTCAAGAGATATGACAAATATAGCAAGGACGTGTCTGTCTGGCATCCAAACGAGTTATGCTCCAAATATGACGTCTGAAAGATCAACCCAGATGAAGGGTTTCCACTCCGATTCAGATTCTGCGTTCTTAAAAGACGTTGCAGATAATTGAGTTGGCTATCTTCTGGAATTGGATTGAGGCCATTCGGATGTCAGGTGCAGAAGTTATGACCGATTCACTGGAGACGTATCCAAGTTTCGGCCGGGTCAATACCCAGTTTGTCTCGGGTTGACCCGGGTCCGACCCAACTCAACAAACACCTTTTTATATTTTAGAGATCTGATTTTTAGATCTCTCTCTTTTTTTTTAATGCTTTTTCCCCTTTTTCTCTCCTTTTTCTCTCTAGAACAAGACTAGGGTTCTTGGGATTTTTCCAAGGATCTCTTTGATTTTATGCAATCTAGTATTAATTTCTATCAATCTCATCATTATATCTCTATTCTATCTTGATTATCCAACATTCATCTATGGATTCAAGCCCTATCTCCATCAATTTTGGCTTGGTTCTAATGGGTCTTGAGTAGTCTTTTAGGATCTAGAGATGGGGTAGATTAGGGTGATCCAAAGCTTGATTTGTGATGTCCTAGGGTAGATTATCTCATATCCCTTCTTGAATAGTGTCCTTAATGCTAGATCTAGCATGAGAAAATAGATCTAGATCATAAGGCATTTCATGCACACCAAGTGTTTGATGAACTATTCAAGAGATTTATGCTCCTAGCCTATGATGATAGTTGTCTATGGTGTATTTTTGGTTGATCTTGTTTATATAATCTTAATGCTTGCTAATCAATGATTCACAAATGAGAGTTTCCTAATGAATTAGTGATTAGCAAAGTGATTAATTGCTTGAAAGAGAATTAGTCAAGATTAGGGTCTTATGCCTAGGGTCTAGCTTGATTGAGTGTTTGGACATCATAAATGAGACTTGGGTCACCTTATTTCAATAACCCCATATTTGGATTCGCTTTTGTTCATTGAATTGCATCTTATTTAGTTTGCTTTTGCTTGTTTTAAATTGGATACTTAATCATAAAATCTCACTTTGATTGCTTAACTCCTTTAGTTGTATGCATTCCTTGTGCTTGAAACTCTACCATTGGATTTGATCCTCTTATGCTCAATAGGCATTATGAGTAATTGATATAGGTAAAATACTTGTATCAATTTTGCGCCGTTGCCAATTGGGTTTAGCTTTCAATATTAGGATTTTACTTCTTTTTGAGATTAAGCCTTTTTCTTATCTTTTGTTTACTAATCTCTCTTTCAAGCTCTCTCTTGTAGGTACATGAACACAAGAGCTAGAGGTGTACACAACCTTGTTCAGCCAATCGACAACATACACCTCTTGGACCGTGGAGTTAGAGTAAGGTGAGAAAGAAGACGTGCTCAACACATAGGGAGGTTGGGTATGGACCGTGAAGATGAACATCCGTTGGATCACCATGAAAACGTGGACAACCACCAAGCACATGGCCATGGTGGTAATGGAAACCACCACCCACCCGCCCATAATGCTAGAGCTCCAAACCCCTTTGATAGAGCCCGAAACGTTGTTGGAGCTGGGGATGCGGCCAATGCTCATGTCAATCGCCAAGGGATTCATGCACCACCGGTTGAGTGCAATGACTTTGAGTTCAAAGCTAGCTTCATCAACATCGTGCAAAGCAACAAATTTCATGGCTTGACGGTAGAAGATCCTCTTGATCATTTGGATCACTTTGACCAGATTTGTGGCTTGACAAAGATGAATAGAGTCTCAGAGGATAGCTTCAAGCTAAGGTTGTTCACATTCTCTCTTGGAGACAAAGCAAGGCAATGGGAAGAGAACATACCCCAAGGTTCCATCACTTCTTGGAATCAATGCAAAACCGCCTTCCTTGCCAAGTTTTTCTCCCACTAAAGGACGGCCAAGCTAAGAAATGAGATCTCAAGCTTCACTCAAAGAGCAAATGAGAGCTTCAACGAAGCATGGAAGCGGTTTAGGAGCTATAAATCGCAATGCCCTCATCATGGATTTTCGGATGCTTCTCTCTTAAGAACTCTATACCGTGGAGCATTGCCCAAGATCCGTATGTTTCTTGACACCGCTTCAAATGGAAATTTCTTAGCCAAGGAAGTGAATGAGGCGATGGAGTTGGTAGAGAACCTTGCATTGAGTGATGGAACTTATGGCGATGACTATGATCGGTCTATAAGAAGCACAAGTGATTTGGAGGAACAACAACGAACCAAAGC
This sequence comes from Eutrema yunnanense, assembly GCA_002933935.1. Taxonomy (NCBI): domain Eukaryota; kingdom Viridiplantae; phylum Streptophyta; class Magnoliopsida; order Brassicales; family Brassicaceae; genus Eutrema; species Eutrema yunnanense. Next base: position 217,075 of record PKML01056113.1, on the reverse strand, counting down.
TATGGAGGCTCTAAGTGAGATGTTGGATAAGCAAGCCATGATGATCGACAAGATCCTCAATGATTTCATTAAACCGGTTCAGTTCGTTGGCGATGAAATGGTGGATTTGAGCAACCAAGAAGAAGTGCATTATGTTAGGAACAATGGTGGCTACCAAAGAAGTTTCAAAAACAACTATGGCAACCAAGTCCAAGCCCCACTTAATAACCAACAAAGCTATGATCCCAAAAACAACTTCCAAACGAACCAAAGTGGTTTTCAACAAAGCTTTGTCCCACAATCTCAAGGCAACAACTCCATACCTCAAGAACTTGATGTGAAAAACGTTCTTCAACAACTTCTTCAAGGCCAAGCAAGTGGAGCATTGGATATAAGCAAGAAGATGGAGGAAATCAATACCAAGGTAGCTTGCGCATACAATGATCTCCACAAGAAGCTTGAGGCATTGAGTTCCAAAGTGCAAGAAATGGAGACCAAGGGCAATAATGGAGACAAAATACAACAAAGCTCTTCAAATGGGAAAGCAACAAAGGAGTATTGCAATGCCATCTCCTCAAAGGTATCACGTCCCATTGAAGATCATGAAGCCGCCACTAAGGAGATTGAGCTTCTACTCTATGGATCACAAACCGTTTCACCTCCCCCTAGAGAAGCTCTCTTGAAGCTCAATGAGGACATTGAGGAACAAGGTGGGGGAGTGACCCTTGAGAAAGATGAGGACGTGACCATGGTTCAAGAACCAAAGGGTAGTGTTGCTTGCATTGATTCACCGAGCCTAAGTCTCTCCCCAAACTTGGTAATCCCGGTAAATTCTCTATAGCTTGCTCTCTTGGAGATTTGGAGATTGAGGACGCTTTGTGTGACTCCGGGTCAAGTGTGAATGAAATGTCCCATGAGATGTTCAAGAGTCTAGGTATAAGAACCCTCGCCTATCATCCATCACCTATCACCTTTGGAGACGCTTCTTCAAAGAAGCCACTTGGTCTCCTCGAAGACTATCCACTCAAGGTTGGGAATGGCATAGTCCCAACGGACTTTGTGGTCATGGAAATGAAGAAGACCAACAAGCTTCCACTACTCCTTGGAACTCCATTCTTACTCACTACCAGTGCTAGAATGGACTTCAAAGAGCAAATGGTAGTTCTCTTGAATGTGGATGATAAGGTGTACTACCCAATGAGGACTTCTTCCAATAAACTTTGTGGTACAATCACCATGAAGGATGATGAGTTTCGAGAAGAATAAATGAGGTATGTGGGTAGATGTGATATGGTTGAAGAAGCTCCACCCCCAAAGGTCTATGAAGAGGAAAAGAAGTCTCTTGAGAGAAACGATTTGGGTTATGGTAATGACAAGGAAGCTTCGGGAGTTGACATGATCACTTGTGTGGAACCGATCCCTCCCACCACAATGGAGAATGACGTTGAGGGTAGTAAGGGTGCAAAGAAGAAGACAAAAGCCAAGGCTAAAATGGGAAACGGATCAAGCACGCTTCATGGGTTTAGGTCCGAGCAAAGCCAATCTTCTATGATGACTCTCACTCCATGGAAACACAAGGATGGAGTGATCGAGTACAAGATCAAATTCAAAGGTCGGCCCAAGCTCTTTGCCTCGGTCAAAGCAATCCTCACACCCGAGCTCAAAGCAAAAGGAGAAGCCGGTCTTGAAGAGGTAATGAGCAAGGTGCTCAAGCTCGAGCTCAAAGATCCGCCTTGGAGTGCTCACACTCCTCTCTCACCCGCCTAAAAGGTTAACCAAAGTCAAACTTAGTGACTTTAAACAAAGTGCTCTTGGGAGACACCCCAAGCTTATCATTGTACATACTTTCGTTTCTATGTCTTTTTATGTTTTCTTGTTCTTTTTATGGGTTTGCTTAGTGTGAATAGGTTCTTGATGGTCTAATGGTCATGAACTTAAGGACAAAGGTGTGAAGGATTGAGGTGATCACTCTCGTTCCCTCCATTCATTTCCAAGGTAATATTCCAAACTTTGTAGATAGCATTTAGAATCATATCTTCTTTCTTTCTTTCATGCATTGTTTAGCTCTCTCTTAAGCTTCTATTACACAAGGGACTGTGTAATTTAAGTTTGGGGGAGGGTTTGTGTGTTATCTAACTTTGTTTTTGGTGATCTTATTTTGCCTTTTGCATCTTGAGTCTCATGCATATCATGCATTTTCAATAATTTTGAATTTTTTTGAAATTGTTTGCATTTCATATCTAGGATTGAGTTTAGATGCATATCATATTAGGTAGCTTTGCATGAGCATTAGGAGCAATGATAGATTATCCTTGTAAAGTATCATTTTTAGAGCTTGATTCAATGCCCTTGTTGCTTGTTGTTTGATGATTTTGATCTCGTGTTGAAATCAATGATGAACCAGATCTCGATCTTGCGTTTCATTACTAGGGTCTTAGCTAAAGCACGTTTTGATTTGATTTCAATCCTACCTAAGTGAAAACCATAATTTTGACATTGAAATTATCATGCTTGTGCATTGCATAGTGAATTCATGGTTACCATATACATACTTGGGCTCTCTTATCCTTTCCACCACTATTTTGCTAGTCCAAATTGCCGATTCCCATCATTGGAACGGTTTACCATACCTTTAACCTACCCTCCGTTCAAGCCAAAATCTTTAGTGTGCGTATGTGAGGCCTAATTTTTTGAGTAAGCTTGGCAAAAAGTGTTGAGTTTAGGGCGACAAGGATAGGTTTGCATGTAGATCTAGCCGAACATCAAAGGCTAGACTAGGTTAGGCTCGTGGGAAAGGGAAGTTTTGGGTTTGGTGTGAACGAAATGGTGTGACTAATGGGATTGTGGATAAGAAGGAAGTGAGTTCAAAAGAAGGAAGTGAAGGTGAAAGGGGAATGCAATTTTTTGTGATGTGGTTAGTGCAAGTTATCAAGAATAGCTCTTAGTGATAGTTATAGCCTCATAGAAACAAAGGAAAAAGCCAAAAATGGGCTAAGGCATCAATTGGCAAATGATGAGGCAAGGCAAAGAAAAAGAAAGAAAGAAGAGCTAAAGAAACAACAAAAATAAGCACGAGACCACAAGATTCAATGGAGAAGAAGAAATTCCCCAAGTGAGGAAGGATGAAGTGGAAAAAGGAGTTCAAGTATGGGACATGACGGCAAAAAGGCCAAGTGAGAAAATGGTAGCTTAGGATGAAGACTTCATGGGTAGATATGCTAGGGTTAGAGACGATTTAGGAATTGGGTAGATGTGAGTCTATCCTTGTATGCATAGATTGCCTTTTACTCTTATCATTTTGCTAAAGCTTGCTCATTCATTGAGAGATCCCTTGCATTAGAGTAATCCCATACATTTGAGATCATTTTTATCTCAAGACCTTCACCCTAGCCAAATGAATTCACTTGCCTTGCATAAGCATGATTCACTTGAAACGATTAATGAATGTTAAAGGATTGGATGACATGAATACTTGTGTAGGTTGAGGCTTGAATTTGAATCATAAAGGGAAGGATATGGCTAGCTCTTTTTGAGTAGACTTGTTTGATCGCATCTTAGAGCTAGTAACTTGAACATTGAGTTGAATTCTTTTTATGGCACTTTTGGATTTGAGCTCCCATTTTTAGTCTTCTCCCTTTCTTTATTCTTGTTTGCTTGAGGACAAGCAAATGTTTAAGTTTGGGGGAATTGATATACTCATATATTGCATGTTTTAGCATGCATCTCACTTAGAGTTTTGTGTCATTTACATGCATAATCATGGTTTTGTCTTGCATTTAGGTCTCATTTAGTGATTAGGACATATTTCATTAGGTCTAGTGAGTTCTTGCATGTTTTGGAGTACTTTCTAGGTGATTGGAGGCAATTTGGGCATATTTGGAGATTTGGACCAAAGTAGAGTGCAAGGTCCATCCGATATACCGGACAGATGTGGCTGGACGGAGGCCCTCTGATCTGAATCAGCTTGGAATACCTTCATGAAATTTGTAGAGGAGTGGGTTAGCTATCCAGGGAACTTTGAATCAGGCCATTCGAACATACGGTTCGAGAGTTGTCGCATTTTCACGGAAGACGTATCCGCTTGGCCGAGAAAACGTGTGGCTCGTCTCAACCGACCACCACCCACTCGGTTCAATTGGGTCGGTCTTGGGTCAGGAAAAGCAACCGACCCAAAGACACTATCTCAACCGACCAGATGGTGCTCGGTCCAAACCACGCAGTCTCAACCGACTATGATCCACACGGTTAACATCCAAGATACCAGCCGAAGTGACTCAAAGATTAGGCCAAATGAAGACCTTCCCATGCCCAGTTTAATCTGAGGTCTTTATGAAAATCATAGACAATCGAGCTGAAGTTCAAGAGATATGGCAAATATAGCAAGGACGTGTCTGTCTGGCATCCAAACGAGTTCTGCTCCAAATACGACGTCTGGATGATCAACCCAGATAAAGGGTTTCCAATCCGATTCAGCTTCTGCATTCTTCATAGAAGTTGTAGATAATTGAGTTGGCTGTCTTCTGGAATTGGATTGAGGCCATTCGGATGTCAGGTACGGAAGTTATGACCGATTCACTGGAGACATATCCAAGTTTCGGCCGGGTCAATACCCAGTTTGTCCCGGGTTGACCCGGGTCCGACCCAACTCAGCAAACACCTTTTTATATTTTAGAGATCTGATTTTTAGATCTCTCTTTTTGTTTTTTTATGCTTTTTCCCCTTTTTCTCTCTTTTTCTCTCTAGAACAAGACTAGGGTTTTTGGGATTTTTCCAAGGATCTCTTTGATTTTATGCAATCTAGTATTAATTTCTATCAATCTCATCATTCTATCTCTATTCTATCTTGATTATCCAACGTTCATCTATGGATTCAAGCCCTATCTCCATCGATTTTGGCTTGGTTCTAATGGGTATTGAGTAGTCTTTTAGGATCTAGAGATGGGGTAGATTAGGGTGATCCAAAGCTTGATTTGTGATGTCCTAGGGTAGATTATCTCATATCCCTTCTTGAATAGTGTCCTTAATGCTATATCTAGCTTGAGAAAGTAGATCTATATCATAAGGCATTTCATGCACACCAAATGTTTGATGAAATGCCTTGATGAACTATTCAAGAGATTTATGCTCCTAGCCTATGATTATAGTTGTCTAGGGTATATTTTTGGTTGATCTTGTTTATATAATCTTAATGCTTGCTAATCAATGATTCACAAATGAGAGTTTGCTAATGAATTAGTGATTAGCAAAGTGATTAATTGCTTGAAAGAGAATTAGTCAAGATTAGGGTCTTATGCCTAGGGACTAGCTTGATTGAGTGTTTGGACATCATAAATGAGACTTGGGTCACCTTATTTCGATAACCCCATCTTTGGATTCGCTTTTGTTCATTATATTGCATCTTATTTAGTTTGCTTTTGCTTGTTTTAAATTAGATACTTAATCATAAAACCTCACTTTGATTGCTTAACTCCTTTAGTTGTATGCATTCCTTGTGCTTGAAACTCTACCCTTGGATTCGATTCTCTTATGCTCAATAGGCATTATGAGTAATTGATATAGGTAAAATACTTGTATCAGTACGACGTAGGAAGCGGTGTGCGAAACGACCAATTTGGTGTTACATCATTACATAGCAGAAGGCGACTCCATAGATACGACCCATTCGTACTTGCTTCTCAAGCAGACCATGTTCGTTTTATTCTTTTTTGGTTAATTTGTTGTTAGAATTTAACATTTTTTTAGTAAATTAATTTTACATGGTGTAGGTATGCTATATTTCCTATCCTCGAGTGACAAACAAGGAAGACCCGTGGATGACAGTCACATCGATAAACCTGAGAGGTATCGTTCATGGGATATCCGATCATGAACCCCTCCAAGAAAGCTATGTAGGTTTGGGTTCAATCGAGTAATATTCCCTTGAGGTCGACCTTGTTGTTGATTTCACCATACATGCAGACGATCGGGTAATTGAGGATTCATAGGAAGAAATTGACGAATTTGGAGAAACTACCGATTCATGAGAATCAGATTACTCATCATCGGATTCAGAGTAGTTTTATAAACTTTGCATTGTAACATATGTACTTGTACTAGATATTTGTTATGTGGAAGTTTTATAAAGTTAGACATTAGATGTACTTAAGTGATACAAATTGACTAAGGACCGACTTGCTCATGGTACGGTGGAGGTTGGATAATCCTCGACTTCAAGGAATACACGAAGAAAGATGCTAAGGCGTGAGTGATGAACTCGAAAATCCTTAGGCCCAATCGTCGATGAACGAATTGAAACAAGGGGGTGGCTACGATGCTTGATGGATCCGAGAATAAGGATGATAAAGCGTGGGTGTTAACCCGAAAATCTTTATGCCCCTTATCACGAGAAGAATCGAACAAACAATTGGATCGATGGTTGCGTCGAAGTGTTGCGGAAGACACTCGATAAACCAAAAAAAAATTCGATGAATAACCTTCAAGGAAATCGAGAAAGAAGAGTATAAACTCTGAAATATTTCTGATAAAAATGATAATATCTTTTCGACCATGAGGGGAGGGGAGAAGATAAAGAGAAAGCAAAGGAAATAGTCAAAGGTCTAATCTCGAAAATGAGAGAGAAGACCTCGAAAATACAACAACAATTAAATGACAGTTTGAACGTCTTTTGGGATTTCGCCAAAAAACCCCCACGGAAAAATCCCCTCGGGAAAGTTCCTCGGAAAAGTCCCTCGTAAATAATCCCTCGGAAAATTCTCTCGGAAAAATCCCCCCGCGGAATTCTCAAGAGATCGGACCGTTAGACGGTGTAAGCCGGTTGACTCGGTAAAACCTCTATACGGAAAACTCATTGGGACAAAACCGTATACAGGAAAAAGAGTACAACACGACTTACACAAATGGCCAAACCTCAAGAAGAATTCGAAGATAGTGAGGTGAGGACCGGGTGCATAAGTTGATCCTCCTCGATCCGGGAATCCGTAAGTAAGCTCCGCACCGCTCCCGCTAGCTTCTATGCCTTGGACCGGGTGATAGGGCCTGTTGGGATGACCATCGCGTCTTTTTGAACCTCATCCAATGCCTTCATGTCCATGATCATATCATTAAGTGTAACCATTCCGAAAACCCAAAAAAAAAATGCAAAGTATACAGCCGTCGGAAATTTTCGACAGATTTCCGATGGATTATAGCACAAGATCATATTGATCGATCCAAAAACTTTGGATCAAACGATCCCCTACCGCGCACACTTTCTGAACCGACCATCGATCGATCCATCTGGTACTGCGCACACTTTCTGGACCGACCAAATTTCTGACGGATAATTGTACATCTGGTATTAAACACGTTTAAATCATGTTTTGCACCTTCAAGCTCCATATCCGATGGATTTCCGACGGATGATCAACAATATGGTTTAGGTTTTTTTATTTGTAGAAATGCTAGACAATAGCTTGAACTTGTCAAATTTCAAAATAAATGGGTTATCTAGAATTTATAAAATTTGATGTTAGTGTTTGTATAAGTTATAGTATAAGGTATAGTTGATGTTATGTGAAATGTATAAGTTTTGATGTTGTAAAAGTTATAAACTTATACAAAGTCTTTAACATTGATGAATTTACTTTTTTTTTTTAATGAAACATGTAGATTAAGGATTGTTAAATCATATCACCATATCCTAAACCCTAAACCCCAAATATACCCTAAATATGTCAGAAATTTCTGACGGATTCCCGACGGATCTGGGACTTGGACACGTGTCGGTTGACTGGCCAATAGAAACACATGCAATGAATATATTGGGACCTTGCAAGGACACATGCAAGAAATCCGTCTAATTTCTGACGGATTTCCGACAGACTTTAGTTTTTTCGAGACCGCGGGAAGATTGACCGCCTACATAAAACATTTTTAATGATCCGACGGATTTCTGATGGATATATCCATCGGAAATTGACAGATATTATAACTCGAACCGTTCTTTCTTCTTCATTTCTCCAATTCTCTTTCTCTCTCTTTCTTTGTTTTCTCTCTCAAAAACTGATCGATTTCACTTAGGAATAGTGCAAATCTCTCTAAATCTTCATTCATCATCACCCACACATGGATCAAATGTAAGTTTTCAATTGTTTTCCTTATTTATTATTATTTTTTTTTTTGTAAATCTTGTTAGTTATAGGGTTTATTAGTGTTAGGTGGTTATATATTTAGATTAGAATGAAATTTCTTGTGTATTTATTAGGTGGAATGAAATTTGTTTGCGTTTTTGAGTTTAGAATTGTTAGATTGGAATTTTTACATTTAGAAAACATTTTATGAATTTTGTACTAATTTTGGTTAGGGTTTAATTAAAAGAGATTATAATTGGTAGATTTGGAAAACATTTTTTTGATTTTTAAAAACGTTTTTTTTTGTAATTTTAGGGTTTAGATTTAGGTTGTAAAAACGTTTTTGTAATTTATAATTTTAGATTTAGTAATTTATAATTTTAGATTTAGTAATTTATAATTTTGCATTTAGGTTGTAAACACGTTTTTCTAATTTTATAAAACGTTTTGGAATTTTTATTAATTAAAACAGTTTATGTATAAATAGAAAAATTATATAAAAACGTTTTTGAAAACTATAAAAATTATATAAAACGTTTTTATAATTTTTACTAATTAAAAACGTATTCATAATAATTATAAAATGTTTTTTGAAAACATATTAAAATATTCAGGAATTTTGAAAATTTCGGAAATTTTGAAATTTCGGGAATTTTGAACTTTTCGTGAATTTTGAAATTTTCGGGAATTTTGAAATTTTTGGGAATTTTAAACTTTTTGAGAATTTTGAAATTGTATGAATTTTCTGAAATTTTTGAAAATTATAGCTTACAATGTACTAACGATTTTATGTTTTTCCCGCAGGATTCGCTATGTTTGGGCGGCGGCTCCCAAGGACATCGTTCTCGGGGTTATCGGTCTACGCCTTCTGGCGGATCGAGCTCTGGAACTCAAGTCACGGAGTCCCAACAATCTGCTGCTCGAAACAACATTAGGATCAAAGATCTTGTCAAGCAGCCCAACCGGGACCATTACATCCATCTAGACCCGAATTTCGAGGTTGGTAGTTGGTACGTGACATTTCGATTATTATTTCAATTTTTTTAGATTTTGAATCTTAACGTACTAATTTCTTTTTTTTTTTTTTTAATGTTTTCAGGTTTAAGTTGTCGCATGAGATCCACAACATGTTGGACAAACCGTACGAGAAGTACTCGGACATGCCGCGCGACGAGAAATACTTGTGGCATCGGACTTTCGCGGTAAGTAATGTTTTTCTTTTTTGTTTTAATTCATTTTGTCAATTATAATTTTGAAAAGTAACATTATGTTTTTTTTTTAATGTAGCAAGAGTTCATGTGGCACCATTTAGATACGACGAAAGTTTTTGGAACTTTCGATCGGTATGCCGCGCTTTCGTATTCGAACCACATGTACGAGTGGAAGAAAAAGTGGAAGCATAACAAAGACAAGCCGAAGGACCTTGAGGACGACGTCTGGAAGGGTTTCTGCGAGTACTGGAGTAAGCCTGCGACGAAGGCTCTCTCCAAGAAACAGTCGAAGAACCGGAAGAGCGAGCGAGGAGGGAAGGGGCCCTACATTCACAATGGGGGCGCAAACACCGTCGAACGCGAGGCGATGAAAATGGTAAGTTTAATTTCCATTTTTAAGTACTAATTTCGTTTTTTTATTATTTTACTTAGCAAAATTTCACAGGCGAAAGAATCCGGTGCCGCTCCCAACAAAAAACGGGTGTGATCCAGGACTTGGGGATGCGGAAAGTTGTCGAGAAGAGCAAGAAGAAAAATTTGGAACATGAAGCGAGGCTCAGCCAAACGGTGAAAGACCGTGACGAGCAGGTCGGTGTGTTGCAGTTCGCACACCAGGAGTTGCAGTCCGCTCACAACTCAACCCGTCAAAAGCTCACGGATTTGCAAGCGACCATGAAGAAGTCCTTCCCCGATCAGTTTTCGAACTAAATTTCTTGTTTTGTATCACTTTTTAATTAAAAATGTTTAATTATAATTTTTTTGTTTAATTTTAATTAAGAAATTTTAATATTTATAAATTATTTTAATTAAAAATTTTGATTTAATTAATTAATTTAATAATTATTATAAAAAAATCTTTTAAAAAAACAAATTATAGATTGCTGTCGGAAATCCATCGAAAATAATCCCTCAGAAATCTCTCGGAAATAGTCCGTCGGAAATCCGTCGGAATATAATCCGTCGGAAAGTTGTCGGAAAATTTCTGACGCATATCCGACAGATTGCCGACAGAATATTCCGACAAATATCCGTCGGTAACAAAGCCCATCGGGAATATTTCCGACGACTTTCCGACATGTAGTTCCGATCAAATATCTGTCGGAAATACGACCGTTGGTATTTCGTCGAAAATTTTCCGACCAGTTTCCGACGACTTTAATCCATCGGAACATTCTGACGGATTTTCGACGAGATGTAAACGACAGACAATTTTCTTTTGGAAAGGGTATTTTCCGACGGATACTATCGTCAAAAAACGCATGTTTTCTTGTAGTGATAACTCTTAATCCCAAACAAATATCTCAGATAGCAGAGAGAATAAGTAAGTAAAGATTGCAGTTTTCGAGTCAATTTTAACGTCCACCACTCGGTGCGATTCAATGCATCGAGAGAGGAGTTGGTATTGGACTTAAAGGGTCTTCTCAAAACGTTCAATATTCTCGGTCAAAGACATGCCACATATGTATTATATTTGCATCATTTCACTAAAGAATTGATGATTGATTTTAGGATTTTTGGAGACAAATGGCCATTAAAAAAAAAAACTAAAATGATGATGTGTCATGGAGATAGGTGTTTAGGTGTTAAACTTTTGTGAGATTTAGTCACTCTTTATATAATAGATAGATGAACTAATCTACGTAGATTAACGCCAAATATACACTAACATATAATGAATAATTCTTTTTTTTTTTTTGAAAGAATGTAAAATTTTATTCAAGCTAAAAAAAAACGTGTTTACAACGAATGTGTGACTTTTGTCTGAGTTTTTAGAGAGAATTAAAAACCATATTGTGATTCGAATCGAGTCGATCTTCTCAGCTTCGAGAACCAAACCAAATTTGAAGAGGATCTTTGAGCTTGGTATCTCCTTGTTCACGAATTGAGTGGAGCCTACAACGAACTTCTTTGTCAATGAGTGTATGGGGCTTCGCCGTATCTCCTATTGTTTCTCTCTCTTCAGATGCAATGAACTGCAGCTTGAAAAACATCTCACTTTACCATTTGCTAGGACCATAATGTCATCTGCAAAACTGAGATGAGTAAGACCAATATTTTTGCACTTCGGGTGGAAGCCTATGTGTCGAGCACTCGCTGCTCTATCCAGCATCTTAGATAGAACGTTCATACAAATGACAAACAAGTATGGTGACAAAGAGCAACCCTGGCGCAAACCCCTCTTACTCCAAAAAAAATCAGCAAGCTCTCCATTCACTTGTACCGAGAAAGAAGCCGTCGTTATACATAGAGATATCCAATGAATAAATTTCTCCGGAAAATTCATAAATTCATTGCTACTAATGTATTGAGCAGAAACGTCCATTGGACCGAGTCGAACGTCTTTGAAATGTCAATCTTGATGGCACAACGAGAGGAGACCGAGTCCTTGTGATAGTCTTTAACCAATTCTGTTGCTAGGAGCAGATTCTCGATCATAATGGTTTAAAGCGATGAGATGGGGCATAATTCCTTTCATCTTACTTGCCATAATCTTCGAAATAACCTTATAGATTACGTTGCAACAAGAGATGGGGCGGAAGTCTTTCATTTCAATGGCCGAGATCTTCTTAGGGATCAAAGCGAGGATTGTCGAATTAACTCCTTTCGGTAGGAATCCTTTCACGAAAAAAGACTAGACAACAATGACAAATTCTGCACCAATAATCGGCCAAGCTGCTTGGTAAAACTCTGCATTATATCCATATGGGCCTGGATATTTATTACTTGGCATAGAGAACATAACGCATTTTACCTCCTCCATCGTTATTTCCGCTATGAGTTGAGTACAATCCATTTCGGTGCATCTAAATGGAACAATCTTCTCCAAATCTTCCTTCGATATCCCTTCGTAATTCGTTGGTACATGTTGAAGGAAATCGCGGAAAAAACTTTCAGCTTCTTCCTTTATCTCATCATCATCTGAAACTACTACTCCATCTCTTCTTTGGATCTCCCTAATTGTGTTCATCGCCTCGCAAGCAACAACAGCTTTGTGATAAGTCTTATTGTTCTTATCACCAATTTTCAACCAGTGTACCTTCGACCTCTATTTAATGAATTTTTCCTCTAGTCCCGAAACAAAATCCTAGCGCCTGTAGGCCTCGTTTTCTTCCTCCATCTGCATCTGAGAGGGATTGAGAATGTTCCCCTCTTGCTTCTCACATAAAGATTTAAGCGCTTCACTTGTTTTCTTCATCAGATTACCCATCATGTTCTTTGCTAGCTCTCGAATCGATGGTTTTAAAGCCTTGAGCTTCTTTGTGAAGCGAAACATAGATGAGGTAGATAGAAAAATGGGTTGCGATGAACTCCAAAATCCTTCCACCATGGGTTTAAAATCCTCCAACTCTGCAACTACATTCACGAATTCAAAAGGTTTCTTCGCCTTTATCTTCTCCGCAGACAAGTGAATCCGACAACGCAAGTGCTCCGAACACCCTCCTGCTTCGAAAACACTATATGATTGTGGAAACACTTGCTGCCATTTAGTATTCATGAGAACTCGATCTAGCTTCTTTGTAATCAGTCCCTCCTCCCTCTTATGATATATCATAGTTTTTACTCGTTTTTAACCATGATATAGGTCTCGTTTATAAAGTCTTTCTAGTATTTTTGGAGTCTTTTCAGGTTTAGGTACGTTTGGAGCTAAATTGGAGATATTGAAGCATTTTGGAGCTAAGCAAGGATCATGTAGCTGTGAGGGTCGATTTGAGGTCCTTGTGTCGAGCGATACCACCTGGTGTCGGTCGATACCAACTGCCTAAAGAAAGGAAACACGACATTTTCCTTATCTGAATAAATTGCACTTTGGTCCAGAAGTCTTTATTATTTACAAGAAGCTCCAAAACGTGTTTTAGCATATAATTAGGTTTTTCAGCCACTTTTTGGCTAAGCTTTATTCTACTTTGATTTTGTGGAGAGCGCTTTTGAGGGAGACAAGTCTGAAACTCTGTTCGTCCGAGAGAAGATTTCAGACCCTTTGTTTATTCTCTTTATTATTACTTTTGAGTTCTATTCAATCATGTTGTTTTACTTAATCTCCATGTCTGAGTAGATCTACTTTTAGGTTTAGGGTTCTCATAAAGGATCTCTTTGTATGCTAGGTTAATTAGTTAGTTTGGATTCATAATCAAATTAATTCTTCACCATAGGCTGTTCTTAATGCTAAATTATGGATTAATCACCTAGAACTTAGATCTTAGGTTAATCAATTAGACACGAAAGTGTGATTGATAATCTGATAGAATCTAGGGTGAGCAAAATAACTATCTGCAAAGAAATTTGGTTTAATTGTTTTGTGAACAAATCAAACTTGAACTTAATGCTAGTTTAGTCTTTAGGATTTGTAAAGAAATTTGGGATTCTGAGATTTAGACTTAGATAATTCTCGCAACGAAAGTTGGTTAGTTATAGCTTAGTTTTGAGTTCAAGAACCGTGCTAAAATCTGAATCCTGATTAATTGGTTTATCTGCATTCTCTGATTTTCTGAGAAATTCCTTGAACCTATTTTCCTCCATTGAATTTAATTACAACTCTTTAAACTACATTATTGCTTCCTGTTTTATTGATTTACTTAGCTTAATTCGAATCTATATATTCTACTGTGTGATTCTTGAGTCTTTGTGGTTCGATCCCTACATATTGCAATTGCAAAGCTGTTAGTACTTGAGGGTGTTACATTTTGAGCTTATCATCTTATTACACCAAGTAAACAATGGCCCTTGAAATGCCAAATCCTCCAGAGAACAATCTCTCACCAAATCCTGAAAATCTTGCATTCCAGGGGGAATAGATGGCGAGTTCTCAAAACCCGAGTGCTCCTCGACATCCAAAATCTCGTTATAATCTCCAAAACAAACCCAAGGCTTATTTCGAATTATAGGAGAATTTTGAAGAACTCGGATATCGTTCCATAATTCTCGACGCTCTTCCACAAAATTTGAAGCATAGATAAAAGAGCAAAAGAACTCGTCTTCTCTATCTTCTAACTTCACCGAACAAGTGATCATCTGCCCACTCTTGAAAAACAAACTTAGTCGAACTCTTGGACTCCAAACAACCCAAATACGACCAAGACGATTGAATTCATAATTAGTAATTACCGACCAGTCTTTGAATATTGATGAGGCAAGTCTACTTGCTTTGCCTTCCTTTACCCTTGTTTCCAATAAAGCTCCAAATTGAAAATCCTTACTCTGCACCCAAATCCTTATTATGGAATGTTTTTTTTTAATTGTTAAGCCTCGTACATTCCAAAAGAAACCTGACATAATTAAGTTTTTTTTCTTTGGAGCCCGTCTACTTGAAGTACCAAGGTTTTTTTCCTTAGCATTTAGAGTGGTTGAATCATCCACGTTTCGATTTGAAGCCTTCAAAGCCCGAGGTAGTGGTGGATGAGGAAGAGTCCCCGCTTCGTCTTGCTTACTCATCTTCTTTGTTTTTATGGCCGGATTCTGTTCGAGAGTAACATCAGCCACCTGCTCGTGAGTGTCTTTCTCAATTTGATCACCTACTTTCTGATTTCCATCTTCCATCCCTTCATCGTCATCTTCATCCCTCCGAGCCAGGATTGAGAACCGTGAAGGAGAAATTGAAACATTTTCCTTGACTTCTCCTGTGTTTTCAGAATGTCGACCAACTTTCGTTGGAGACACTGAGCACCATTCACCTTCTTCCTTCTCAGATTTTTCCCCTTCGATTTCGCCATCCTCCATCTCCATTGCTGGCATTAATATAACATGGGCCTGCTTCACCTTTTTCCCCTTCGACTGAATCATGATGTGTTCCTCTTTATCTCCCTTTGACATAATTTTTACCTGCTCGTTTTCACGATCAATGGATTCAGTCGATGTATGAGCCTCCTTCTCTGCCGGTACATCTCTTCCCTCCATAGGTCTCTTCAGAATAGTTTTTTGACCCACCATTGTCATACACGATTATGCTAGATGACCCCATTTTGTGCATGAAGCACACTTAGGAGGCAGCCATGGATACTTAAATTCCACAACATAATCAATACCCAAGTCTGATTTGAATCGATATTGCTTTGGCAAATCCTTTGACAAGTCTGCTTCCACAAAAATCTAAGCTTCATCGAAACTTTTACAAATCTCTGTATCACGATGTAATCTCTTCGGTACACCAACTGCACTTGCAAGAAAGCTTAAACCCTTATCATGTAACATCTTGTGTGGACCGTTTTTCATGAATATCCACATCGGCATTGTTTTTATTTCAGGCTGAGCGTCTTCAACTACCGGAGACCACTTCGAGACTATCATCGGAATATCTGCAATATTCCACATTCCTCTTCTTAGAACCCCCAAGAGTCCAAATCTTATTCACTATCACATGAACTTTTGCGACATGAGGTGATGTTGACAAAAAATTTCCAATTAGTATCTCAATCCACAACGGAGCCGCACCCTCAATAATCTCATCTGGAATCGTGACTATTTCAGAGCCATCAATCAAGGAGACATCGAGATCATGCTTTGAGAAGCCTGATTTTTTCTGCACGATAGAAGACCATAGAGGCTTTGTTTGATCTTTTTGCGAATCTGACACACTCCCCTTTGCTTCGGCTAATAATTCGCGAGGTTGTTCCTTTTGAACCACCGAAGAAGTTTGCTCCTCCATCCCTGACAGATTTGACTCACCACCATCACCATCCGTGTGCGCAAGCACCATTGAATCCGACAAATCCAAACTTTTATCAACACCTTCTGAACCACCAGACAGAACGAGAACGTCATCAACCTTCTTCGAGTCACCACCGCCTTGCCGAGGCAGAGAAACCGCTTGTGACGCCATGTTGTGGGGCTGAAGAGAACCTTAAAACCCTGCTTTCGAAATCGCACCTGCAGTCTCCCTAGAGCTAAACGCACCGTTTCGCGAACAGAAAACCTAAAAGGCTCGTACATCCCCGGAGCGGGGCCCAAACTATGTTAAAGTCACTCTTTCGGAGGAGACCCCTCCCAACGGGAATCGAACCCAGGACCGGTAGGAAGGGCACATACCCATTCCTCCTTAACCACTAGGCCAACTCAACGTTGGTTAAAAATAATTTTATACATCAGCTGGTATTATTATAAACTAACGTAAATAAAGCCCCAAAAATAACTCAGAAACCAAACATATTAGTTGAGGTGAAAATAGTGCGTAATTTATCGGACAAAAAATATATTCGTAACACAATCGTTTGGACACACACAAACATATATAAAAATAAATACAACAGGTCTCATCCCTGGATCAGACACCAACATGGCGACGCCTGCACATATAAAGATAGAACGTGTAAAAACAAAACCTATATATGAAGAGATAATTACATTCCATGACACCTTTTTTGGGAAATTTTACAAAAATGTCACATTTTGACAATCTAGCACATTTCCCACTTATTTTGATGTGAAAAGACAAAGCTGTCCCGCACTATAAATTTGCTCATTCGAGGTGGACATTCAGAGATTGACAAATGGGTGGTGGATGTTTAAAATGAACGGAGGGCCGTGGATACTTTTATGTGGAGAATGAACTTCTGATGTTGTGGTATCTTTTGTATCAACTAGTGATTAATTGTTCTTTTGTATCACATGGACATGTATCAACACATGAACAAATTATCATGGACACGATATGAAAAATAACTATTCGTGTATATGTATAACAAACAAATTTATCATGGACAAGACATGTGTGTCCATTTAGTATTGAACATTAGTATCAAACAAATGTTTAATATAAGATGGATAAATTTGTTGATTTAAACAAAATAAGATGTTACGAACGGTTATGCAGGATAAAATGTTTTTATTACCGCAACTTTGGCCATATGAACATATTTGTATGGACACATTATTATGGATAAGGTATAAAAATGGACTCCATGTATTTTCATGAATCAAGATGCATATGATCGTTGTGTTTTAAGATTATTGAAATTTTCCTTCTATTTATCAACACCAAAATGCATATGAACATGTGTTTCAAGATGCATATGAACATGTGTTCGTTGCTGAATGGATATGCATATCTCTCTTACGTATTTCGTCGAGCACTTTGAAGGTATGTTTTTGTTTGTCTTTGTGGAGGTGATTTGTCCACAAATTTTTAGCACGCATCATGTCTGTTTATCTTGACTAGTATTGGATTTGAATTGAGTTTCCAATTAATCTTTGGCGATATTTCGTTTTTGTTTTATACATCTTTAATATATATATATATATATCCACGTTATTATGTACAAGTCGATGTGTCCATACTACATCGTACATATAACTCATCATCCAACATGATCTCTTTCTCCTCCGCACGACTACAACTTTTTTTTTTAAATAATTTTTTAGATTCTTTTTTTGACACGTAAACTATAGAAAAATTGGTCTTAAAATGTAGAACAAAAAGAATTATCATTCATTTTAACCAAAAAAATTTTTTAAAGTCTTTCACAATATAGAAAATTACAAAACAAAACTGGTGGGGGATAATAATGATTTTACTCATATTTTACATTTTTAACTCATAGGTGGTGGATGTTCAAAGATTGACAGAGGGGCGTGGACACTTTTATGTTGGGGCAATGGTATTATAATTCATAAATCAACAAAAAAAAAGTGCAAGTATGTGGGGAATGTGTTAGAGTGTCAAATTGTGTTATAGTGTGTAAATACACATTCATAATGTGATATAGAATGTAACACTCATACATGAATTAACAAAACCCTTTTAATTTACATTTAATACTCTACTCTTACATGCCCTAAACTCATCAACCTCGGCATCTTCTGGATCAAACATAAACTTAGAGCACGGGAGATAAGATGTAAGACGACATGACCATTGTCAACACCTATGAACCGATGAATGCACATTTAGAAATAGGAATATGGAAACTCAAAATAACCAATTTAAGTATTAGGAAACAACCAAGCATTAACCATCGGTAATCCTCCAAAACCGTAGCACATACACAGCAGATTCACATTGATTTCGCTGAAACACATCGAAGAATTTTCGGGCAAGATTCCTGCGAGCAATACATGGAAGGACAACATCCCGCCTATTATAGTGAGGATGCAAACATATTAAGGCTCTACCCAATTTTCCAAGTAACCAAACATTCTAGATAACTAATCGAATCACCAAAGTGAAGTGATGTACTTTGCATCAACGATCTCAAAACAGACGAGACACATATCCTCTTCATAAGTAAACCGAGATTCCAAATGCATAAGCCGATGAACACTCAAAAGAATTACTATGAAGATAAAGAGATACAACCATTATGAAAAATTAGGTTAGATAAGACGACACAAGATTTCATATGTACAATAAGGTCGAATAAAAGATGTATTTATATGAAACTTTAATATGCATTAGGGTTTCTTTTTTACTCATTGGCGCCGTAAATTTACTTTTTTTCTTAACCAACTAACTAATTGACATACACACGATTTTCTTTTATCATTATCGATATAATCAAGATTTCTTTTTTAATGGTCTACTAGGATTTAACCCGCGCTAATTATAGCGCGGAGTATTCTTTTTAAGAAAAAATTGTTTGAAATTTAATAAAATTGTTTTTACTTAAATTTTAAAATATAGCTAACTAATTTTTATAGATAAATGTGTCAATTTGTAATAATTTGTCTATATAACCCGTTTTGCACTAAATTAAAATATTATTCTGACTAACCCACAAAAAAATTTATAATCTTAAAAACATAACTCTAATATGCACCATTAATGACTCTAGTTTTTGTGATTAGTCTACAAATTCTTAAAAAAATATAGTTTTCTTGTGTCTAGCTTTTTATAAAAATAGTAAAATATTTTTCAACTTTTGTTTTGATATAATTCAAATAAAATATAATAAATTATAGTGAAAAGTTTAGCAAGATTTTGAATAGATTTTTTTCTTTGAATTCATTTGCAATAGCAAGATTTTGAATGAAAATTGATTATTATTTTAAAATATATAGTATTTTAAAATAATTAAGAAATTAAATAATAAATAACATATTTAATGCAATGCAAAATATATACTTTCCATATTCTAATCAATAATTTTAAAAGACTACTTTATCCTTTCCTATTTCAATTATTCTTTGTTATTTGTAATGGCATTTCATGTAATAAGTTACAAAATAAAGTTCATTTTTAAAAATGTCTTCTTAAATAATATTATAGAGATTGTCATTTTTTTATATTCTAATTTGGGTATGAGATTAGTAACCGAGAT
This sequence comes from Eutrema yunnanense, assembly GCA_002933935.1. NCBI lineage: Eukaryota > Viridiplantae > Streptophyta > Magnoliopsida > Brassicales > Brassicaceae > Eutrema > Eutrema yunnanense. Next base: position 197,530 of record PKML01056113.1, on the reverse strand, counting down.
GAAGGGCCATTTCAAATGATTTTTAATTATACGAACTAAACTAATAGATAAAACCGGTGGGTTCAAAATTATAAATAACCTCTCTACCAAAATCAAATGCGTGACCAACACTTAGCTCACAGACCAGTCTTAAATTAAGAATTAAATCTATATTATTAATTGTGAAGTGATTTGAGTTGTGGTTCAAAGCTCACTTTTTGGTGTCGTTTTGTTAAATGAAAAAGAAAGAATCTGATTGGTTGGTGAAAATAACTTAATCTGATTGGTTGATTCATAATTAAATAAAACAATTAATTCCATGATTAAAAACAAAAAAGATATGGATCAGCGTCGGGCCTGAAAATAAAGCGGCCCAAAACCAATTTTGTTGGTCTACAATATAATATATTCATGACGGTCGATGATTTTACAAAAATATACGATTGCTGTGTTGGTTGGAGATCTAAATTTAGTTCTCGCATGTGGCAGGTTCGAATCCCCAAATTTTTTTTTTTTGTTTCTTTTGTTATCCCGTTATTGAATTAATTATTTTAGCTAAAAACATATTTTATCCGAAATAGAAGTTTTATTAATATAAAATAACTGAATCTTTGGGAAATGGAATGATAAAATCGAATCTATGTTTATCGCGTTATAATTTAATTATCCTTTCCTAATTCGTATGTTTAATTTAATTAATCCGGATTTAAAAATGGATTTATACGAATAAAAAGCGGAAAATATGACATATTTGTTTCGTTGTAATCCGAAAAGGAAGATTTCCTCATCGCAAATAATTAAGATTTTTTTTTAAAAAAGATTCATATGATTAAAAAGCGGAAATATAACATATTTTTTTCGTTGTAATCAAAAACGAAAGTTTTCCTCATCGCAAATAATTAAGTTTTTAAAAAAAAAGGATTTATACGATTAAAAAGCGGAAATATGACATATTTGTTTCGTTGTAATCCAAAACGGGAAGTTTTCCTCATCGCAAATAATTAAATATATTTGATTAATAGAAAGATAATATTGTATATGTGTTTATCGGGTTATATAAAAAAGGGAAACGCGTATATTGTAATCAGAAATAAATATTCGATTATGATGATAATTATCGTTATATAAAAAAGAGGCATAAATCCCCTCAACCCTAGATCGTTTTTCTTATAAATACTTTGCGTCTCTTTTCATAATCGTCATGTTCCTTCTTTTTTTCTTTTACGTTTCTTTGCTAGGGTTTAGTCAATTTTTTTATTCTTCGATAGTTTCATCTAGCATGCGTTTTAATGGTGTTGATTTGTATTTCTGATTTTATCATTCTGTTTTCTCATGTCACAACGATCATGGTTTGAAGGCAAGTCGATATAATCGGTAATTTACACTTCTAATTCTGGAGAAAACCGTGTTGTGCATCATTACGACTCTGTCGAGGTATGTGTTTCGTGTCTGTCATGTGAATTTGTGTGGTTTTCTTTTATCTATTTCTTATTTGCTATAAGTTTGTAGCCCTTCTCTGAGTTTCAAAAAAGAAAACCACCAATATCGTTTGATATTTGATTTTAAGTTTCAAATATCGCCGATAAGGTTAGAATTATTAATAATTTATTCTTGGTTTTCTTCAAATTGGTATCAAAATTTGAAGGATTTTTATCTGATTTATATATGTTAGTGATCTCTTGCAAATGTTTGTGTTCGTGAAGGTGGGACCAGAGATTTGTCTCTTGAAGACTCATGATGATATTCTGCCTGATTACACCTCTGACTTTGGCTCTAAATTATGTGCGGTAATCACCAAAAAAGAGGCTTAAATCCCCTCAACCCTAGGCATTTTTTCTCTCTTTTTCGTTATTGATTATGCAATGCATATTGTTCGGCGATTCTAACTGTTCGGTTATGTTTTTCATTTGTTCGTGTAGGTTGCTCTGCCTCTTTTGGATATTTGTCTGGTTTATGCATCGTTGCTCCTCTGTCAAGGTATATGTTTTTTTATGATTCACGTTTGTGAGTTTTAGTGTTTTGTGTTTGCATAAGTTTTTCAGTCTCTGTGATTTTTGTTTTTTCGTATGCTGTCCTCAACTATCTTTGGTTTTGGAATTTTATTAGGGTGGTCGTGGTGTGGTTCTGGATTGTTTAGGAGGCTTGCTTTTGTTGGTTTGGTTCCTTTGACCTTTACCTTATAATTTGGTTTTCTATGCTGTCTCTTATCTCTTTTTTGTGATTTTCTTCTCGGTTTTTCGTTGTTGTTTATGCATTGCATATTGTTATGTAATTCTAGTTCTTCGGATTTTTTTTTCTGTGTAGTAATTGTTACTCTCCGTTTTTTTTTTATTATAAAATTTTCAAATTCGGTAATAGTGTTCTTCATTTTTGTGTTGTTGTTTATGCATTGTTCGTTGTTCTGCGTTACTAAGATCAAATAGTTGTGTTGCTTTGTTGGTGTAGGTGGGTCTAAGTCTTGGGATATTTGCTCGGTGTCTCTATCTTTCCTCCTCTAGCGAGGTATCAGCATCTTGGCTCCCACGTTTGCGGCTTTGTATTTTTTTTTTTGCGTTTGTATTGTTCAGCTTTTATTGATGTTATTATTTTTGGATCATGTGGCATTGTTTCTCATCTTTCCCCTTTGTGATTTTTTTTTTCTTTTCTTTTGATTTCTAAATTCGTAGATAGTGTTTTTCGATCGTGTGTTGTTGTTTATGCGTTGTTCGTTGTTCTTCGTTTAATTTAATGATGATCGAACGACTCTAATCTTTCTCGGAACAGGCTGCTCTGGTGCACTCCCCGATTTCAGATGGTTACTCCAGCCGTCGGATCCTCATTGCCATGTCTATTCTCGGTCCCTCTCTTTACTACCTCACATGAACCCAAATTACAGGTAAATTGTCTCTTTCCAACAGCGGTAAAACTTTTTTTCAACCAAAAAAGTTTCAATTGATGGTTCTAACAAACCCCTTTTGATCTTCTCTGATCCATTCTTGATGCTCTGATTTTGGCAGATGCAATACATCACTCTTGATTGATTATTGCTGCAAGGAAGAAGATGGTAGAGATTATTACATACTTATTGATGTTTAGAAGAGTTTTCGAGAGCAAGTCCTTCGTTGGTTTACCTGCTACAAGATTCCTCGAATCGATTCTGTTAAGCCATACAAGTGTTGATTTCTTTTCAACAAAGCCATACAAGTGTTGCAAGTTGCAGCAGAAGTAATTAATTCTCAAGCAAACTTTCTTTTGATGCCAAGATTCATGGTTTTTCTTGAACCATGGCCTGAACCAGTTTTGACTGCCGGTCAAAACGGTGGAAGAAAAAAGAAGAAGAAATTTGGGATTTCTTTCAAGCCAAGGCGAGAGACAAGACGCCAATAGGTTAAACTAAGCAAATGATCTCTCTTCAAAAATGTATATACGCTCCTTATTGGGTTGTTTAGTATTGGCTTAGTTCTTCATCTAAAGGGTTGATATTAATGATTGTAGGTTCAATTAATAATTTTGTTTTGTTGTTTCTTTATGAGATTAAAACTCAATACGGATCGATTTGTGATTGGGACCCATAAAAGATACATCAACCTGTAACATGAAACTGAAATGAATCCAGACGAAATAATAATAAGGGGTCCAAGTGTGATTTTAAAGTATTGGATTAATAAGTTCAAGCGTTCAACTTAACAACAACAAAAAAAACAAATCTTAATTTATGTGTATGCTTCTTTGGTTCTCTTTTGCATTTGCTTATGATTGTAATCAATTATTATATCCGTTTGATTAGAAATCGGATATGTTCAATTGATTTTGCGGTGAATCTTTTAACTGATGATGAAACTGTAAAACAGAGATGTAACCGTTACCGGCAAGTAACCATTATTGGCAAGAGTGGGGAGGGGGGGAATTTTTACTCTATTTATTTTACCGGATGTCCCCGAAGATTTTGGATCAAGATATTAATTCCTAATGGAATAATCTTACTATAATTCATTGCCATTATCAAATTATTCAATTTGATCGATTAAGTTAAACAAGTTTTATTCACTTTTTGGTCAATTCAATCGGTTAATTATAACTTTTTAGTCAATTCGATCGATTAATCTATGTCTTTGTTAATTGTCTTTTTCAAAAATATACAACGTTGTGTAATTTTAATTAGATACATTATAACAACAAAAGTAATTAGTCAACTAATAATTTTTTAAAGAAATTAAGATAAGAATCAAAATAACAATGGAAAAGTAATTCGTTCAAATAACAATTATAAAAATGTCAATATCATAATTATGAAAGGATTAAAATTTGAATAGTAAAAAATATAGACTAACAATTTTAGAAAAGTGTAAAAATTAGAATAGAGACGACGAGAAATTATATTATTTAAATAACAATAAAAACCTTTAAATCAAAAATTGGATAGTAACAAAAAAAATGTTAGCCCAAAAATCTCATGCTCTCTTTCCTAATTTCACAAAACATATTATACTACATTTAATGAAATTGATTATCTACAAATCCATGCAATTGTCAATTATAATTTCTATTCAAAATTTCAAATATAAGAAGAACAAAAACCGGAAGATAAGAAGAAGAATAAATAGAAGGAGACGAACACGAAGACGAAGACGAAAACGAAGACGAAGAAGAAGAAGAAGAAGAATAAAAAAAAGAGTCAAAAAGACGACGAAAATGTCGAAAGAGACGATGAGGAAGAAGACCAAGACAAAGTCATATAAAACCCGGAAGAAAGAAAAAAATGGATAACAAAAAATAATCAAGAAGGATAAGGATAAAAATATTGGAAAGTTGAAGAAAAAGAAGAAAACCAGAAAAATAGGAATAAGAAGTTGGAAAAGTTAAAGACGAAGAAAAATAAGAGAACCGGGAGATGAAGAAAACGAAGTTGAAGAATAAGAAAACCGAAAGATGATGTAGACGAAGAGGTTACTGGTAAATTTTCTCTCAAATGATGAAAGGATTCTCTATGACACTACTGATATAACAGAGGATTCGGTCTTTTTATCCGTACAAGTTTTTGTTAGCATTTGGGCTCCTTATCATTAGAGAAACAAATTATTTTCGATGGAATGTCTTTGGATTTTCACTTTTCATGACTGTTTCGTTATTATATCTTCTTTTTTATTACATTTCCCTTCGTTTCAAGAGGAGGATTCATGTTAGAACGGTCGGATAATATGTGTCCATGTTATCTATGTGCTTTTATTTCACAAGATTCTTTGAAAATGATCGTTTGTGTAAAGATAGCTAAACCCATAAAAATGTGAAAATATACGTCCGAAAAATTCCAAACTTCCAAAAGATAATTAGAAGAAAGAAAATACGAGGAATATGAAAAATTGAAAGTTAAATAAAAGGAAGAAGAAGAACACAAAGAAGAAGTAGAAGATGTGGAAGAATAAGAAGCTGGAGAATACAAATATGATAGAAGAAAACGGAGAGGATGAAGCAGAAGAAAAATCATAAGAATAAAACAAAGAAATTCAGAAGAAGAAAACGAAGAAAAACCGAATGAACAAAAAAATAGGAAGTCAAAGAAAACGAAGACGATAAAGAAGAAGTAGGAGTTGAAAACGATGGAGGATAAGAAGGAAAAGACGAAAAATATGAAAAACTAAAAGATAAAGAACAGGGAGAAGAAAAAGACGAAGCCAATGAAGAAAGAAAAATAGTCGGAGAAGACGAAGATGGTGAACAAAGAAGAATGAAATGATGAATTTGGAGAAGAAAAAAAACAATCAGAAGAAGAAGTCGGAGAAGTTGGAGAAGAAAACCAATACATAGTAGACGAAGTGTGATGTGGACATCAAATCATCATATCCACATGAAGAGGATACAATGCCAAGACTTGTGGAGACTCAAGACATTCACCCAAAAACAGGCCCAATCGAAGAGAAACTACCGGATCCACCCGATTTCAAGTATGGCCCGAAAGATGAAGTCCACAACCCAAGTATGAAGCGGCCCATCCCTGAGCCCCCTTGGCATGTATTTGTGGGCCTCTTAAGAGTCCATAACCGTGGAGAACAAATCTATACCAACCAGGATCCACCCGATGCCACCAAATCAATCCGACGGGTCCGTTCTTGTCCATTTAAGGAAACTCGTCAAACTCATTTGACCAGCGCATCTCTCTTCATTAATCTAGATATTCAAAGCCTATCAAAGAGTCATGTGAGAGAGCTAATACAAGGAATCACGTCCATATACAAGGGAGATCATACTTTCCATTATTGGCCTCGTTCACACCTTGCCATTAACTTCCGATTGCTAGGAGATTCAAAGCTGATTGAGAGAGAGACCTTTAATGCTAATTGGAAGGGGTTGAATGCTGATTGAGACGTCAATTATCCTTGCTTTATCAAGACCACGAGCCAGCTTCACTTTAACACACCATTTGGATGCACAAGGCCAGCCCCAACGTCTCCATTCAACCCGAGAAATCATTTCCATTTATTGTTGATTTATTTGTTTCCATGTTTTATATTTTAGACCATAAGCTAGTTGTATTATGAGCCTATAAAAGCTCATTTGAAAAATTATAATAGACACCTCGAAATTGAATAAAAATAGTAAAGCTATTGTTTTTGGTTCTTCCAAAACGTGTCTCTCTCTTTGTCTCGTGAGCAAATCCGAGTTTAGAGAACCCTTGAAGTATCAGTAGGCTTTCGCACCTATTGTGGTTCACCTCAATCCACCCACGCCTCCATCCTATCACGGCCTAGACAAGGAGCGACCTTAGTCCAATTGTCTAGACCACCCGGCCTTGTACCTTAGGCCGTGAGCTCGTATCAAAGTGGAAGAAGGAAAATACGTGAAACAAAAAAAAGAATAAAGAAAGGGAAGAAAACCAGAAGATGAATAATACAAAGTAGACGAAGGTGAAGATGAGAAAGAGACGAAAAAAAACCATAAGAAAAAGAGTTTGGATAAGACAAAGAAGACCAAGGAGGAACAAGAAGCAAAGAATGAAGAAGGCTAATAGAAATACATAAAAGAAGAACTGAGAGAGTTCAAAGATGATAAAGAAGAAGTCAAAGAAGTAGGAAAATACGAGAAAAAAAAAAAAACCAAAAGAGGAAGAAAAAGAAGACACAACAGAATAGTAAGAAGAAGTAGAAGTCGAAGACGATGATGAAGATGAAAGAAAAGGGTGAGGAATAAGAAAATCAAAAGATTTATAAGAGGAAGAAGAAGAAGTAGAAGTCAAAGACAATGAAGATGAAAGATGAGGAACTGACAAAAGATTTAAAATTGGAGAATGAAGAAGACGATGAATAATAACCGGAAAAAAGAATTAAAAAATACGAAGAAGAACAAAACCAAAAGATAAAGAATAGGAAGATCGAGTAGAACAAAGCATAAGAAGAAGAAGAAGACAAATCATAAGAGGGAAAAAAATAGAAGTTGAAGACGATGAAGAAGAGGAAAGAAAAGATGAGGAATAAGAAAATCAAAAGACAAATAAGAGGAAGAAGAAGCCGAAGACAGTGAAAAAGAAGAAGGAACGGACGAGGAAGAAGAAAATCCGAAAGTTGAATAGGAGGGAGAAGAGGAGGATGAAGTCGTGAAGAAGAAGAAGGAAAAGACGAGAGGGAGAAGACCGAAGAAAATAAAGATAAAAATCAGAATAAGAAAAATTAGGACAAGACGAAAATGTTGAAGAATAAGAAGGGGAAGAGGATGATGAATTTGGAGAAGAAAAACCATATAGAATATTTGAGGAGTCACATTGAAAATCTTATGGTGACATTAATTAGATATTATCTCTGGACACCTCAGAAGATTATCAACTTGAAAGTGATAACAACATTAAGAAGAAAGAAGATGAGGAAAAACCGAAAGAAAAATAAGAAGAAGAAGTCGAAGAAGACAAGACGATAAAGAAGAAGAAGTAGAAGTCGAAGACGATGAAGAGGAAGAAGAAGAAGGAAAAGACGATGAAGATGTAAAAAGGATAATGGGGAAGAAGAATAAGAAGCTGATGAAGAAGAATTCGAAAATACGAGGACCCATACGTTAAAGAGGAGACCGGAAGATGAAGATGACAAATTCTGAGAATGTGAAGATGCGGAAGGAAGCTAAGAAAAATCAGAAAAATAAGGAACCATAGAAGACAAAGAAGACAAATGTAATGAATTAGGAAAAGTCGAAGAACAAGAAGATCGACAAATAAAAACCGGAAGAAAAAAGAAGAAGAGGAAGTCGAAGAAGACGAAGATTTTGAAAAAGAAGAAGCCCAAGACGATGCAAAAAATAAGGAAATTATGAAGAAGAAAAAAACAAAAGATAAAGAAAAGGAAGAAGATAAAGCTGACGAAGTAAAAGACGACAAAAAACCTGAATAATATGATGCCGAGAAGGCCAAGATGATGAAAAAGAATAAGAAAGAAGAAGAGGAAGAAGAAGACAAAGAAAAACTGAAAGAAAGAAAAAAGAAAAAGAGAGAGAGAGAGAGAGACTTCTTTTTCTTTTCTCTCTCTTTCTCTCTCTCTCTCTCTCGATAGATAGAGTTAACGCATTCAAGAACATGTAAGTGTAGTTTTTTTTGGTAATGGTAGTTTTTCTTCTTTTTAATATATATTCTATTTTTTTAATACTTGAAATTACAGAGTGTTTATAGAAACAAGCATTGCTCAAGGAGAGAATGGCAACGACCCACGAACCATATCTATGTATGAACAAAGAAAGTTTAGAGATATTGAATTCGACAATATTGAACCGGCTTCAAACCCTGCTTGAGGAAAATTATAGAAGCTACAAAGAAACAATGGTTGAAACAATGTAGATGTTTTGGCGTCGAAAAAATGTGTGATTGTTATGAAGAAGAAGAAGGAAGAGATGGAGAAGATGTTTGAAGGTAAATTAAGAGAACAAAAGAGAGAATGAGAAGTAGAAGGAGACAAGACTAAACCAATCTATTGTGAAATTTATCTTTCATGGTGGAGAATAAGAGGAAGAAGAACATGCTTGAGATTATCGAGGAAGAACCAATGAAGATCTATTTTGGAATATAAAGAGATAGAGAGAGAGAGAGAGAGAGAGAGAGAGAGAGAGAGAGAGAGAGAGAGAGAGTAATGGAAACCAAAAATGGAAGATTTTGATTCAAAGTTGAATATGGCGAGGAAGAAGACGAAGATGAGACAAAGAAACACTGAAGAATAAGAAGTCGGAGAATATGAAGATGATGAAGAAGAGGGCGAAGAAAAGTCGGACAAAGAAAAAGCCGGAACAAGAAGAGGACGAAAAAAAACCGGAAGAAGAAAATGAAGACAAACCTTAAGAAAAAAGAGGAAGAAGAAGCCATAGAAGTTAAAAACAATAAGGAAGAAGAGGAAGAAGTCAAAGACGATGAAGAAGAAAAATTGAAGAGAAAGAAGACGACGAAGAAGGAAAATGATGTAGAAAACGGAGAACAAAATGACGAAGAAAAACCGGAAGAATGAGAGAGTGAAAAAAATAGGAATTCATAGAAGCCAAATATGATGAAAAAGAAGAGGAAGAAGAGAAAGACGAAGACTAAGATGATAAAGAAAAAGTCGGAAAAAACGAGGAAGATGACAAAGACAAAGAAAAAGAAAAACCATAAGTAGAATAAGAAGGCGGATGAGACCAATACGTTGAAGAAGAAGGAGGAGAAAGTTAAGGAAGAAGGAGTAGAAGAAGACGAAGGTGATGAAGAAAAAAAAGTACATGATATATTTTCATCTAATGGATGTTGACTAAGTATACAATTCAAACTATTAGATTTTGTGTTACGTCGAGGATGATGTATTGTATACGTAAACTTATCAAACTTATTTGATGAATTGTGCATGTAGAGATCATATGGTATTATGTCGTGCAAATGAGGATGATTTTAACGATCAGTAGAGTGTTATTCGAGCATATGGTATAATCTGTGTGTTAAGGTTTTGGTCGTTTGAGGAAGATGAAGGTATATTTGGCACGTTCTGTTGGTTTTACTGTTTGTAGATTTATTTTTTTGGAACCAATATGCTTTACTAATGTATGTTGATTTTTTTTATATTTAGATATCAACGGAAATCCAAGACTTTTGGTTAGATCATTCCCTGGCTGTTCCCAATTTATGTTAGATCCTCAAATGAAAGAAGCTGTTGATTTCCGAGTAGGTTTTTTTAGTATTTTCATTTACTGTTATACATCACAAATTTATTCGTATTTCTACCAAGGATTTATTCGCATTTCTGTTTCTTTTTACATGTTTTTGTTGAAGACAGACCGTGGATCGGTTATTGATTAATAGTTAAAATGAATTATGTTTTTCCATTATGCATCAATTATATTACCCTATGTTTTACTATATATGTTTGACATTATTATAATTATGTTTAAATATGTATGAACTTTGTTAGTTATGTTTGTGATTTTCCGAATACATCGTCGTATGTTTTGGTTAATTGTTTGATTCGTATTTTGTCTGTTTTATTAAATTTATTATGACGTTTTCGTGGTTTAATGCAATGGACGATATATGACGTGTTTTTTTATTTGTTTTGTTTGTCACAAATAATCCTTCATCAATAACCATATCGTATCAAGAATAATACATTTTTTGTTATAGATAATGTTTTGGTTATTATTTGTATTATTCTGATTTAATCAGTGTATGATTATGTGAATTGTTTATAATTATATTTTCGATTGAATGTTTAGATAGTTTAAATAAATAATTTTCTACGAAATCACGCCCGCGCATGGCTCGGACAGCCACCTAGTTATATGAATAAAACCAAAACAAAAGCTCAAATCAATTGCTCTAAAACTATCAAAGATTTTCCTTAACCAAAACCGAGTATGTGATCACCACATAATCCAAAGACCGAGTTTAATTTCGGAACCGAACCAAACGATGAATCCAGCATCAATTTTAGTAAGATTTGCCGGATTAGTGAGCCAAACCTAGATTTCGTGACCAATAATCGAGTAAAAATTCCAAACCAAACGATGCTATTAATTTGATGTCTGTTGATTTTAAGTATACAGACACATTAACAAGAGGCCGCTACATAAGCAAATCACTACACATTTAATATATTAATTAATGTCTGGCATTGCTAGATATTCCATTCTACTTATACGAGAGAGGCAATAGTAAATGGGATGACCAAATTTAAAAGTTTCGGTTAGACTTTATACAAATTTCTGGATCAAACAACAATGGAGATTGAGATGGTGTGCCCGAGAACAAATCGCTTAAAATTAAAAAAAAAAAGATTCGACTTCGGTTGTCAATAGACTGTAGATGGTGGAACACGAGAAACAGTCACCGTCTACACAGACCTCTTCTATGAAAAGCCATTTTGGGCCTGCTGCTACACAATGATAGTTGACAAGATCACACATGAACCACCACCAAACCCCGGTGAGTATAACACCGGCCACGACTCGAATATAAAAACCACCTAGACACTGCGACCCAACAATATAAGGGAAACCAGAAATTACAACTCGTCCAAGTCACCCTTTTTTAGACGAAAAAATATACTTTCTTCAACCAGTTTTGCTCGTGCTAGCTCCCCTAGCTGCCGTGTTAACCTGTTTTGAGAGATAGGCTTCATAGATTTCAACGATAAGACGTGGATCCTTTTCCACGAGCTCTGTGTATTCCTCTCTTTTAGTAACTTTATCCATATGTTCTGTGATCTGCGACAGCGCAGCATCGAGCACATGTTTTGCATTGTGCTGGTGGGCAAAGGCATAGGTCATGAGAGAGTTATTCATATTAAGTTTGGTTACCAGAAACTTCTCACAGTAACTCTTGAGATGTTTCACTTGGTATTTCTCTGACATGACCAAAAGATCACAAGCCATTTGCTCATCAAGACATGCTTCAGCCGTGTAGAGATAATAGATGAAAGTTCGAAGAGTGTCATAAGATACATCGGTGATCTTGATTGTGCCGCTAAGGCTCTCTTCCATCTCGTTTTCAAGCATTGCTTTGAAGACTGGCGAACGACTCACCTGGCAGCCATATTCATATTGTCAGCTTTTGGAAAAGAGAATAGAGAGTGGAGGCATGTTTACTCCGCTTAAGGTTGTTTCGCAACATTTTCACAGCTCTCATTACATTATGATACATATAGATGTGACAGACAATTAGACAATCAAGCAGAAAAGGAACACAGAGGCCAAGCTTTTCGAGATTTTCATCATGTTTTGGTGGAAAGATGGATTCTAACAAAAGGGCGTAAAACCGATCAAGAAAATAGGTTTCAAATGTGGAAGAAATAGAAGCTATCGAACACAGATAATCACAGAAAGCACAAGTAAACAAAAGAAAAAAGAATGCTCTTTTTAAAACATAGTTCCTGCATTAGCAAAGTCTACAAACTCACTGAACACGATACCATATGATTGCAACTTCGAATGATTATGAACTAACTGTTCCAATTTTCTTCAGCAATCGTATCCTGCAAGTGCCTAGGCTTTTTATCTAATGTACCTAATTTGCAGATGTTTTTTTTTTTTTTTTTGTAACAAGGGTGCTTAATTTGCAGATGTTTCGTTAATGTACACACACTCACTGTTCCAATCGAATGAAGAACTATCAAACACATACGCAAATTGAACATTTGGTAGAAAAAAATAACAATCAAAGTCAAAATTACTTATTATAGAAATCAATCACCCACACAAAATTTGAAACCAGACAAGAATTTCAGTTTTCTATAGCGGAAAAATTAGAGAACAAACCAGAACGGCTTGATGAGCAGGAATAGGAGGTGAAGCGGCGGCGTCGTCGGAGGCTATGAGAACAACGTCAGTGAATGACTTGGAATTGCTGCCATGATCAAGAGAAGACGATAACCGAAGGAAAGTAACTTTAGCCTTGAGGTCGTCGATCTCGCGTTTAAGCTCTTCCTCAGTCTCGCCGGCTTCGACGTAGCATTCCTTGCAAGTGCCTGCATCGCGAGGGAGGTACTCTTCCCGACAAGAGATGCAGCGCATCGCCGTGTCGGAATCGGATCCGCTCTCGCTGCTCTCGGAGTCGATGACGCATCGGCGTCTCCTCATTTTACACGACGGCGTTTTGCTCTCCCTCCCCTCTTCGGATTTTAGTTTTTGAGTAGACCCAAACCTTAAAAGAAAAAACCTGAACCGCTTCCTCTACTTCAATTACAATGTTTTTGTTGATTAAAAATATATCAACTAATCAATTTGATTAAACTAAAAAAAAAAAGAATAAAAATAATAAACACTCTAGTGGTTTTACCAAATGGTTAATTAATGCTTATATACGAAGAAATCTAGACTTTTGCTCGTTAATGGAGACAAAGGTTACATGAAATCTTCAACATGATGCAAGTAAGATTACAAAAAAATAAACAAAAAGTCTTCAAGAGTCAAATAAAGAGTCGCGTGAGTGAGATCCACTCGCGGCGATTTTTCTCTCAAAAGAGGGGTTGAGAGTCACCGGCTTCTTCTAGATCTCAGAAGTTTCTCTATGGCGTTGGCATCGCCGTGGGAGATCCTCTCCTTTTGCGCCTTAACGGAGCTTCACCCGTGGAAGGGGACTCGACTCCGATGGTGATTGATTTGAATCTCGGCTCTACGGCGACGAGACAAGGCGGTTCGGTGGTCGCGGTATGTGGGGCTCCTTGCTCTGGCCTTGTGAGGACGTGGTCCGGTGAGGCTCCTATTCGCGCCCTTCTCTGTGAAGCCTCAAGGTTCTTCGGATGTGGTGACGTGTCGTGGCTTCTTGTTTTGCGGCTTGGTACGGCGGCGGGTTGGCTCTAGGGAAGAAGGTCATCGGATGTCGTTACCCATGGTAATGGCGAGGCTATGAGGACGGCGGATCTGTGAAGCGAAAAAGTTTTCCCGAACTTCTTCTTTCCTTTCGGATTTCCTCGCCCGTCGTCGTGTTCTCGGCGTGATGAAAGTCTTGTGCGGCAGCTCTCTGAAATCTTTGTGTTTTCCTTACCGGAGCAGCCGCGGGGTCCAGACCGGTTGTGGAGGTTTTCTGTTCCATCTCGCCGAAGGTTTTTTGTTCCATCTCGCCGAAGGTTTTCTGTTACGGCATTGGCGCTTGCGGAGGCAGCGAGTTTTCTCTACTGGCTTATAGAGTTTCGTGTCTGGTTGGGGATAGGTGGAGTTGATTGGTGGTGATTTGTCTGGTGGTCTCGGAATGGTTCTCTCCGAATGGTGGTTGGCGGCGAGTGGTACTTTGTCTGGTGGTCTCGGTCTGGTGGGGAGTTGTCTGGCGGTGTTTTTGCCGTTGGAGGTGATTTCGTCCCTTGGTGCGGTGTCGGTTCTGTTTTGGTCTAGTCCCGGTTTTCATTTCAATTTGGTTTCGGTTAGAGTTCTTAACCAGGTCCATTCGGGTTATTATGGTTAGGTGGTTTACTTTTATTGTAAAAAAAAAAACGAAAAAAAAATTAAATATATGCAATGAAAAGGTTTAAAAAAAAACACTACACAAAATAAAGTAGATAACATCACTTATAAAGTGTAAAAAAAAATGATGCTAATTAGAATCACTTGCTAAAAATTGACATTAAATATGTAATTATTACATCAATTAAAATAACTGATATAAATATTTGAAATCAATTTCCATAAACAAAACAAATATTAACATTATTTATTTTGATCGAGGCAAATGTTAACATCATTTATTATACAAATTAATATCAATTATTATAAATGATGAAAATAGTTACATCAATTGTTAAAAGTGATGCAAAACATTAGAGTCACCACTTCGAGAGTCAGTTTTATAAATTATGCAAATTGGCATCAATCGAAAAATGATATAAGCAAATATAATAAATGATACAACACACCTTTTTTTTTGTAGTGCACTACAAGAAATAAGGTAGATAATATATTATAAAGTGTCAAGAAAATAATTTATGCTAAATAGAATCACTGGCTAAAAATTGACATTAAATATGTAATTTTACATCAGTTAAAATAATTGATTTAATATTACCTTGATTAACATCAATTAAAATAAAACTGATACAAGTCAATATTAACTTATATCACTTTTGAAAAACTAACACAAAAATATGAGTTTACATCCATTACATAACCGATATATTTACTCATTTTTATTAGCCTCAATTAAATTGGAAGATGTAAGATTAACATCAATAAAAAATGATGCTAACATTTCTTTCAGTTACTGATGTGTATTAGCCATATGACTTTAAAGACCATTTCTCATCAATAAAAAATGATGCTAACATCAACTACGAACCCACCATATACAGATTCCATGGAGGCACGCTGTGTGGTTTTCTCAAGGCGTTTCTAGATGTCGTTTCATTGTGTGGTTGGCAGTTCAGAATAGACTAACCACCGGAGATAGAATGCGACTTTGGGGATCACTCCAAGCTTGTGTATTGTGTGGAGAACCGGATGAAACTCGTGATCACCTTTTCTTCGCATGTCCCTATTCTTTTACAATCTGGTGCGATGTGGCTGGGAAGTTACTAAGACAAAGCCAGGATCCTGATTGGACTACGACGCTCCAGCAGCTTATCACTTTTCAAGGCGATCGAAACCATACCATCCTCATTCGGTTAGTCTTCCAAGTTACATTATACTCGAGGTGGAGAAAGCGAAACTCACGTATTCACCGAAGGGATTAAAAATCTGTCGCCCAAGTAACTCGGCTCATCGACAAGCTGATAAGGAAGTGGATCGCGTCGCTCAATTATGCGACTGACCCTAGATTTCACTAGCTTCTTCAAAACTGGTTCGGGATGTTCTCTCGTTCAGACGTTGCTTGACTCATAAATGGCTATGTCTAGGGCTGGGCATTTGGTTAATTAGTTGGGTTGGGTTCGGGTTTTTCGGTTTTAAAATTTTAGGTCCCATTCGGGATTAAATTCTATTTCGGTTCGGTTTGGTTTTCGGGTTTTTCGGTTTTTACAATTAATAACCAAACTAAAATCACTTTAGGGCAATTTTGATTATTTTGGATAATACATGTATTTTTAGATAAGATGAAGAGTTTGACTATTGTGAAAAAAATAGTTATCCAACAAAAATGAACAAATAAAGAAAAAGAAATATTGTCCAAATTACTACGGTTGTGAAAATCGTCTCCAAAATCTTAACTTTATCTTTCACTTCCAACCTGNAAAAACGGCTTAGTAATTCAACTCACGTTCGAGGTTAAGAGTTATCCACCATAAAATAAATAATACAAAATAACTTGGTTTCATGACAACAAACTATATGGTTTATAAACATACCTTATAAAAATTACTAATGACTAAGTCTAAAACCCTAGATAGAATTATATGAGTTTTGTTTTAATTCGGTTACCCAATCGGTTATTTCGATGTTCGGTTAGTATACCAAACCGAACCGAAACCGAATAAATTTAGTCCGTTTGGATTATTCGGGCTATCCGTACCCGAACCAAATAACGTTATTCGGTTTGGTTCGGTTCGGTAAATATGCCCAGGCCTATGTCGTATAATAATTCTTTTTTTTAGTTTCTCTGTTTTGTAATTTCAACTCTTTGTACATAATTTTGCGATGATCAATAAATTTAACATTTCATCAAAAAAAAAAAATGGGTATGTTCTTTTAAAGATAAATATTGTAATATACACACATAATAAGAATTTTTTGGTACGGGCCAAACCCATTAGAGTAAAAGATTTAACAATCCCTCAACTTAAATTAGGTTTCCCTTTTTCCACAATTAAAAAAAAAAAACAGGTTTCCCCAACTCTGCCCGTTGGGATTCCAACATTTCTTCCGTCGTCAAGATTTCTTAACGACTTAATGCTCATATATGGCAGTTCCAATAAGCTAGATGGTGGTGATTCAGGGGATCATGTGATTTTAATTGGTTTTGAAACCAATGGTGAATGCTTAAATTCTGAATCTAATATCTCATTCAATAGATTTGTCAGAAATGATCTTGGCGGTCCACTGAATAAGCCGAGCGGACTGGTTTTCGCTTCTCAGAGCTAAAGAATAAGAAATCATCAGGTAGTGGGTCAAAAGACTGTTGTGTGGTTCCACATGCTTCTTTGAAACGGATTACGGGCAAATCGTTGTCGGTTTGCAGGTTCCTTAAAACCAACTTGCCACTACCTGAAGCAGCTTTAAGACCATCGAAATCACATCCAGACCGTAGGTAAGCTTGGAGTGCATTTGTGAAATCCGCAGAAAGCATTTATGAGGTATATTTCTTAATATACCTTTCTCCTCTCAATCTAATGTAGCATAAACTGGAGTTTCTAATGTCTATGCCTTTGATGTTTATTCCAGTTGGTTCAGACAACATTTGTGGTAGAAGACATGATAAAATCAAAATACTTGAAAAATGAATGGTGGTAATTTTATCTGTGAAATTTTGTTTTTGATGATTGATGTGGTTTCAATGAGAAACGAATGAATTAATGAGAAACCCTTGTAGATAGTGAAATTCGGTCGAGATCTTGATCTCTTTGGATTTTTGACATATTCTTCCCCTTCGATCTTGTCTCATCTAATGACGGAGTAACTTTGATGTATCTTCTTTGCTGTGATCTACTTCGTCACCGAGAGGAGAATATTGAATCGCAATTCACGTCTGACAAAGTTCATCAGTCTTTAATTGTTTAACAAGGTTTTTTTTTGGGTTTGTCTCTTCTTATAGAAGATGTAAGGTGTGAATATGTTTTAGTGTTTTTTATGTAAAAAATAGTGTACATGTAGATGCTTAGGTGGCAGTATGAAAAGAGAGAAAATGTTACTTTATATATATAAATTATTATTTTATTTAATAATTATAGGAATATTATATGCAGTTATATATCTTATTATATAAAGTTGGATCCCTCAACGTGAGTGTGACACGTAGGATAATTTTCAATTACGAAATTGTGATATTTGTCACAGTTGTTAATTTAGATCTTGACATGTGTCAATTTAATTAAAAAGTAAAAATGAATTAAAGTAAATATTAAAAAATGTTAAACTAAAAAAGGCAATCTTAGTAAAAATAAATTAAATTAAATATTAAGAAGTGTAAACTAAAAAAGGCAATCTTACAAAAAAAAAACAAGTATAAGTAAAGAAAACTTATAATAAAGGAAATTGACAAAATAAAACTTAAAAGTTTATAATCTACAACCACGATCAAACTTAAAAAAAAAAAATTATAAATATATTATAAACTTAAAAGGAAAATTATTAATATACGATTTAAAATCGATTCGTAATCCTAAAAAGTAAATAGAAAAAGTAATTATGTTTAGATTAAGAAAAGTTAAACAAAAATTATAAATAAAAGCCAAAGTTAAAAAAAAACCATATTTTAGTTTAGAATATTGAAATTAAACAATAGATTACAATCCTAAAAAGAAAAGGAATAAAGGAAAATTTTATTATAAAAAACATATTTCAATTTAAAATAAGGAAATTAAACAATAGATTACAATCCTAAAAAGCTAAAGTTATAAAAAAGGAAAGAAACAATTAGTAAGTCTTAAAAAAACCACAAACTTAAAATGGAATACAATGATAAAAAGAAAAGGAATTCTCATTCCCCACCTCTAGATAACAAAATTGATAGCTTCTCAATTTCACATTCATAATTCTAAAACATAAAATTACTAAAATATATATATATATATATATCTTATTATATAAAGCGTGACACATATGATAATTCTCACTCACGAGATCGTGATATTTGTCACGACTAATTTAGATCTTGACATGTGTCAATTTAATTAAACATAATTAAATGAATTAAAGTAAATATTAAAAAATGTTAAACTTAAAAAGGCAATCTTAAAAAAAAAAAAAAAAAACAAGAATAAGTAAGGAAAACTTATACTAAAGGAAAATGACAAAATGAAACTTAAAGGTTTATAATCTACA